>SSNR01000342.1:201457-213982 GCA_006937965.1 Callopanchax toddi
GGGGGGGGGGGGGGGGGGGGGGGGGGGGGGTTGCCACAAGGAAATGATCAGAAACATGACATCCTCCCACATCTTTGCAACTAATTACTGAACAATATGAAACCAAAATGTCCCTTTAGGCACCCTGCTGCCTCAGGAAGTGTCTTTCTCAATAATTTTGGTTATAAAGCTACAACAGAGAACAGAGGCATTGCACTGAAGAAATAAACCCGCCACGTTTCACCCCAGCAGCCACTTTATGAATTACCAATGGCAGCGAAAAGCCCTGAGCATATTTAATGCAGGAGAATCTGTTCCTTTTTCACTTTGTTCCTCGCCGTTCTCTTCGGTTTTTTGCACTATTCAGCATTTTGCCTTTATTAGTTACTCAACATCTCCGAGTGCCAAGGCAACCGGCACCGGGGTTTCTGGTTCAGTACATCTGCACCCTGACCACAATGCTTCCTAAAGAGCTGGATCACTTCATTATGAAACACGCGGTAAAGGGTTTCTCACTTGCATGTGGCTTTGGGGGTTAAAAGCACGATCAAGGAAGTTTCCTCAAACCAAACACACACACAGCTAACACACAAACACAGCTAGAAGCTTCCCTCTGCTTGTAGGTTTCCATTATGTTTGAAGAAGCCTTGCGTCTGAGAGCTTTGGCTTTTCACAGGTTCTTACAAACTAAAAAAAAGGTCATTTCTAAGAAACTAACAGTCATTATGCACCAACAAATCATCTGCTTCAACAGTATGCAATTTACTAAATTATATTAAATGGCATTAAATTATCTTCATTGTATTTTTGGAGCTTGTACTTTTTTTTATTGAAGATAAAATACTTCAGACCTCCATCCTTTCCCAGAAAGTTGCAGGATGTGTTTGTCTCTCAGCGTGACTCCAGTTCAGCTCCTGGGTTCATCAAGAGCTGTGTGCTCATTTAATCGTTGTATAGAATCGATTAACAGTCGGTTTCAAATTAGTGGTGCAAGGCCACATGCGCTCCAGAGATTACAGCTGAAAATACCAATATACTGTCCCTGCTTTGGGTCGTGCTGTTGGGAAACTTTGTCCTAAAGCAACCAGCAGCTGAATCCAGCAGACAGTAAACACACGTCTGTCCATCTGTCACAGTGAAAAGCGACGGCCTGCTTCCATTAACGGAGCGCTGTGAGGTTTGTGTTTGACCAGGTTAATCATTAACAATGTAAACTTTTTAATTCAGATGGTAAAACGTTGGCTACAGTCAAATTCATCACCTGCCACTGAAAGGTTTTTACCTGTTAGTTTGTTTGTAGTGTTTGCAAAAAATGTCATGAACCCAGTGAAACATGACTGGTAGACCAGGGCCTCCAGCAACAACAAAACACTGGTCATGCCATTTGGGCTTCCGAATAATCATTTGTTTTGCATCTAAGCGCCATAGTTGGTGGCCATCTTTTCTGCTCAGCATGAATGGACTTTCATCAGTGAACAGTACTGAGGTCCACTGTCTAAGCTCAGTGGTCACTTCCATCTGAGAACATCCTGTATGAGGTACTGTTGAGCAGTTGTTAGGTGACGGCACTAATAATAGATTAGATTTATATAAAGCACCTATAGAGAATCCATTGTTCATGCAAGCACACAATCATACTCTAAGTTACAGTTACCAGATTATAGCTCTAGTGATCCACTGACACCCCCAAACAAAAAGAGTCATCCACCCCAGATGGGACTTGAACCCACAATCCCTGGCTTAGGAGGCCAGTGCCTTATCCATTAGGCCACTGGGGCCCATCTGGGTTTGAATGCATGATGGCAACATGTGAACAGCATGATGAGGAGGATGGTTTAAAATCAATTCTAATTGAACCAAGAAATGGATTGGTCGATATGGATCAAACACCTGTTGTTAATTTAGCCATCAAGCTCCTTGTTAGACAACACAGGTTGTGCAAAACAGTGAGCAGTTGATTCAAAGGTTTAGAGAAGAAATATAACAAGTAAGCCAAATATCCCTAACAAGAAGTATTTTTACATATATATTTATATATACACAGTATGTGGGTTCCCCTCTGCATGAACCTCTGGGTGGATTTTAATGAAACTGCTACAACTCAGTCAGTTTTTCAAACCATGTCATGAAAGACAGTGGAGGATATGCATTTTATTATGGAATACCATCATTTACCGTACTGATCCTGCAGGAAAAGCTGTGCTTTTCATCTTTCTTAAAATCACAGTATGACACTTATTCATCTAAAATTCTTGACTGACACAAATACATCCCTCAGCAAGGATTAAAAACAAAATAAAACTAAATAAAAAGCTTCAGGAGTGACACCGTGCTGATAAAGATAGATGGCATATCATCACTTCTGTTAGTAAAAAGTGGAGCTAAAGAAGTCACACTTTCCAGAAGCTGTTAGGACTTTTATCCTTATATAAACTTTGTAACCAGCAGAGTAAACTGTGAGATCTGACAGACTGTTGAAACAGATGAGTGATTAAACTAAAAGCTCAAAATATTTTATACAATAATCAATTACACATTTAAATACTTTGTCTGAACTTCTGTAATTCCATTAGTTTGCCATTTGATTTAAATCTTTGACTTAAGGACATCTCTGTAGTTCAGACTGAGCTGTTTAGCATGTCTGTTATCATGAGGAATGGTCCATAAATTCCCTCTTTAAGGAGAAAATGAAGTAACTGAGTGAAAGTGAGCCTACAGGACGGTCTGACCTGGTGATTTGTGATTGGTGGATCAAGCTGATGAGGTCATTATGGTCCAGGGGAGACCTTGATCCTTTGGGATCAGCTGTAATTTATGAGCCATGAGACTGACTGCCCCCCCTCCCTCCCAGAACAACCCCCCCATTTGTCACCTGTGGGAATAATCTGTGCTGCAGTATTTCCTTCTCCATTGATCTGCGCTCACAAAGGCTTACAATGATAAACACAGCAACTATTCTCAGTAACAACAGAGAACAACTTAACGACCCTTTGGCACTAAACTGACTGAAAGCTGCAGTATATCTCTCTCTCACACACACACACACACAAACATAAGGAGTGTATGGTGTAGGAGGGCTAATATGAATTATAAGTCAATTAACATGGATTGTTACAGACATGAAAGTTTGAACGGTGCCCTGAAGAAAAAGGGAGCAGCACTATTTTTGTCAGATTTATGAGGATTAATAAGGTCAGGAAAGATGGTGATTCAATGCTACTACGACTGCTACTGGCGATTTGAAGTAAAACAGCTTTAAACTACCGAGTCGGAATCTAAACTGGTATTTTTTTATACTTACACTGAAGAAAAACAATCCTGACTCTGTGATCGCAGCCTGTGTGCCTACAGATCACACCGCTCGCTCTAAGACAGGAAATTGTTCATATTTTTAGGATTTGAGATCATTTTCCTCTGTTTTCCTTTGGTTTATGCCAAACTTTGGCCCAGTGGATGACAGTTTGAACTTTAAAAACGGATGATTTCCTTTCATGTAAAGTCAAAGCTTCAACGTGCCACATGAGAGGTAACCATCAAGTCCCGTAACTTTAACAGTGATCAACTTCACGTTGTGTCTGCATGGAGCAAACTTCTCCGGAGTCGCTGATGTGACGTGCAAGTGCTGACAGCCAAGGGCCTGTCAAACCTCAGGAGCCAGCAAAGCACAACTGATCATTTTAAGGGTAGGATCTTCAGGGCGCCCTGACACGAGGAAGACATCCACTTTAAATATGTATAAGCCGCGGGCTCACCGCACACTTGCAGAGATGTGCACGCTCCAAAGAAAAATCAAGCTAAAAGTTGTTCTCATTTAAAATCTACAACCTGTCACAGTATGTCACAGGCACAGATATCATTATGTAGACTCCAGCATGTGGATTTGTAGATTTTTGTCTTTCTAGTGACATCATAGCTGAGACTCTGACCCAATATATAAAGCTTTAAAGCTGCTTCTAGTGCTGCATTCACTGACAAACGAGTGTTTATTGTCCTGTGTGTCATAAAGTGAAGGTGCTTTAGTGCACACGCGGCTTGTTTTATCTGAAATTGATAAACTTGCACTAGAAAGCAAAGTGGGGTTTTTTTTTTTTTTTTGCATTTAAACATCAAATCCCAATCTAAAGTCCTGACTGGCTAGTTCCCCAGAACCATGTTCCATCACGCAGTCTGACTGTGGTTAGAAGCAGCTGATAACAGTTCTATCGGCATCATCCTCCTCATCTCGACATGTTTACCTCAATCTGATTAGGGGAAAAACAAACCCCAATACCTCAAACCTCCAACCCCCCAGCCCCCCAAACCTCTGTGAACTGACCACATCAGATGTTTGTCCCAGATGCTCGGCCAAGTGCCATGCAGCAGAGCGGCCCGCGGACTCTTTGGGGCTTAGTTTAATATGTGCTTAAGAGACTGGGGGACTCTGCGAATGCTGCGCTCTCTCTCCTCCAAATATCTGCCAATCATTTATTCATTTACACTCCCAGGACGGTCGCGGCTGCCATCATCCGAGGGGACCGCGTCGTCTGAAGTTCCCGGCGCCTCTGTCGCTCAAACGTACGCACACGTGCGCATGCACTCTGCAAAGAGGTCCCGGAGGTCTTTTAATTTTTTGAGAGGCTATTTTTAGTGGGAAAAATAATCGAGGTGGAAAGTTCCATCTGTCCAACACTCTTGTTCCAGCTGCTCCTTTTTAGCAGCGGGCGGAAAGAGGAGGGGAAAAAACACTACTTACCAGATGAAAATTACACAGAGTGGATTATTATTATTTTTTATCATATTCTGCATTAGCAGAGAGGATGTATTAGGTTACATGGACCTTCAGATAAAAAAAATCCCATAGGGTTACATGTTTCAACGCTGAGCTGTCCTACATCTTTTAATCATTTTTAAAGCTCTGGTTGTGACATCATGTTTATTAACTAACCATAAAATCTACTTAAGCAATAATCAAGCTGGTGTTAAGATGTGACAGAAATTCTCAAATCAATGAGATAAATTCTGTTATTTTATTTTTCTTCCGACCTGCTCTGCTCACTTTGAGTCTTCCAATTCTCAAAACTTTAAAAGTGGATTTCCAGTCCGGTGCTCTGGCAAGAGGTACAAAAATGATGACAAATGAACCGAATCTCAGAAAACTCAGCAATCAGCTGCTACTACCCAACATCCACTACTCATCTGTTATTAGGATTACTTATGAGAATGGCCTGAGATCACCTGCCTCTTAATTACGCTGCAGGGCCTAAAGAATAAGACTCAAAACAACAACAAAAAACATGGATTTCTGGACATGAAATCATTGTTTTCTAACAGTAATCAGTTCTGATCAGTGCTTTATGACAGCAATCAGAGGCTTCAAATCCCAGAAACAACAAATAAACTCTTTCTTCCTCCACAGAAGTATTAGATAAACAGGTGGTGTGAGTGTTGGTTTAATGCACAAAGCAGCAGGAATATAAAAACATATCAGAACATTCAAAATGGTAAATTCTGTAAAGTTATTCATCATAAAGGTAAAAGTCTTATAGGTTACCCAGCATCGTCCTGATCAGCTGTTCTAATGATGAGTTTGAAACGTAGTGATTTGTAATGGTATCACAGTAACAACACAGTGCCCCAGTTGTCTGTGATAACATTACATAAATCAACCTGGTGCACAGTGAAATGCATCAGATCACAACCTTTAAAATACACCAAATGCTTTTGTCTCCCACTGGCTAAAGGTCCGCCTCCTTACTGAGCATGTTGTAGAACCTGTGGTTAATAACTGAGCCATATTTTAGGTAAATTTATGAATGACAGAGCCAGTGGCCCCTTTAAAAACTAATATCACTTATGCTAAAACTGGAAGAACACTTTACAACTTTTACAATACAGATGTGTTCCAGTTTACATGAAGAACACTGCCAATAATTCACTGGATTTATTAAAAATAGAGACAGATCACCAAAACATTTCCTGCTGCTGTGAAAACCGAGTGCAGTAAATCATGTTTTAGTCATATATTATATATATTTTCAGAGAAATTCAATCTGCAAACAGAACAGGATTGAAAACAACAGACGATGCAGGCTTACTACGTAACTTCATGCTGGGACTTTAAGCAGATCCTCAAAGGTTAACAAGCTTACAGTGAGAGTGGAGGAGAGATTTGGTCCGAGTTCAGCTTTGATGCAGACACAAATGCCCTGAATGTCAACGAGCTGCAGAAACACTCCACGGTGTCTTTTTTTATGCACTCTGCTCTTACTGGGCTCCTCGATCTAAACATGCAGAGAACACAATTCAAGCCTGGAGGGTAATACGAACGTTACTGTGAATGCCAGTTTGAAACGTGCCATAAGTTTGTGCTATGCACACCATCAACAACAACAACAAAATGCAGTTGAAAAGTTCAGAGCCACAGCCTCTGTTTGGATTTAATTTGCTGAATTGATTGAAGCTCTGGATCGGTGGCTGGCACGCCCTGCAGCGTTATTCTGGATCAGTTGTAAAAATAAGGGTGTCTCATTAACTATAGGGCGCTGACTGTAACTCAATACACTGAGAGATTAACAGCTATACTTTACCAAATTTTACCAGTTTCATAAAATGTTGAGATTAAATGTTTTAAATCAAATATCCATCCATCCATCCATCTTCTGTAGCCGCTTGGTCCTCCACAGAGGGTCGCGGGGGAGCTGGTGCCCATCTCCAGTGGTCAAGGGGCGAGAGGCGGGGTAAATCAAATATACACAGGCAAATGCAAATATTTATAGTTGTATCTATATATATATACGTGTGTGTCTGCGTGTACGTAAATAGTTTGTCACGATCGAACCTTGTATCTCTGAAGAAGGAAATTTTCAGAAAATGAAAAATAAGTGTTTCTTTTACCAATAAAAACCCCAAGTCAGCAACCTCTTTTTGACACTTTTCCTTGAAAAGTCATTTTAAAGTCACAGGTAGATGTGAAATATGATAAGGAAACCCAGACTGTCTTCTCCCCGTCCACCTCTACCAGCTCCTCCAGTGGGACCCCAAGGCGTTCCCAGGCCAGCCCGGAAATAGAATCCCAAGGTGTCCTGGGTCGACTCGGGGGTCTCCTTCCTGCAGGACATGCTTGAAACACCTCCCTAGGACCAGATGAACCACATCAGCTGACTCCTCTAGACGTAGAGGAGCAGCAAAGTCCTTCGTGGATGTCTGAGCTCCTCGCCCTATCTCTAAAGCTGAGCCCTGCAGAGCAAACTCATTTCAGCCGCTTGTACTTATATTATCTTGTTCTTTTGGTCATTACCCAAAGCTCTTGACCATAGGTGAGGATTGGAACAAAGATCGACTGGTAAATCGAGAGCCTCGCTTTCTGGCTCAGCTCCCTCTTCACCACAGAAGACCAGCATCCGCGTCACTGCAGACGCTGCCCCGATCCATCTGTCGATCTTCTGCTCCCTCCTTCCATGAACAAGACCCCGAGATCATTAATACTCCTCCACTGGAAGCAAGATCTCTCCACCAAACGAGAGTTGGCAATCCAGCCTGTTCTGGTAGAGAACCATGGTCTCAGACCTGGAGATTGATGTGGCTATTTTAAAACTAAATACTTAGCTAATGTGCAAATTCAGACAGCAGTAAAACAGACGGAGCACAATAAAATAATGCAGTGTGAGGAGACCCCTATACGGTAAGATGTGTGAGTTGGTTCAACCATGAATCATGAATCAATGTGCAAATAACAATGATCAGACTCAATCTTAAAGAGCCTTTGAGGTGTTGTCTGCGGATCGCTTCACCCCGTTTTGATCAATTTACATACATAGAAACCACCCCATGTTTATTTCAACATTTAGATGTAACTTTATGTTTTTTGTCCCAACTCTAAATATTCATTTTAACATTCTTCTGTTTATTACTTCAAACATAACACTGTCACTCCAAATTAAAAATCCAAATTAGTTTCTTAATTTTATTGTTATAAGGAACAAAATGTGACAACGCGTTGCTGTTAAACTTGAATGTATTACTTTGCAATCCCATAGAAACCAATTAACCAATCAGCTTATTAATTTATCTATAAAAACTTCCCTCTGATGCTTTTGGCTCTGTGAATCTGAACTACTCAACTTCCCTTCACAGCAGCTAACTCAGAGGTGAAGATACAATATTTATGTGTAACTGGGGAGCGTTGGTGTCTGAAGAGGACATGAAATGTCCTCTAACTAATGCTGAGAGCCTGGAAGTCCCTGCATTGATGCCTGTCCAAGTCTGTTAAAAGTTCTGCTTCCTTTCGTCATTCACAGATATTTGGTTTTGCAGAACTTTTCCTCTTTTTTACAACATCCGGAGTTGAACTCGAAGATCAGATATGTGGGATCATCACAGATCTCCAAAACCCAAAATAATTTGGAGCTCATTTATAAGCATCTGATCTGATCTGATCACACAATAACATAAAGGTGGAGGTCAGCGCGCGCTGCCAAATCAAGCAACCACAATCAATATTGGTTTTGCTGCATCAGAGCATATTTATAGCAGCTCCCCACCAAGACGTGAGAGAGCTCTTCATGAACAAGTCACCCTGCTGAACTCTCACTGGAGCTTTACTCAGGCTGGTCTCTTTAGGAAAAAGAAAAAGAGGGAATTTACCTCAACCCAGTGTTTCTGTCTAAACCCATTTTATCAGGCAAAACCCAAAACCGATCAGGAAAATCTAATCATGGAGCTTCTATGTGTGAGGAGGGCTGACAAGGCAGAGACCAACCACTGAGGTACAGCTAAAACAGCAAGCAGCGGAGTGAAACACCTGGCCAAGACTAAGGAAATTGTTCTGTCACAAACTGACACATTACAGCTGTGTGTGTGTGTGTGTGTGTGTGTGTGTGTGTGTGTGTGTGTGTGTGTGTGTGTGTGTGTGTGTGTGTGTGTGTGTGCGCGCGCGTGCGTGCGTGCGTGCGTGCGTGCGTGTGTGTGTAATAGTTATTTTTTATTCTTTGTCATCACACTTCCATTGAGCGTTTCTCAGATGTGTTTTGAAAAAAATTAAGGGTTTTTTTTACATCTTAAAGTTTCAACTCTTCAAAACAATTGAACCGTTTTATGTATTAGCCAATAACTACTTCACTTTGAATGTTTCTTCTCTCATGGGCCTCGGTTGCTTCGAGGAGAAGCTTTTATAGAGAACAGAATGTTATTTTTCATAAAGTGTGACAATCGCACTGAACTTTCACGCGCTTTCAGAAAGCAGTTTGCATACAAGAGCTAAGAAGTAAAGTGAGGTCATCATCAGAGGCGCACAGAGTGGTTCCCAGTGCAGGAACGCAGTGATTTTCCTCCAGGGTCGCCGCTGCTCACCATCCTGGTTAATCGGACGGATTACCAGTGAGCGCAACCCTCCACCGTCTGCTCCGTTTCTATTTCCAAACGCGGACACTCCCACTACTGCACCGTGGCTTGTTTTTATTATTATTTTATGTATCAATGGCAGAAGCGCGTTTTAAAACTAATAATTCTAGACATCCTGTTGTATAAGACGAGCACAACAAGCGGTAGGAGACAGGGCAGAGCGCATTAGGAGATAAGACAGTCAAAAGCGCTTTGGAGAGACATGGCGACTAGTGAGAGAGGAAGGAAAAAAGAGTGAGTGAAAATGGGTGATTTAGTTTTTGTAGAAGTGCCAGGGATTTGTCAGCCTGATCCAAACATACTGTAATAAGGAAAGCTGGGATCAAATGGCCATGGCACGCGCTTATGGGGCTGAACACAATTTAATCTCGGATCAATTTATGTTTTTTTGCAAATTGAAACAAATTATAAAAGTATTTTGTCCTCATGAATAAACTAGTGGAAAGAGTTTGATTATTTTTTTACTGCAACTACCATTTCAGTAAAAAGCAGCGCGCACGAGGCGCGCTGTGCGTGATGTTGAGGACAGTTACACAAGTTTCCGAGCGTCACAACTTACCCTCCATGCAGAAAATAACCATCCAGGCTATCCACAAGTCAGAGTTCTGGAACTTCACCATGATTCCTAAATGTTCAGAGGCTGGCTCTAACTTAAAGTTCGTCCTTTGTGGAGATGTCAGCTGATCACAGATTCCTTAAGAAGAAAAAAGTCTCTGCTCCTTGTAAGAACATGGAAGATCTAAGAAATCTGAGACTTTACGCAGCGCACACCTGCAATATTTCTATTAAAAAAAATTTTTTAAAAACAACTAGGTGAAACGTCCAAACTTGACGTAAAAGTTAACACTGGACATTTTGATCTCGCTCCTCACTAATCACTCCTCCTCTCCTGTTGTTTTTGGTAGCGGCCGGTGACTCCTAGAATATTTTCCTTCCCCAGACCTCTCCGCTCAGTTTTACGCACGCTCGTTCGGGACTCCGCGTCCACCTGCGGGCGCTCCCTGAACCCGCCCGCTGCGACCCAAACAGATCTAGGACCAGCTCTGAAGCTGGCACGTCTCCCGTCCGCTCGCTGGGTCTCTCCGGCGCGTCTTGTTGCGCTCCATGGTTTCTCGTCTGCTCCGCTCCCGCTGAGCGGAACCTCGGAGCAAGCCGGGCAGCGAGCGAGGCATGGCACAGCTACTTCCGGTTTGAACGTTACAAAATAAAAGGAGGCGCGGAGAGTCCAGTCTGAAAGCTAGAGTTTTGGTGACGTATTTGTCCTGTTAGGCGGTCGGTATTTTGAACGTTGTTTACCGTGACCGTAAATATCAACGCAGGAGGTTTAATAAAAGAGGAGAACCCGGATGAAGTGGACGCACGTGGTCTTTTATTATCCGCCGGAAACCCTAACAGAGGGAGTCCGCGAGACTTGACGGAGCTCAGCGGAGGATGATTGAGATGAGCGCGAGCCCGGCTGTTGCTGGGAGACCACTGACGCTGGACGGGAGGGAGACGCGCGTGCCCTCCTGCGGCGCGTGTACAGAACGACCGGTAGCATAGAATAGAATAGAATAGAATAGAATAGAATAGAATAGAATAGAATAGAATAGAATAGAATAGAATAGTGATGTCATCACCATGTGGACACATTAGGAGCCCCTATGGTGCAATGAATTAATTGCTGCCATAAATAACAAAAACGAAGTGTAATAAATCATTTCTGCTGTTGAGGTTTTTTTATTACACGCCTCTTATCCTCTGGGTCAAGGATGACCTACTCACTAAAAGATCTAAAAATAAGGGAACTTCATTCATACCTAATCTCTTTCACATAAAGGAACAACCTGTCATTCTCCACAAACTGTGTGAATATCATGTTTCATTTTTACTGCATTTGTTTAGTGAACACGACTCCTTTTCATTTCTACACAGCTGTCACATGTTTTCTGAAGCAGGTTTACTGAAATGATCATTTCTTAAGGTGATGGAAAATGGTCAAACAATGGAGAATATTGCCAGGGATTATGATTTTTTTTTTCTGAAGGAGCCTGTCCTCACATTTAGCTACAGCTGGTCATTCCACAGATGTATTATCCTTATGACCTTGTTGTAATGGTGACTCATTGATTTTCTAATGATACAAGATTTAGTACCAAAAAACATGATTATAAGAAAAACAATCATCCAAACACAAATGTCCATTTTGTGCCATGTTTTGAATCTTTCTGTTTTAATCAAAAGATAGTACTTGTGTAGCCTAAGAACATAAATATGCAGGAGGTGGTTTTGAATGCAATGTACTGAACACACTTCCAATTATGGTGAAACGTGAACAAGAGAAACCAGTATTCTGAGAGAGCAGCTGCAACCACTACAGGTGAAACACAGATGTAATATCCTCATTAGTGAATGATGACTTGATGGTCGTGTCTGAAACAGTTTGAACTTTGAACTTTAAAAGTTGTGTTCAGTGGAAAAGTGATACCTGCAGAAGAAAGCTGTGCATCTGTCTAGTGTGTGTGTGTGTGTGTGTGTGTGTGTGTGTGTGTGTGTGTGTGTGTGTGTGTGTGTGTGTGTGTGTGTGTGTGTGTGTGTGTGTGTGTGTGTGTGTGTGTGTGTGTGTGTGTGTGTGTGTGTGTGTGTGTGTGTGTGTGTGTGTGTGTGTGTTGTAGTCAGTATAACTGACTCTGCGACTCACTTCAAAAATGTCCCAAAGACAGTGTTTGTATAGAATATATAACCTTTTTCTAATGTTAGAGTCACTTTAGAAAAAAAAAATACAATACAGATGAAGAAACAGCATTTAGGGGTTTTCAAAGCTGTCAAACAGTTTTGGGTCATTCTATAAATTAAAAACAACAGGAAGTTAAACGTTTAAACCACAAATGTAACAATGACATAATAAAAAGTAAAACAATAAAACAGGTCATAGCACTTTCTCCTCAGAGGCAGCTCATGAGGAAACACTGATGTGAGGCGGGCTGCATGCAGAAGGAAAATGCATCAATGTTAAACAAGAGAGGAGAAGGGTCTGGAGGCTTGGTGAGCCTTGAGTGATTGAAATAATGTCAGCTACAAAGAAGAGAGCATCAAGCAGGCTTCCTCTAATCACTCTGATCCACTGATGACATTTGGCTCACCTCAGTAACACACGCCTGCTTGCATCTTTTTAACTTCACAGGACGT
>SSNR01000342.1:214377-235689 GCA_006937965.1 Callopanchax toddi
TCCATCCATGCATCCATCCATCCATCCATCCTTCCATCCATCCATCCATCCATCCATCCATCCATCCATCCTTCCATCCTTCCATCCATCCATCCATCCATCCATCCTTCCATCCATACATCCATCCATCCATCCATCCATCCATCCATCCATCCATCCTTCCATCCTTCCATCCATCCATCCATCCATCCTTCCATCCATACATCCATCCATCCATCCATCCATCCATCCATCCATCCTTCCATCCATCCATCCATCCATCCATCCATCCATCCATCCATCCATCCATCCATCCATCCATCCATCCATCCATCCATCCATCCATCCATCCATCCATCCTTCCATCCATCCATCCTCCTCAGACAAGACGTTTTATTGAGGCGTATGTTAGAAGATCATAAGATTTCCCCCTGGCCTTTACATGTCTGTCCCTCACTTTTATTCACATACTGCTTAAACATACACACTGCTGATTTTTCTTTAAACACTTTTACAACTGTTCTGATAATCCTGCACATTGAGAGGTTGTTTAAAAAGCATATAGGACTTTCCACCTGGAGGAAGTGTCAATCACCAAAGGCTGAAAGATCTGATGCTGCTAAAGAGGTCTGCTGAATCAAAACTGTTATTGAACCAGATGCTGATGCTTTTATTTATGTTAAAATGGTTCTTTGATCATTTTCCATTAATTCATTCTTTTTATATATTTTTGCATAAAAGTTATTGAAAAGACGCACCCATTTTGTTGTTTTGGGAACCCAAAACACCAATTTCTGATTCCTTTACAGCCCCAACCGTACTTCATACTTCACAGGACACCTTTTTTCTTTTTCAATTTTTGATTCACTGAAAATCCTGATTCTGGAAGTAAACTTTACTTCAGATGCAGCTAAAACTTGGCCATGCATGCTAAACATTTACAGTCTTCAATTAGGAGCTGACTTTGGTGCATCTTTAATTTATTGTGAATTCATTCTGGACCTTATGTCTGTCCTTGAACTCAAAGAAGTTTTGCTTTGATTTTAATGAACTCTTATACTGAGTCATGTTTGAGTTATAATGCAGGAAAGGAAACGGAAAATCAACAAGCACAAGAAAAATTACGTTAGAATAATTATTGGCTCATCTTATGTGCACACCTGGCCAGATCAATTCTTTTGAAGAAATTTTCTTGTAACTCATCCACTGATTCCAGCTTTCAATGCCCCCTTATACAGATTCAAATAAAATGCATGTTTCAACATGATGGATGGGTTAAATTGGGCTTCTTCAGCAGCCACAGAAAGATGCATGCTTGATTTATTATTGATCTCTCTCTGAAACCGCTCCATTTTTTCTTTTATTCCACTCCCCCTCCTCCCATAAAACATTTAGAAGACCTGAGGAAGATCTTCAAGGCTAAATGTTGAGTCTCCTCTACGCGTCGGTCCTGGAGTTTACCAGAACTTGAATATTGATGTCAGGTAAACTAGAACGCCGTTGTTACAACGCTGCGTCATGTGTTCTTGTTAGTAAAGTGGACATTTTTATCCATTCATCATGTTCTGCTGAATGACTCAAGTGCTTTCGTTTTAGAGAAGCTTCTTAAACAGTTTTGTGTAAATTGTTTTTTGATCACTTTGATACGTTGACTCCTTTTTATGAATGTGTTTTGATTTGTTGAGTTAGGGTTAAGTTAGGGGTCAAATTTAAACCTGACTTTGTTACTTAAGTTTTATTGGTTCAGTTAACCTTCAGTAGTTTTATACTTTTTAGGTTTTTGCTTAAATATGTTAAACCCATTTAAATGTGCATTCAGTCCATCTTTGTTTTTTCTCTCCCAGCTGATATTTAGTGTTCTGCCCCCACAAACACAGAGACCATATCAATGAAACATTTTATGCTAAAGAGGCAACTTCCAACGTTGAATTAAAGAACTGAACAGCTGACAGATTTAGAGATTTTTCCAAAACTGTACAGAAATGTGAACGTAAATGTATCAAGGTAGAACTTAAGGGACGTGATGCAGAAGTTGAAGCTAAAAAGGAACCACTGCACCCCTCAGTGGCCAGTTGCAGCAGGTTTCCCTTCATGTAATTTAATAACAGGGAGCTAGCGCTAACACTAATCCACATCTCTCCAAAAACACATGAGACCGTCTGTCCAGCTGCTTAATGACTGGTTGGTTACAAATAGCTTGTGACCATTTAAACCATTACTCAGCTTCTTAATTTTGACTTGAATAAGAAACTTTATAAGAGACAAAAAGGTAAGGATTCAACATTGTTTGTCAAACACTTTTTTCTTTATAAAATGTTTTGATAACTTCATCTTATTGACCTTTAAATCAGCTGATTCTTTACAGTCATCCTTAGTAAAGGCAGAGTTTGATATTTCAAAGCTTTACAAACCTCTTCCCCATTCAGCGACCACGAGTCATCTATTGCTCCAAAACCTATAAAAGAACTAATGTCCACAAAGCAGGAACAGGCTATGAAATGACAGCAGTTTGATTTGGTAGCAAATGTAATTTTTTATATACATTTTCAAAATAAAGACAAAGCAATTGGAACGGTTGAAGTCATTGAAAATCTAGATTGTTTAAAAGGTCAATAAAAAAATTTGCAAACACAGGAGGAGAGCTGTGGTTCTATACTGTGCACTAAAAGCATCTTAGAAGATACAAGGACGTCCGTTCTCCTTCCACAATGAAAACAAGAACACTGAAATTCCAAAGGTTTATCAGAACCAGCAGTAAGTGTTTCATCGAAACATTTAGAGGATTGATGAAGCAGAAGATTTTCTTTAAAGGGGGAAAAAAGGGTCACACATTTAAAGAAGTAATCAATCATGGATCTTCTGAGAGCTTTAGGACCGTAACCATGGCAACATACTTATCTTCCACATCTTCCAAATTTTTGGAATGATGCAGAACAATGACACATTTTGTCCTTTTAGCCAGGGATTTTCAATTACAGCTTTTCCATCCACAAATAATCTCCATACTCTAAACTTTAACCTGCTCAGGGTCAGCTCAGGTTAAACTCAGTAAATAAAATATTCCAGGAAAATTGACTAATTCTCACAGCAGTAAGGATATTAAGTCATTTTTGTTCTCTGAATAAAACTTTTTAAACAGTTCATGTGCAAATATTGAGCTAAATTAAACCACCTAATCATTTTAAACGTCAACCTTAGAACTGGTCCTAATATAGAAATAGGGAAGCACTGCCATCTGGTGGCGAGAGGAAGGTACAACATTCAAGAGAATAAGACATTTTTGGTTGCAAATTTACTTCAAGTAGTAGCTTTGTTTACAAAATGTTAAAGATGGTCCAGTTAAATTACACAGACACATCAGTGGTCAGGATCAGAGTGATGGAAGGAGCTGCAGCTTCACCAGCATGAATCAGTCCTGAGGAAAAAAAATTTACAAAATAAATTAACGCATGACTTTACTCATAAATATACTATGTTTGACAGCTGGTGGAAAACATTTGTTCATATTTACTTCAAAACAAGAACATCTAGTTAATTCACTCAAATTCATTTCTTTTTAAAATCTCTCCCAAACAAAAAGGTCAGAACATAAATGACCGTTCTGTCCAACCGGTTACTCCGCCCATGGGATGGGGTTTTCAGATGTCGTATGTACGGGAACAAACTTCTTCTGAAGCTCTTAGGAGTCAAAACAAACTAAACTAAACTAAGAAAGCCCTATGCAACTATAGGAGCAAAAAAAAAATACAAGTTTGTCAGAAGTTAATCCGCATCAATAAATGAGTATAATGTACACAGGTAGGTGTGGTGTGTTTATTTTAAAAGCTGGTGAAACTTCATATTTATAGTGCCTATAAAACATATCCTCTTGGACATCTCACCTTTTTATTTTTGATTTTATAAATTAATCATGAATATAATTTGGCTCTTCGTCCAAAAAATTTTTTATGTCAAAGTGAAAGCTGCTTTCTGCAAAATATGGCAAATTAAATACAAATGTTAACAAAATAAAGTGATTGCATAAATATTTGCCGTCCCCACTGTGAAGCATGGTAGCGGCAGCATCATGCTGTGGGGATGCTTCTGCAGCAGGTCCTGGAAGGCTGGTAAAGGTAGAAGGTAAAACATGCTGGAGGAAAGTTTGATTTAATCTGCAAGAGAACTACAGCTTGGTAGAAGATTTATTTCCACCAAGACAATGACCTGAAGCATCCAGTTAAAGCTATGAACGGTTTGATTCATTAAGGTGGAGGTTCTGAAGCCCAGACCTCAACCTCATAGAGAATTTGTTGCTGGACTTATAAAGGGCTGTTCACACCCTGAGGATCCCCATACCTGATAGTTTGAACAGTTTCACAAGGAAGAATGGAGTAGATCTACAATGTCCAGATGTGCAAACCTGACAGACTTGTCTACACAGACTCTGCTGCTTCTGAATACTGACATGAAGGGGTGAATATTTATGCAATCACTTGAGTTGTGTTTATATTTGTCATTTTGTAGGCATCACTGCAACATTATAGGAAGGTTTTGTAAAAGTTTTTTTTGTGAAAAGAGCAAAAATTATTGATCTTGAAAAGTTTTGTTTGTTTAAAAGGGGGAAAAAACCATCCAAAGAGGCGAATACTTTATAGGTACCATAAATGTGGCTCTATGTCAACCTTTGAACAGAGGTGTGACAGGTATGTTACCTGTTCAGTGGCATTTTGGACCTTTATCTAACCCTAAGATTTTGGGATTTATTTTTTAAACATCAGAGCTGAAATAGGGTCACTCAGGAACTGAAGCATAAATCGCATTCTGATGGTCGTTACATATCTAACCAGAATTCACAGAAATGACATCTTAATTATGTAAAATAAATGTTTTGAAAATGAGAAACTATTGATCCAGGAGTGAAGTTCTGTACCTCATCACTGCTGCTGGATGAAGAGGAGCTCCCATGCTTTTCTTTTCCTTCTTTTTTTTCCTTCTTTTTCTTCTTCTTGTCATCATGGCCATCTTTATGCTTGGACTTGTCTTTATCTTTCTTGTCTTTATCTTTGTCAGATTTGTCTTTCTTGTGAGACTTGTCTTTGCTTTCAGACTTTTTACCGTCTGACTTGTCCTTGTGGTCACCCTAAAATAAAATAAAAAATAAAGGTTGACATTGCAGAGCTACCCACAATGATGCTTTCAGGTCAAGACATTTATCAGATGTAGACAGAAATGCAATTAATGGTGGCACCTGCAGCTGCATTTTATAAAGGTGTGGGGGGAAAGTGTCTAAAATCTGCTGATAACTGTTAAGTAATCAGATTTATTGAACCTCCATTCTTCTCTGCACACTGAACACATCTTCATACCTTTTTGTCTTTGCTCTTGTTTTTACTCCAGGGCAAACTAAGCTCATCCTTCTGTGCCTCCTCCTTCTTCACCTCATCATTATCCAAAGCTGCACAGTGAGACATAAATAAGAAGGTCAGTAATTATTACAAGAAATATGAGATGAGAACCCAAAATGGAGACAAAGTTACCATTTTACATGTATTTAAACAGGTTTAAAGTAGGTTTACTCTTACCTGAAGCCAGATTAAAGTCCATTATTCACCTGTGTTTGTCTAAATCCTGCTGCTTTGATTCTCTACCTATCAGTAAATGTGTTTGAGCCGCACCTGAGGCAGGTAACTGATCTAAGCCACGCCCCCAAGCAGCCCCAGGTTGAAGTCATCATGACTCAACTCTTTTAGCTCGGAGCGTCCTGAACAAAAGGCTGAATAAACTATTAGTCAGGATTCGCTGCTGCAGTTCATGTTGAAAGTTACTAATATGTGTGGGTTTTATATATGTATATATATATATATATATAATTTATAAATAGAATATATTTTCAAACTTTAAAAATTGAATATATATTTTTCAATTTGATAAAAGTGATTTGCAAAAATTGTACTAAGAGTCTAAACACAAATTTCCAAATGGAGAATTCAGCTATTGAGGCACATCAGTAGAAAACATATTCAGAAACCTTATGATGTCACATTAATAATTTTTTAACCCTCTACCTCTTTAACAGTATTAGTATTTTTCTCAAAAACCAGATGCATCAAACACTATAAATGTCTTCAGCTCTCTGGTGGAGAATCCACGTTCTGAATGTGGGAAGAAGTGCCATTTTTAAAAAACAAATCTAATACAAAATGACATGACTGTTAATTCATTTTATCAAACAAGTACATATTTTTCTATTTTAATCTAAGTTTTCAGATTATTTTTTCATGCATCAGACATTTACATGGTAAATAAAATTAAATGGGTTCATACCCACTGATACTTTTGGAAGTTGTTTTGTCATCTCTTTGGTAGTCATAATAATAATATAATAAAAGAAAAAATATGAATTATTTGATGCCAGAAAAGTCCTCCTTAAGCAGCATTACTTTCAGATAAAATTGACTGAACAATAACTAAAGCGGTGCTGATCCATTTTTCATTAGGTCTATCAACATTATTGTCAGAATATATCAGTTCAGAAAACAAGTAGTCTTATCAGTAAATGTAACAACAGGTGGTTCTGTAGCAGGGTGTGTTCATGAACTTTGGTTTCCTTCTCAGTGAGTGTGTATGTGTGTGACATGTCAGAATGTGGACTTTGGTGTTCATTTGATTGGGTCCAACAACTATTTAAACCCCTTTATAAAGAGATTAAGAGAATAAAATCATTAGAGTAAAAATATATTTTGTATTGAGATCATTGTGTTGTTGTGAGATTTGCTTAAAGGTTGAACTCTGCTCCCCTCAAAAACAGGTTTTTACAGATGTAATTTTTATTTTCACCATTATTGTTTCCACAGGTCACACTGTGCAAAGGGTTTGTTGCATTGACAACACCCACTCCTCTGTGGCTTTAAATACGTTTAAAGATCCCTGCCATTTTTGCCCAAAACACTTTAAAACAGCATACTCAAATTAGAATTAAAGCTGTTCCTGAACCATTTTGAGTAGAGACATGGTTGAGGTCTCTTTTGAAAGAAAAAATTCTGAAGATCATTCCGCAACAGTCAAAATTTGTGTAATTTCTACTCTCACAGAGTAATGTGATCTTGAATTTACAAAAAGAAAAAGTAATTTTAATGTCCGCCTAGTAATTTTCTAAAAATACATGCTTTCAAATTTACTTTAGCACAGTGAAAATCACTGGAAAACATAATAGGTCTACAGCCTGAAGTCTTACCTTGTCCCACAACAAATTTGACAGCAATAAACTAAAAAATTTGTATTTTATACATGTTTTTGTAAGAAAATATCTAGGTGGAACAAAGGTGTGCCCTTGCCCATTAAAAAAGGCTGCTATTATTGAATGCTTCAACATACAGTCAGGATCTTGGGCTCTAATGAAAGGTTAGACACAGGGCTGTCCTATCCCACATCCAGATCATTTCTCAGTATTACTTACAAAGAGTAAATGAGGCCTAAACCAAGTTTTTCTATAAATGTCATGTGTATGTGCAATAAAAATGTCCAAACAAACTCCATGTTGGAAAAGAAACTATTTATATGTGCAAAATCAATCAATCCACACACAAAGTGTGCTCAGAGAACACTGTTGATATAAAAACTGTGCAAAAAAGTACTATTTACAACGATTTGTTACATTTCTGATTTGTGCTGCGCAATGGAAGACTGTTGATACAAAGAAAATGTGCAAAAAAAGAACTGTTTACAATGATTTGTTACATTTCTGACTGTGCAGTGTGATGGAGAACACAGTAGACAACAAAAAATGTGCAAAAAAGTATAGGAATGCTACAGGAGCTATTTTGAATTTTCAATGTGCCAGGCATTATAACAGTCCCTCCCTGGCACAAAGCACAGAGGGACATCAGGAACCGCACTTCACAGGTGTTTTGGCCTGACACATTCCACACCTCAAGCATCTGGCGGTGCTTTGGTCCGAAATGTGAACCGGTCTGTGGTGCTGGTGAGGTCGCTGTTCCGGTGCAGGTGTGGTGGCAGACCCTGCCTCAGCCAATTCCAAAAGAGATAACAGCAGCGATAATAATAATAATAAAATCAGGATGAATTTTTTTCCACAACAGTTGTTGATGTTATTTTATAATTGTAGCCTATTTTAGCCACTTGTTTAAACTAAATTGAATCAGTATTAATAAATGGAAGCTTCAATTTGTCAACACTTTAATTTAAACTAGTCTATCAGTTCATATCAGACTTCTGAAGTCAGCTGATCAAACCACACATTTGAGCAGAATAAACTCTTCTATGATCATAACAGTAGAGATTTGTCTGTGTGTGTTTGTGCATAGAGTATATGTGGCTGTTAAACACAAATTGTAAAAGTGAAAAGCAGTACTACGTATACTGAAGAGTACTTCAGTTTACATAACAGAGAGAATGTAGTATATAAGTGAAGATGTCTGGTTTGGTTTAGGCCAGCACACTAGAAACTTTACAATCACAAGTCATTTCTGCAAAAAATACATTTTATCCTGAGCCACAAAACATGCTTGAAACTTGAAATGAAAAAAAAAACCCCTAATGAAATTTTATTTAGAAATTATAATTTGTTAAATTATTAAACTAAGGAGCGATAATAAATTGTCAACTTTTTATCATTAGGATAAAAAAGCATCACTAATGTGAATAAGAAAACAATTTTTTCATTTTCTTTGCCTCATTTAACCCTCACACTGTCTTAGGGGGTCAAATTGACCCAAAATGAGTAGAAAACTCCATCGGCCCATGAATAAGGACAGAGTGAGGGTTAAACATTTAATCAAAGGACTGATGAGCTAACGGCTAGGCTCAGTGAAAACCAAAATGGACCTGAAACAGCTCCACTCTTCAAACTGTCACTGATTGTGTGAACTTTATTTTAAAACCCTTACGTTGCCTTTAAAGTACACTTTACACTGTTATTTTAGAAGAAATTTTACAAGATTCCTGTTGGACTTGTCTTCTGGATACTACATCTCACTGCTGCTGCTGTTAAAGCCACCTGCCATAGTGTTTTATAGAATGTCTTATTTCAGTGTTTTATATTAATCATAGGTGTGTGTACACTTTATTTTCCATCAGCATTTTACTTAAAGGCATACTATGCAGTTTCACTTGTTTTGGCACCCCCTAGTGTTCGTTTTAAATCTAACTGTTGAAATGTCTCCTCAGCCTTCATAGTTTTGCAGGAGCGGTTATTTACTCCTTCAAAGAATTCAGCTGTGTTCAAGCAGGGAGAGATAGAAAAAAATCAGGAATCATGAGCTAAAAACACTCCGGCGCTAGCATAACAGCTAGCCACCATGGGTTAGCCTAACCCTCGCGAGATATGTGACTTTGTGAGACTTCAGGGAACCGGACCGAAGAATGAGAAGTTCATTGACCCTGTAAAGGGTCATATTAGCACATACTGGCTCAAAGGAAAAGAATTTAAAATATGAAAAAGTTGCAAAGGATGTCTTTAAAATTATTATATTTGTGGTGAATTATAATTTTAAAAAGTATCCTTGATAACCTTGTTTTAGAGATAAATAATTTCTTTAAAAGCTGCAAAGGATCACTGCTGAGGGCCCAATAGGCTGGATGTGGCCCTAATAAAGCAAGCTGCAGACCCCTGGTTTAGATCAATCACAGCTATCAAAAACTCAACATAAAGTCAGTTGTTAGCTGCAAAAACTTTAAAGAAACATGATCTTCCAGCGTTATTTGGCTCATTTTAGCTGCAGCATTTGTAATATAGAATTTAATTAGAAAACACTAACAGTCTGAACTGTGGTGAGGTAAACCTGCATAAAGTCTATAATCAGTGCATGAGTCTTCAGTTAAATATGAACGTTACGACGGGATGTGAAAACACAGCAGAGACAGAAATATGATCATAATAGTTTTATTCCCAAATCAATCACATGCATTTATTCTCAGTTCATATAATTTTTCCACATATTTGAACTTTTTTCCTTAAACTTTTTAGAAGAGGTAAAATTCGTTTTAACACCATGTTGATCCAAAACAGAAAACCCTAAAGAAACACATGTTGTGTTTTCTTGTATTGATTACGTAACAAACCAAAACAGACAGACACACACACACACACACCCACCCAGGAGCATCTTCAGGGTAAAATCCCTAACCTTAACCACCATCTAGACATCTCATGGTTGGTAAGGCTTGGGGCCTTTCAGCGGGTCGTGTTTGATTGAGGACCTCTTTGAAGATGCATCTGAAGGGTTGTGAACGTTGGAGATTGGGACCAAGTCTGAAGTGCTCAGTGTGGTCAGAGAGACAGTAGACTTGGTGGCAGCTGAAGAACTGGGAGGATCCAGCTTCACTTCCTGTTTGATGGTGAGTGACTCAGAGGATGCAGCTTGGCTACCAGTTGGAACAGAGCTGCTTCCAGTTGAGGCAGAAACTTTGCTGCTGCCTGAGGTTGAAACCTTCATTTCTTGCTCATGACTTAGGTCACCGTCAGGGCCTTCCTGGAGTGTAAACACAACCACCGACATGAGAATCATAATAACATAACTACACATCTCCATTTCAGGACCAGTTTACCTTTTCCTTCACGTTTTCCTTGTCGCTGTCGTCTGAGCTGGATGATTCCTGATCACACACAAAATAAGATACAGTCCATCATCTAGATCTCAGAAAATCCACGTCAGTTCATTTTGCTTCATTCATCTAAACCACCTTCTTCTTTTCCTCCTTTTTCTTCTCGTCTTTCTTCTTCTTCTTCTTCTTCTTCTTCTTCTTCTTATCATCACTAGAGGAATCCGAGTCCTGGATGAAAACATGAAAGATGATACTGGATTTGAGTTTCCTGTCCCACACACACACACACACACACACACACACACACACACACACACATCAGATCAACCACGTCTACCTTTTTCTTGTCTTTCTTTTTCTTCTTCTTCTTATCTTTTTTCTTCCTCTTCTTCTTTTTCTTCTTGTCATCATCACTGGAAGAAGATGAAGAAGAAGAATCCTGGACAGAAAATGAAACAAACACATCAGACAGGGTTTTTGCTCGTTTTCAATCAAAAATGAATGAACTGAACCCCCAAATTTGGATAAACCATTTAAAAAACAACCTTTTTCTTCTTCTTTTTGTCCTTTTTCTTCTTCTTTTTCTTGTCTTTCTTTTTCTTCTTCTACAAAGAGAAGAAATGCAGCGCAAATGTCATTCATTTACTAGAAGAGCTAATTGTCTGTCCTGACATATTTTACCTTGTCATCACTATCAGAGGAGGAGGAGGAGGAGGAGGAGCTGTCATCAGAGGAGCTGGAACACTAGAAATAACATTAACCAGTCCCATTAATTCATCTCTATCACACTCAGCTGTGAACAAGATTAAAAAATAAACATTGTTGCTTAATTTGCAACAAGTTTTCATTACATATTGTCAAATTTGTACCTTCTTCTTCTTCTTCTTCTTTTTCTTCTTTATGTCATCATCAGAAGAAGAAGAGCTGGAATCCTGCAGAACAATTTTATAATCACCCAAAAATAATAATAATAACAACCGGACAACTCAAAAACCCAAACTAACTAAATACACTGATATGCAGAGAGTTTATGGAGACTGAAACCTTATCCTTCTTCTTTTTTCCCTTCTTCTTCTTTTTCTTCTTCTTTTTCTTATCCTCCTCACTATCAGAGGATGAGGAAGAGCTGGAGTCCTAAAGGATAAATTATTATCAGTCAAATCCAATAATTAACACAAACAATGGAACAACAGAAGAAAAACAAACTGTCAAACTGAATAGGACGGTTTCTTTTTTAATGTCCAGTGTTATTTAGTCAATGTTATTGTTATGTTGGTAACTTAAAGTTTGTGTGTGTGTGTGTGTGTGTGTGTGGGGGGGGGGGGGGGCACAGTTTTTATTTTTATGGAATTGTTTTATTTTTGTTCTAAATCTATATAGCACTTTGAGCTGCCCCAGGCATGAATAGTGCTTTATAAATAAAATTTGATTGATTGATTGATTGATTGATTGATTGATTGATTGATTGATTGATTGATTGATTGATTGATTATTATTAGTGCTATTTTATTTTTATTTCTATAATGATTGTATTTTTATATGTTCAAAAATGTTCAAAATACATATTTCATTCATTCATTCAAAACAACTTGATTAGAAAATAAATAAAAGAGGTCAAATCTGAAACCTTATCCTTCTTCTTTTTTTCCTTCTTCTTCTTCTTTTTCTTCTTCTTTTTCTTCTCCTCTTCACTATCAGAGGAAGAGGAGGAGGAAGAGGAAGAGCTGGAGTCCTACAAGATAGTTTAATATCAGCCAAATCCAACAGATAACACCAACAATGGGACAATGGAATTCAAACAACGTGATTAAAAATGAAATAAAAGTGGTAAAAACTGAAACCTTATCCTTCTTCTTCTTTGGCTTTTTCTTCTTTTTCTTCTTCTTTTTCTTCTTCTTGTCATCTTCACTATCAGAAGAGGAGCTTGAATCCTGTCATTAGAGAGAAAAATATCAAATGAACAGCAGATCTCCAAGATCAAACTATAAAACATGAATTTGTCAACACACAAACCTGATCTTTCTTCTTCTTCATCATCTTCTTTTTCTTCATCTTTTTCTTCTTCTTGTCATCTTCACTATCAGAGGAGGAAGAGGAGCTGGAATCCTGTAAATAAAGAAAACCCAGAACACAATGAGTCAACACAGCATGTAAGCTTTAGAAAGTGGATGTATGTAAAGATACAGACCTTGTCTTTCTTTTTCTTTTCTTTCTTTTCTTCTTCTTCTTCTTTTCCTTCTCTTCGCCTTCACTGTCTGAGGAGGAGCTGTCAGATGAGGAGGAGCAGCTGGATGAATCCTGTAAACCAAATCAATAAAGTCAGGTTCAGATCTGTTAATGCTTTAAATATTTCACTTTCCAAAATATTAAATATGACCTTCTTCTTCTTCTTCTTCTCCTTGTGTTTCTCTTCTTCTCCCTCGTCATCACTCAGGAGATCTTCCTCGATACCATCAGGGAATGCCTTGGCTCCAGCTGCTGAACAGGAAGCAGACACTTCTCTAAACATACGGTCACCAGGTAATCCCTCCAGGTCCAGATCAGGACACGTACCAGCTGATGAGGAGGAGACTTTCCCCCCTGAAGCTGCTTGAAGCTCTTCGGCCTGTCAAGACAAAATACAACAACGTGAAGACGTTTTTGTCCCTTATTTCTTCTGTTCACATTTATTTGTTGCAGAACAGCAAACTGATTTCTGTATCAGCCAATGGGCATGATGCGTTGCTTTTTGAGATCTTTTAGCCTACTTCCTGTTGTCAGGCCAATTAACTCTGTTAAAAATAAACTTGCAATAAAGTGAGTTTTGGTAAAACCAGTGCTGAGGCAGGTCCTGAATGTAATAAAGTAATTTCACTTAGTTGTTTTTAAAATCAAGCAATCAGTAAAGCAACTAAGATACTCTTTAAAGGAGTAAACAATAACCAGTAATCGAATTACTTTTTGAAGGTAACTGTGGCAACACTCGTCTCCATCAACCTCTCCACCTGTAGAAAAGCATAAACTGGTTATTTTCACTGGTTATTCTGAACAAATTGTTTTTTGTTTTTTTATTTCAAACCTCTGACCTGCAGCTGAAGGATGAGTGGAATCACTTTGCACTTCATCCTGTCACAGAAAACACATGAAATCAAGTTCAAGAAAACATGAACTCAGGTGTTTTAAACTAGAGCTCTATAAATCAAACTGTTTTAAAAACCAATTCATGTTTTTCAGCCACTTCAAATCATCTTTTATCACTAACATGGATGCTATGAGGTAATCATGTGACTTTATTTAGCGAAGAAGCAGCTCTCATTTCTGTGAATTTGAGCATTTTTTTCATTCACGTTATCTTCTGCAGATTTTTACATTTGCATCAGAATACAGTTTTAAGGTGTGTCGAACACTTGCAGGTCTGTCTCTTCTGATGCATCACCTGCATTTTAAAAGTTTACACAACAGCAGCTTTTGTGTTTATTGATGCAGGTTTTTCAAGTTTGTTTGGGGCTGAAACCAAACCTTGTGTCTGTTTTCAGGTCATGGCAGGCAGAGGCTTACAGGTGATGTGTTTAAGAAATCTGTTTCCTCTGGGCCACTAAATGAATATAAACCTTATTATTTGAAACGTGCCTTTTTCTTATCCTTCTTTTTCTTCTTCTTATCCTTCTTTTTCTTCTTCTTATCCTTCTTTTTCTTCTTCTTATCCTTCTTTTTCTTCTTCTTATCCTTCTTTTTCTTCTTCTTGTCTTTCTTTTTCTTCTTATCATTGTCACTGTCAGAGGAGGAGGATGAAGAGCTGGAAACCTGCATCAATAAAATAAAGAATGGTAAATTGTTATTTGTGACTAAAAGGGAGCAGTTATCATTATAAATCAAACACAGTTTGTAAAAATAAAAATAAATCAACAAAAAAATACTGGAATCAAAACAGAAGTCTGGAGGATTTTTATGTGCTTCATAAAAAATATTAATAAATTCAAGTAGCAGGTAAAATCTGCAGGAGCTGAACAGTCTCTGTAGATAAAAGAGACTTAGAAAAAAAACTCCAATAAAAAAGGTTTTTATGCAGTATGAGTATAAATAATTATGATCATAAAAAGAAAAAATCTGATTTAGAAATAAAGTAACAGCAGGTCAGTGTGTCAGGTGTAACTAGTGACAAAACTTTCTACCTTTTTCTTGCCTTTCGTTTTCTTCTTCTTCTTCTTTTTCTTCTTGTCATCCTCACTATCAGAAGATGATGACGAAGAGGAGGAGCTATCAGAAGAACTGGAGTCCTTTGAAATAAATATAAATCAAAATGTGATTTTATCTAAACAATCATAAAGAGATAAAACTGACCACAAAAGGAAAAGTTTTACACTTTACCTTCTTCTTCTTCTTTTTCTTCTTCTTCTTTTTCTTCTTATCATCCTCACTATCAGATGAAGAAGAGGATGATGAGGAACTATCTGAAGAAGAGCTGGAATCCTAATAAAGAAGAATAAGTGAAAATGAATGACTTATAATTGTGTTTCTTTTGAAATAACAACAAAACAGGCAGGTT
The DNA here is from genome assembly GCA_006937965.1 of Callopanchax toddi. NCBI lineage: Eukaryota > Metazoa > Chordata > Actinopteri > Cyprinodontiformes > Nothobranchiidae > Callopanchax > Callopanchax toddi. The sequence goes on from SSNR01000342.1 coordinate 229,424, forward strand.
CTACAAGTCCTATAAGTCATACCTTCTTCTTTTTCTTCTTCTTCTTCTTTTTCTTCTTTTCATCTTCGCTGTCAGAAGATGAACTATCAGATGATGAGGAAGAAGAATCCTGGGACAAGTGAGTTATATTCTAGTTAATTTATAACATGAAGTTAAGTAATTTGTTAAATTTAATAAACTACTGCTAATATTGTAGGTCTAAATATTTAAATACCTTCTTTTTCTTTTTCCTCTTGACTTTCTTCTTTTTCTTTTTCTTCTGCTTATCCTCTTCATCTGAAGAATTCAGATCCTGAATAAAATACATAACAAAATATAAATTCATGAAATACTAAAACCTGTTGAGGCAGTGTTCATTAAAGACGTCTCTCACCGGTTTGACCTGCAGACCTTCTGCAGTGTACTGACCCATTAGGCTGTTCAGAGCTGGAAATATGGAACGCTCAAAATAAATGTGATGCATTATTTTTATTAAATAAAAGACAACTTGCAGTTCCACATTTTTTTATTATAATACATAACAATATTTAAAAACCAAACCTTTATATATGTTGTTTCTATCTTTACTGAATGCAACCATATTAATTTTATTAACAATTTAGTAATTCAAGTTTAAAAGTTAATTTTAAAACCATCAAAAATCATAATAACAGCATACATAATAAAATGCTCTGTGAGCTGATCTTTAACTTAAAAAAGCTGAAAACCTCTTTTAATATAAAAACTAAGCTCTAAATATGAATTGTTGCACAATAATCTTTGAAAGAGTTGAAATTGGGACGCTCACTCACTCATTGTTGGTATGATGTTTGGATCCCAAATATATATTTTCCTATTGCCCTTCTTCTTATACATCTTCTTCCTCTTCCTGTCGTCCTGCAGGAACACAGGAACACCCACTGTGTTTAATTATGTCTGTTTGACTGATTGTTCAACCAAAAAGATTAAATGGACCAATCATAACTATTTATTAACACACATCTCTACCAACTTGTGGACTTGTATCCAGAATCAACATGAAATAAGTTGTTCACACACACACAACAGAACCATGTGAGCACACAAATGAATGTTATACTGTGGCATAAAGCAGCAATGTGTGTGTGTCTGTGTGAGGTCAAGTCTTTTTAGCACCGTCACTGGGTGTGGTCCTCTCCTCAGGTAAAGGACATACACGCATCTGCCTGTTGCTTTAGGTGAAATCCAATCCTGCTCAGAGCTCTGGGCTCTTTACAGCTGCTGGTGGGACTAGCTGTGGCTTACAAAAAGAAACAACTGCAAACATTTGAGTTTCTGGCTTTTTCCAGAATCTCCCGAGTTCTGAAACACACCCTGACTGAATGTAGGCGTCTGTCAACAAAACCTCAGATGATTGTGTTTTGTTTTTTGGTTTAGAGTTATTTGAAATGCTAAAACTGTTTTCAAAGACAAAAAGTCTCCAGATTAATGTACTGTCATTCTGTTGTAAATATTCTCTGAACAAATTGTTATATAGAAGGAACAAGCTACCATGAGAGCTGCAGGAACACTGCTTCATGTTGACTCCTGTGTTCGAAGGGTTTCATGGTTTATAGATGATTTGAACTCATCTGAAGCGTGCTGCGGTCTAAACAGCTCATCATGAATTGTTTAGTCATGTCACAAGACAACAAACAGTAATCAGAGCAAGTTGTCATGAGTAAGGAACTTAAAGGTATGTGAAAACAGCAGGTAGTTAGTAGGAAAGGGGTTGCATGCAAATAAAGGCCTTTTGACAAGCTGGGGAAAACACTACATCCATCACACTTCCCATTAGGTCATCCGTCTGTTTGCTGCTGTTGTTAAGGAGACAAGTAGAACCTGTCTCTGTGGCTGAAGAACAAGTTGAACAAGGCTTGTTTTATGTCAACATTTCAAAACCTAACCAGCCTCTTGCAGACATGTTTTAAATCTCTCTAAATTATTTGAATTGAATTATTCCACAGCAAAGACACTCATCTTTAACTTATGCATAATATAATATAAAAAGACACCTCTATGAATCAGAATTTTGCAGGTAATTCTGCAACTTTTAGGTTTCACAGTGCGTGTGATCAGACCTCTGAGTATTGTCCTCCTGATAAAGACAAGTCACCTGTGGAGTTTTTTTTAGACATATACTATCACAGATTGTTTAAAAATAACTTTGTGTCAACAGTGAAGCATGGGGGTGGAAGTGTTATGGTTTGGGTGTTTTCACCAAAGGGATTGATTAGAATTTGCATTATTTAGGAGTGAGGTTTAAGACGACATGAGGTCATCTCTGCAACGCTGAGCTGTAAGCGATCCGTTCAATGAGATAATGGCACTCAGCTTGCTGGCAATACCGACAGCCAGGACGTTCTTAGTGATCGATGGTGAGGTCAAGATTTATTTGATTTCCACGTTGACTAAGTGGAGGAGATGGAAAAAGTGGTTTAATTAGGAAACCCCTCAGTTATCTTTAAACTGTGGATTTTTAAATGAAAACAAAAGCAAGAAAAGGTCAAGAGAGCTTCTACCTGATGACCCGGTGATCTTGTAGAATATTTAGTTTTAGATTTTCACCTAAAGGTGGCTTTAAATTTAGATTTTTACTGTTATCATAAACCTGTTTTTATTTTAGTCTCTTTCAGTTGGAAATAAGTGTCTATCTAAAATCAACCCATGATGATATCAGGTTTTTAGTTCGGTGATGCTAACTATCTGCTAAAGGATGCAGCAGCTGCTGATGCAAATCATCTCCAACTGTTTCAAAAGTTTGAATTTTCAAAAGGTTGGTGAAAACAGTAAGCATGTGACTCTCTCAAGCCCCTGACCAGCCAGTCCACAACTTACCTCACTGTCACTATCAGAGGAACTACAGGAGGAGGAAGAGCATGATGATGATGATGATGATGAGCTGGAGACCTGTTTGGAAAAGAGGGATTGAATGTGTTGATGAGTTTTAAACAGCTTCTGCAAAATCACAAAATAATCAGTGAGTCAGTAAACAGGGTGGAACAAAGAGCTGGTGTAGCTGCCAGCAGGAGGGTGAAGCATTTCAAATACTCCCAACACAAAGTAAACTCCCACAAACCTGTTGCAACTATGTTATAAGCAGGTTGTGCAGAAGTGACAGTTGATACACACAACAAACTGGAAAATTTCTATTAGTTTTTTTCCAGACTGACAGGCTGTTGCCAAGTAAATCCCACATTGAACTTCAGTCTCTGTCAAACGAGTCGTGACTTATTTACATGTGTGGCTTCATGTAGAGGCAACGCCCTAAAGCAACCACAGGATCAGGTGTCATGTGGTGACATCATTTCATCATAGTAAACATGAGCAGACTGAAAGGCAGCACCATCCCAACATCCTAACATCACAACATCCTAACATCACAACATCCTAACATCACAACACCCTAACATCACAACACCCTAACATCCCAACACCCTAACATCACAACATCCTAACATCCCAACATCCTAACATCACAACACCCTAACATCACAACACCCTAACATCCCAACATCACAAAATTCTTTTTTTTTTTTTTTAACCCCGTGTCCTGTCCGGCTGTGGAGCAAACAGAATAATGTCTGAGTGCCAAAAACAAGCCCAACAGTGTTGCTGTTTCAGGTGAGAGGTTACAGCCACTGCTATAAAACTCCTCCTGATTTTTGTTGAAATATAACCCCCAAAATCTTTATTAGAATGTTTTTATGGTTGATTGGACACGGAGCCTGAAAGTGAAGGGAAGGGTACAGAAAGAGGGATGAGGGAGAAAGTAAACAGAAAAAGAGGAGAACAAGAGACGTGAAGAGTCCACTTCTAGACCTGCAAATAAAGCACAAACAAACAAGCAAAGAAAACAGGAGAAAAGATACAACAGCAAAAAACAGCATATGAATACACAACAGTTGTGATATTCTTCAAATGTATACGTATACACCAGTTCAAGAGAGTTCAGTGTCAACCACAGCCCCAGTCAATGTGTCTGAAAACACCTGAGTCCGTCTTTATGTGAGCACCTTGTGATCACCTGTGTGTATATGCGCGCTTGTTTATGCAAGGTTTCTCTATTGAAACATTCAATAATAAGTTCGAGGAGCCACAGACCCGCCCCCAAGGCCCACGGAGGATGCGGAGGAGGTCCAGGCCCCAGACATCCAGAGGCCACCCAGGGCACGGACACCCCAGGGAGACCGCCATCAGGGCAGTCGCTAAACTCTCCCCCAGAGGGCGCAGAGGCTCACCCCACGTGGGCCCCCCAGCAGTCGCCGCGCTAGAGCCCCTGGGGGGTCGCGGCTAGGAGCTCACAGGCACCGCCTGCAGCCGGCCATCCAGGGTAGATCTAGCCAGAACCAGAGACCCGAGACCCAGGAGCGAACCAGCCCCAGCAGAGGCCCGACCACCCCCGGGGGCCCAGATCCCACCAGGCAGCCACAGGAAGAAGAGCAGGCAGACGCCCCCAGCACCAGACCCCGAGACACCCCAGCACGCCACTGGAGAAAGGCACCACCAATGCCGAGGCGCCGCCAGGGAGGATAGTCTCTGCCGAGGAGGGCCTAGTATGTCACAGAGAGAGGGGGGGGGACGAAACCTGACAGAAAAACAGTCACACACAGACACAATCACGCTCCCTCCCTCATGCGTGCACACACACATTCCTGCAAACACACCAAGACACACAATAGACGCTGTACACCCACTCTCGCTCCCCATGCACTCTCTATGTTCAGGACCAGGGACCAGCGCCCTAAGGGTGTAGCCGGCCCTGAGATCCAGAAGATGGTCCCTCCCTTACTGAAGTGGGGATAAGCAGACCACCGCGCACCCCGCCGCAGCCGAGCAGCCCCCCACCGCAGACCCCGACCAGACGGCCCGCTCCAATCCAGGCCCCAGGCAGCAAGCAGAGAACAGGGGTGTGTGAAGACCCCAAGTTTCCCCCCACCTGCTCCAATGTGGTGTTGATGCGTGTTGTAGTAAGATGCTTTTAAAAAGAGTGGGGGGCGGCCCGCCATCCCCCGCCCTGGATCCTAAGTGTCTAAATGCGTGGAGGTGGGTAATGACACCGGAGGAGAGGTTAGCCGGCTAAACCTCCCTCCCCCCCGGGTATTACTGGGTGTAATTCCTCCAAAGACCCTAGATGCATAATGTAAGAATGTCTGTGGTGGAAGTGTTTAAATTGTGCAATAAAATTGGGCCACAGGCTGCCACAGGACTGCAGAGATGGTGTTCCACACCCATGACGTACCCGTGACCCAAAGCCCTGTGTGTGTGGTGACGTGACGGAGCAGAGGGAGGGAAAAATCCGGGGATGGGGAGGCAAGACTGGGGGGACAAGCCCTCCCAGGGGGCCAGCTCCCCCGCTGGCCCCAGTAAGCACCCCCGTTCCCCAAAACCACCCAGGGCAGGGAGATCGCCGGCCCACCCATCCAGGTCCACGGCAGGAGCCCCACACAGAGACGGCCCGCCCCAGAACCCGAGTCCCCAGGACCACCCCAGGCCCCCGCCAGAGACGGCCCGCCCCAGAACCCGAGCCCCGAGACCCCCAGACCCCCCCGGAATGACCCAGCCACCCAGCAGCTACCTGCAGCCTCCGCCGCAGAGCACCCCAGACCCCAGACGCGGCCGCCAGAGGGACACCCTGAGGTAGCAATAACGCCACCCCAGCAGGAGACGCAGCCCTACGTCAGACCCCCCAACGAGCCCAGCCCCAGGCAACCCCCAGAAGCCCAAAACCCAGACACCCCCCACACCCACCACACTGCCCCGGTGGACAAAGCCCAGAACCCCCCCCCCATCCTTACTATGTGATGGAACTGATCAGAGTTGCCCAGAGAGACTTTTTTGGAGCGGAGGCAGAGGTCGTCTCAAGGTTAATATAGTCCAACAACAGATTCCTATACTGGTTCAAACTAAGATTATTTTTGTTTTTCCAGTTTATGAGGATCGTTTTCTTAGCGATGCATAGGGCAGTTAGAACCATGTGAGCTGAATTAATCTCTGTGATGACATCATCTAAATCTCCCAGTAAGCAAACTGGAGGGGAAGCTGGAATATTACATTTCAGACACTTTGACAGGTCTTCACATATCCAGGACCAAAATCTCTGCACAGGTGGACAAAACCAAAGTGCATGAATATAGGTGTCAGGGGTGTTGTCTCCCCTTCACAACATCCAACATCACAAAATTCTAACATCCTAACATCACAACACCCTAACATCCCAACATCACAAAATTCTAAAATCCTAACATCACAACACCCTAACATCACAA
>SSNR01000342.1:235881-274371 GCA_006937965.1 Callopanchax toddi
GGGGGGACAAGCCCTCCCAGGGGGCCAGCTCCCCCGCTGGCCCCAGTAAGCACCCCCGTTCCCCAAAACCACCCAGGGCAGGGAGATCGCCGGCCCACCCATCCAGGTCCACGGCAGGAGCCCCACACAGAGACGGCCCGCCCCAGAACCCGAGTCCCCAGGACCACCCCAGGCCCCCGCCAGAGACGGCCCGCCCCAGAACCCGAGCCCCGAGACCCCCAGACCCCCCCGGAATGACCCAGCCACCCAGCAGCTACCTGCAGCCTCCGCCGCAGAGCACCCCAGACCCCAGACGCGGCCGCCAGAGGGACACCCTGAGGTAGCAATAACGCCACCCCAGCAGGAGACGCAGCCCTACGTCAGACCCCCCAACGAGCCCAGCCCCAGGCAACCCCCAGAAGCCCAAAACCCAGACACCCCCCACACCCACCACACTGCCCCGGTGGACAAAGCCCAGAACCCCCCCCCCATCCTTACTATGTGATGGAACTGATCAGAGTTGCCCAGAGAGACTTTTTTGGAGCGGAGGCAGAGGTCGTCTCAAGGTTAATATAGTCCAACAACAGATTCCTATACTGGTTCAAACTAAGATTATTTTTGTTTTTCCAGTTTATGAGGATCGTTTTCTTAGCGATGCATAGGGCAGTTAGAACCATGTGAGCTGAATTAATCTCTGTGATGACATCATCTAAATCTCCCAGTAAGCAAACTGGAGGGGAAGCTGGAATATTACATTTCAGACACTTTGACAGGTCTTCACATATCCAGGACCAAAATCTCTGCACAGGTGGACAAAACCAAAGTGCATGAATATAGGTGTCAGGGGTGTTGTCTCCCCTTCACAACATCCAACATCACAAAATTCTAACATCCTAACATCACAACACCCTAACATCCCAACATCACAAAATTCTAAAATCCTAACATCACAACACCCTAACATCACAACATCACAAAATTCTAAAATCCTAACATCACAACACCCTAACATCACAAAATTATAACATCACAACACCCTAACATCACAACACCCTAACATCACAACACCCTGACATCACAACACCCTAACATCACAACACCCTAACATCACAACACCCTAACATCACAACATCACAAAATTCTAACATCACAACACCCTAACATCACAACACCCTAACATCCCAACATCCTAACATCACAACACCCTAACATCACAACATCACAAAATTCTAAAATCCTAACATCACAACACCCTAACATCACAACATCACAAAACTCTAAAATCCTAACATCACAACACCCTAACATCACAACATCACAAAATTCTAAAATCCTAACATCACAACACCCTAACATCCCAACATCACAACATCACAACACCCTAACATCACAACACCCTAACATCCCAACATCCTAACATCAAAACACCCTAACATCCCAACATCACAACATCACAACACCCTAACATCACAACACCCTAACATCCCAACATCCTAACATCACAACACCCTAACATCACAACATCACAAAATTCTAACATCACAACATCCTAACATCACAACATCACAAAATTCTAACATCACAACACCCTAACATCACAACACCCTAACATCACAACACCCTAACATGCCAGCATCCTAACATCACAACACCCTAACATCCCAACACCCTAACATCCCAACACCCTAATATCACAACACCCTAACATCACAACACCCTAACATCAAAACACCCTAACATCCCAACATCACAACACCCTAACATCCCAACATTCTAACATCCCAGCATCCTAACATCACAACACCCTAACATCACAACACCCTAACATCCCAACACCCTAACATCACAACACCCTAACATCACAACACCCTAACATCACAACATCACAAAATTCTAACATCACAACATCCTAACATCACAACATCCTAACATCACAACACCCTAACATCACAACATCACAAAATTCTAACATCACAACACCCTAACATCACAACACCCTAACATCCCAACACCCTAACATCACAACATCACAAAATTCTAACATCACAACATCCTAACATCACAACATTCTGAACATTCCAACAGTCTGACATCATATGTCCCCATTTATTCTGGTGGAGCTTTACTGGGATTAATTCAACACCTACCTTCTTCTTCTTTTTCTTCTTCACCTTCATCTTCTCCTCCTTTTCTTTCTTGCCAATTCCATCATCTTCACTGTCTGAAGAGCTATCGATTGAATACATTTCCTGATAAAGTGAGGAAATACAACAAACATAAATTTCCCATTATATTATGTTATTCTCAGTTTTTAGAATCTAGTGGAACAAAAATATAACTGATGAGTGTCACATTTACACTCAGTGAATTTAAATGCTGATGACACAAAATAACAACAAATGGTTAACAGAAATATTCTGTGTCCTTTATCCCTTAAAGTGGCAGGTCAGTAGAGCAAACTTAGGGCCTTTCTTGCAGCACAAATTCTACTTACGTAACTGATAAAACCCCTGAACTAATATGTATATATATAAAACACAATTTAAAACTGAATTGACAATGTTTGAGTAAAAATTTAAACATTATAACAGTACATTAATATGTCCTCAATATTTTTATACTTAACATCATATTTTAAACTTTTTTGCTAAATTAAAAATACATTTTCACTTTTTTTTCTTCATGGTGTGAATATTAAATGGGTAGATGACACATACCAGATCATCTCCGTTTTCTGCAGGATTTCCTGGTTGACCCCCATTGTCCTCCATGTCGTCAGGCTTCATCACCTCAGGATGAGTCTGTAAATCACCAGAGGAGACCACTGCTGGCTGGACGCCTACAGGGTCTGACAGTCATTATTATCACTTCTTCATGCTTTTTTTACTTATTAAGAACCATAGTAATCAGTTGAACAGCCAATATTTGTAGGAATGAAAAGCTATCATTCTCTCATCCTGTCTAAAAAAGTGCAAATAAGAGAACTGTGTGGCTGCACTTCCTTTTTATTGTACCATGGACAACCAGGTAAACAAATAATAAAATAACAAATAAACAAAATCAAACAAAAAGTCAAATAAATAATTGTAATAAAAACTGCTTGCAATTAGTGTGTTCCCATATCAAATGTGGTAATTAAAAAAAAAGGCACACCCCTAAAAGGAACAACAAAAAATCTTTAAATTTTAAAAGCTATCAATCAGAATAGTCATACCTACTGAAATCTTGACGTTTTTTTATTTTTTGTTATTTAAAAATGATATTATTCAGAAACACATCAAACCAAATGAGTTTAAATGTAGAACAAAACAGAGCAGAGAACAGCCTTTAGACAGCTAACCTTTAGGATCCATCAGGTCTCCTCCGCTCAGGAGGAACCAGGCTCCCCTCAGACCCACCTGTAAAGGTGTGACAGCGCAGCCTCTGGGTAAGACAGTGAAGTAGGTGTGGCGTCATCAGAAATCCAAAAGACTTCCTTTAATGTATTTCAAATTAAAAGCCAAATTGAAAGACAATATTCACAATTAGTTAAGAAATTACTCTGATTGGCAGAAACTTTTATTTTAAAATATGTTGTTATCCTTATTAACACATTAAGCATGATTATGATCACATTCAATTTGGTAAATGTGTAGTGTTTATTTAATTTTGAAAGCAGTGACATGTTGTTAACATGTGACACCAGCCTGGTGGGTTAGGTAGGTAGAGCAGCCTGTTGTTCTGGTTCCACTGCACCTCAAACCTGCACCTGCTGCTCTGTCGCCTCCCAGAGGGCTTTAGGCACTAAAGTATGGTTAAGTGTCCTTTTTATGAACTCCATTGCAACAATCTTGCAACACTGACAAGATTACAAAGAAAACAAACAAAGAACTGAGGAACAGAAAATAATTACAAATGAAAAATAGCATGCACATTTTAACACTACCATTGGAAAATTGTTTTGCTTTTTGCAAACTAATTTGTTATTTCCCTCAATAGCCACATGACAGTGATCAATGTTCAGCAAAAGCAGAGGCCATCAGAAGCAAAGTTCATCATCTGATCGGAGGCCTCTCAAGCTAATTGTTCTGAATTATCCACTGCTCTACTTTGGTGGGTTTTTTAAACTTTATTTAAAATTTTTAAATCAATCACAGTATCAATGTCATTTTTATTTTAAATTAATTAAACAATCTTCATGTTTTTGAACAGAAAGCAGTTTTTAAATTATAATTAATGTTTTTGAGTTTCTTAAATGTTTAAAAATCAGTCTTTGGGTTTTATTAAGGAGGTAAAGGTTGAGTTAATTTACTTAATAACGTTGATGCAATTTGAATAATGCAATTTGTCATTTTGAATAAGTTAAAGCAAAAACATTTTGGGACAAAACACAGTTGTTGTAATTAATTACCACAAGAGGGCGACACATGTCCCTAAAAAGCAAAAAGGAAACAAGAGAAGTAATGGCTTTCTAAGTTAGAAATTAACTGGCTTTATTTCATACATTTTATTAAAAGTGTAGTAACTGTAAATATAATAAAACAAAGTTAGTCTTCATCAGAATGTTTATTTCCTTCCAGTAGAAATAGAACTGAAACACAGTCAGTGTGCCAGACCCAGTCCAGAGGACAAGAGAGGCACCATAAACCAGTGGCCTAAAGTCCAAATCAAGCTGAACTTAGCCACGGAATATTTCTGTTCTCTGATTCAACAGGCTGCTGAGGATTTAACAGTTTAGTTCTGTGTCATCAGGCAGGTGGTGTTGCTGATTACGCTGGATATGAATTCAGTATTTGTGCATCTCTGTGTATATAAGGGATTTTTTGCTCTTTTGAAATGTGTTTGACCTCGTAGTCTTCAGCCCAAGTAGTGCAGGATTGCAGCAGCTCCAAGATACTGAGTATGGAATGGAATATGAGTTCAATTCCAGCAAAAGTGCTGTTATAATCTGCAAAACTATTCATTATAAAATTACAGGCAGTGCTGCAAGCTACAAGCAAACACCATTGCACAGAAATGTAGCTGTTGTTCTACTCCTGTTAAAGTGGCATATCTAAAGCAGACTGCACACCACTATTCACTGCACATCTGTGGTCATTCTATAAAAAGTCCAGCTTGCACAGGTTACAAGTGTCTTACAATGATGCAATGAGAATCCTCCTCAAGATTGGTGGAAGTGCTAGTCAAATGTGTGTTTCTGTGAGAGTGTGCACATTTAAGGCCCTCTAAAAAACTTAATGTTTAAATTTATGTGACGGCTGGAAGAATCTTCAAATAGCATTATAGTTGCACTCTCAAATCCCACTGTGAGTTGCTCTCGTTATACTGTATGTCTAGGCTAAGAATGCACTGGCTAAAATGTTTGGGCGGGTTTGACTCAGCTAGTTAGTTGGGTCATCTGTTGTTCCCACTGCATTTATATAGTATTTTTACATATAGGATTTTATTATTGTTTTTCTGTTTTTATCAAAGGTTTTATGTCTTGTGCTTTTCTTTTACTGTTTTTTTTTTTAAATCTGTGTGTAACGGCAGTGTGAGTTATGTTGCTAACCAACACTGTGTGTTGTCTTTTTGAATGGCCATTTGTAACTCAAACTTTGCTTTCTTCCACTTATCCAGACCCAGGTAGCAGACTATCTTCTCCACGGCGCCCTTGACCAGCTCCTCCAGAAAGACCTCAAGGCATTCCCAGGCCAGCACCAAGATGAACTTCCTCCTGTGTGTCCTATAGGTCGTCTCAGGCCTCGTGCCAGCAGGAAATGCCTGAAACATCTCACCAGGGAGGTGTCCAGGAGGCATTCACCAGGGAGGTGTCCAGGAGGCATTCTGACCAGATGCCCGAACCACTTCAACTGGCTCATCTCAATTTGAAGAAGCTGTGGTTCTAATCTGAGTCCCTCTCGGATAAAAGCCACCCTTTTCCAAGCGAGAACCATGGTCTCAGATTTATAGGTGCTGATCCCTCCACACCACAGCTGTATTTCTATCCATAAAGACAGTTATGAGCAAAACTGGTCCAACTAACTTAGCGCCAGCTACTCTGGAACAGGGACTGAATGGCCCTCAACAAAAGCCCATCCATCCCATACTCCTCGAGCACCCCCCACAGGGTGCCCCTGGGTACACAACCATAAGCCTTCTCCAAATTCATAAAACCCATGTGGACTGGTTGGGCAAACGTCTATGCTTCCACCTTCATAGCAAACATAAAGAGCATGGTTCAGTTGGCTCCACCACTGTGTTGTTGTTTGGCTGCCTCAGTGACTTCTGTATGAAGGTAATTTTGTTGCAAAAGTTTTTGTGTTTTAATTGTAACTGTGAACTGGAAGTCACAGAGGAAAATCCTAAGAGTTGTGTAGACCTGACCAGATGTCTGCCTCAACATTGCATTGCTTTTGTTCTTGGGCCAGGACGTTCAAACGGTGAATGGAAGACCAGTTTGCTCACACCAGTGTCAGCCAAGATGAACCTGTGCCACACGCAGTCTCCCTCCCTCCACAGTGATGACGCAGGAGTCCGCCAGCAGTCTGCCAACATGCTCCACAAAGATTAGTTGAATGTCAAATGGCAGAGGTCTGGGCTGAAAACTGTCAGGTTTATCTATTGCAGTGCACTTTGCAATTTAAACTGGAGGCAGTTAGTGTCACCAGTAGAACCAAATGTGATGTCTGGTTTTAACTGGCTTATGAGCACATGGGGAGGTGTGGTCAGAAAATGAAAGAGCTGGCAAAAATGTGACTGACACTTCCTGACCTCTAACTCCCCCACCCAACCCCTCCCCACATGATACAGCTAAGAAATTAATATAAAATAAGGGAATAATTAATTGTCATGGAAACAGGAGCGATGCTGTCTCTAAAGCAGTAGAAACTTGAAACTGCAGGCGTGAATCTGCGGTCTCTGGGTCTGCAGCCAAACTCTCCTCACTGTTTGCGTTCGGTCCAGGCTGCCTGCTGGACTGTTTCTGTGCAACTTTCGTGTTCGATACAAGTTCCGGAAGTAGTATTTTGCGCTTCTAAATAAAAGTCGGCTTTACTGTCACTAAAAAATAGGACCGGTAGAAATGACAGTAATTTATAACATAAATTAACATATTATCACTTTGTTGCAAAGAATCGTGAGAAACATAGTTATTAGCTTATGTGGACTGTGGGAGTAAGCGATCATCTTAGGTACAAAGGATTTATTTTGAAACGTAAACGGAAGACGTGTAGTGAATAATGCTAACTTACTACTAATTCGTTCGTGCGATGTTGGAGTTGTTTGTTGTGCAGTTAAAACACATCTGTCTAGTTAGTTTAACTTTGTGATGGAGGAAAAACTAAGAGTTGTGTTTAAATGAGAAAGGAAACCACTGGTCGGCTGGTTTTAACCTACTTTCACCGGTTTGTTCCTGCTCCGCTGCTTCTGTTTAGATGTATTATGAAGGAGTTTTTTAAGCTAGCTCGCTAAATGCGGGGTTTTACCACTTTAATGACCGACTGGCTTCCACCATGCCGAGCCCAGCGACGTCCACGCCGCTTACAGTGAGCGTTCTGGCCGCGCTGTGGGTCAGTTTGGGTCGGTGCGGTACCGCCGAGTCTGCTGGATCAGGATGTGACAACGGAAAGGTTCGGTCTTATTAACTCTTGTCCCTAGCAGGTCATTAATCTGAACTGATTTGAGCAGCATTACATGTTTCAGTGTTGTGTGTGTGTGTGTGTGTGTGTGTGTGTGTGTGTGTGTGTGTGTGTGTGTGTGTGTGTGTGTGTGTGTCTTAGCTTTATCTAGACAGGGACCTGCCGTCAGATGCTGTTTATTGGGGATGTTCAGTCCCCACCTGGACAGAATCCACTCAGGTAACCAGACTTCATTATTTAACACAGTCTCACATTAGAGCTTCAGTGACCCAGTTTCTTTAAACACAGCTTGTTTCAGGAAGTTAAGACAATCTTGGGAAGGTGATTGTGATAAACTTTGTACATGTTGCACAACTCACTGTGTAAATCAGTCTTTATCTGTCTCGATTAAACTCACATCCCAGCCCTTTGAGCACTGGTCATGTCTGATGGTTTCCTGGTTGCTCCAGCAGCACTTTAATGGATTTGTTCTTATTCCTGTCTACAGAGACTTCCAAGTATCGACACAGTGTATGACCCTGAAGTGAGTAAACAATCCACAGAGCACTTTCTTTTTATCTGTAACACATTTTGCTCTGCCTTTACCCCACAGACAAGATATGCTACATCTCTATGTCCTTCAATCAGTGACACATTTAAATCCAATGGTTAAAGAAAACCACACGCTTAATATCACCTTAGTTACAACAGTTTCAGACATGCCTAGAAGTATATACAGAGACACAAACATCCAGTGCTGTGAACAGTGATTAAACTTCACCATGAAGTGGTCATTAGAGTGGGATGTGGACAAAGGATGTCCACTTTTATGTCTTTCTCTGACTTTTCCAGTCTGTATCTCTGTTACAACCTGCTGATGTCACTCTGTTACCTCTAAGCTCAGTGGTCACCATCCTGTTTGAAGCCTCTCATTGGTGAGGTACTGTCGATCACTTGTTAGGTGTGGTCTTGATCTCATGATGTCAAAATGTGAACAGCCTGATGAGGAGGAAATACTAATTCTAATGGAACCAGGAAACGTATTGGTCGATTCATGGATCAAACAGCTGCTGTGAATTTTGCTGTTAAGCTCCTTGTAAGAGAACAGGAAGTTGTGCAAATAGTATTGAAACATTGACCAGTCAGACATGAGCATACAAAGGTTTAGAGAAGGTCACATTAAGTTCACCTGTAAAGGTTAGAGTGGAGTTTAGGTTCATCCTGAAATGTTACCAGAAAGCCAAATGGCCCTAACTTGTGAGTAGTGTTTGTATTTTAAAACTTAGAGGAAGACTATAAATTTATAGATGCAGACAGTGAAAAAGAACATTAAGGTAATTGGTGTGAAAACAGAGGATGGAGGTCGATGGAGCGAGATGATTTGCCTTGGTGACCCCTGACGGGAAAGGCAGAAAGGAAAAGAAGAAGTATGTATTTGATAATACTTTTAGTTGTAATTAGTTATTGAATGAGTCATTCCTCTTAGAGAATGCTTGTTGCTGTTCATCCCAGAGATTTAAACTAGGATGATCACATGTTGGTGATTCACTTTTAGAGTCTAACTACTTACAGTACATGAAAGTGCAGCACAATATCAGTAATATTGACTAAGTTTAGTCATGTTTGTGTTTATTGTTCATTAGCCGTGGTGGTCACCTTGAATTGTGTTGATGCCTAAAGTGAATCAGACGTACATCCAATGATTACTTCCTGAAAATTTCATTAAAATCCATTCAGTAGTTTGTGAGATGTCATATTACTGAACACACACACACGCACACACACACAAAGCCTTATTGTCCTTTGAATCTGTGTCCTTATTGAATGTTGAGAACTAATGTTTCTTAATATTTCCAGCCACCCAGAATGATGTGCATGGACAAATCTATCCCCTACAATCACACCATACCCAACAGGTAAGATTATATAAAACTAATTTAACATTAGAGCTTTCTCATTGGGATGTCCTCAGAAGTTACATCCAGCTAACGCATCATCCCAATGGATCCTACCTCTAATTCTGCGTTAGTATTAATCAGTGGCTTTCAGCACAGATAGAAAAAGCAGGGTTTTTTTGCACACACCTTGTTAATCCTCCTGACCATGGCGATTTTTATGGTGCATTCAAGTACAACATGTAAACTCAACATTCCACCCTGAATAAAGCAGCCAGTCCACATAGATGAGAAAATTAGATCTTCAGTCCCTGGTTTGAGCAGTTCTTTGTGACATGACAAGATTCCTGCCTAGCAACATCAAAATGAAAATATCTGATAACATATTCTTTTAAAATAAAAACTGTTTCTTTTTAAATGCAGATTAGTTTACTGAAAATAAGGTTGAAATCACTGTGTTATAAAAAATAAATATTAAATAAATCTAATGTAACATTTCATAAATGTTGATTCATTCTCTGGTATTAATGTTTGCATCATGTATAATCACCATAAAGAGTGTAAACCTGTCTGTTTGTGTGTTGTAGTGGAGTGTTCAGACCAGTACCAGCAGAGAGTGGAGAATACTTGTATTGTCCTCCTCAACGGTGGCTCAATAATTTGAACGTAAGAGCTGCTTCTGTTTCTGTCTCAAACCCAGCGCTCACGTTTCCCTCCTCCTAGTAGAGCTAAGGCTGTCAGTGTGTGTTACTTTGCAGTTTCAAATGCATATTTACCATCTTGTTAGCGCTGCTGCCACTGAACAAATATGTTCTTGAAAAGCAGAGATTTAACAAATATTGGTGGAATTTGAATGAGCCGGTCCAGCCAGAGGCCTGAAGTACAAAGGAGGCTGAACTTAAAGCTCCTATCTAGAGCATTTTTCTATGTATCAAAGTTTTTAAATGTTTCAAATGATATTTCAGGTCTAAACTATGACATATGGGTAGAGTTCCACAACATATGTTAGTCTTCTGAAGAACCTCCTTCCTCCTATAGACCCCTTTTAATTCTTCATGACCGGCGAATTTTTTCAGAGAAGTCAGATTTCCACATTGTCGGCTGTCAGTCAACGTAAATGCGCTTCACGCAAACCTGTAGAGGTGGGTGCTGTGCTCCCAGGACGTTCCGTGTCTTCCTGTTTACAGTCTCGTCAGCTCATGGAAAAGTCAGAGCTAATGTCTACTAAAACGTTTTCCATTCCCAGTCCTGTTCATAACCTTTATGGACAGGATTTCTAGGCGCAGCCGTGGTGTAGAGGGTGTTGAGTTTGGTGACAGGAGAATCTCGTCTCTGCTTTTTGCAGATGATGTGGTCCTCCTAGCTTCATCAGGCTCTGACCTTCAGCTCTTGCTGGGGAGGTTCGCAGCCGAGTGTGAAGCGGCTGGGATGAGGATCAGCACCTCCAAGTCTGAGGCCATGGTTCTCGGTCGGAAAAGGGTGGCTTGCCAACTCACGGTCGGGAGAGAGGTCCTGCCTCAAGTGGAGGAGTTCAAGTATCTCGGGGTCTTGTTCACGAGTGAGGGAAGGAGGGAGCGGGAGATCGACAGGCGGATTGGGGCAGCGTCAGCAGTGATGCGGACGCTGAACCGGTCTGTTGTGGTGAAGAAGGAGCTGAGCCGGAAAGCAAGGCTCTCGATTTACCGATCGATCTACCTCCCAATCCTCACCTATGGTCATGAGCTTTGGGTAATGAACAAAAGAACGAGATCGCGGATACAAGCGGCCGAAATGAGTTTTCTTCGCAGGGTGGCCGGGCTCAGCCTTAGGGATAGGGTGAGGAGCTCGGACATTCGGGAGAGACTCGGAGTAGAACCGCTGCTCCTCCATGTCGAAAGGAGCCAGTTGAGGTGGTTTGGGCATCTTGTTAGGATGCCCCCTGGACGCCTCCCCAGGGAGGTGTTTCAGGCATGTCCTGCCGGCAGGAGGCCCAGGGGTCGACCCAGGACACGCTGGAGAAAATATATCTCTGGTTTGGCCCTGGAGCGCCTTGGGATCCTGCCGGAGGAGCTGGTAGAAGTGGCTGGGGAGAGGACCGTCTGGAGCTCCCTAATTGGGATGCTGCCCCCGCGACCCGGACCCGGATAAGCGGAAGAAGACGAGACGAGACGAGTCTACTGAGGGATTTATTTTTATTTTTAAACATTTCTCCTCACAGAATGGCAAGGCTTGCTAAGGATACGCATTTATTTTGGTCAAGAATTTCATTCTGAAGCGAGTCTCCTCATTTCCGGGTTCTTCTATGCAGCAGCTCCCTGTTGTGTTCAAGAGGGACGTGTTTCATAAGAACAGTGTGACAGTCAGGTATCAGAGCATCGTACAGAGTGAGAACATGATTTGTGAGCTGTGAATGATTGAACCCTGTGATGCAGTCTACAGTTTTAGCTGGATCTGAGAGCCTCGACGCACACGGAGTAACGCACAGTGTGCACTCGAGCGCATGTGTTATTGATGCGCGGGTTAGGGTTTTATCGACATGTGGGTCCTGCACATTTGAAAACTTCTAACCCGCACCAAACCGCCCCGCATCACTGCGTCTATTTTTACAACCCGCCCCGCCTCATTAAAAACACGTTATAATATATAGACTGAATGTGCTTTTATTTAGTCTGACCGTCTCCAAAATTTGCTTATTCAAGGTTCAAAGTTTGCATAAAGTTGCCACATTTCTCCGTCACGTTTTCTTATAAATCCCAAAGTTTACAGAGAAAGTGACTTGCACACCGACCTTTCAGACTCGTTTGCAGCTGTTAACGCAACCCCTGATTTGAACCTGACCCAACCTGACCCGCAGGTAACCCGCGGTGCCCGCCAGATAAAAGACAACCCGCACATCATTAGCACGCGTGTGTGGAGGTGGGGCTAAAGAAAGCGGGAGGGGAGGAGAATGGATGTTGTGGGAGGGGCCGTGGTATGTTAGATTCAAAAAATGCTCTCTTGCTCCACATGTCACCTTTAAATCTTCCTGTGTTCTGATTCAACAGGCTGCTGGTGGTCTAACAGTCTGTTGTGTGCAGTATTTGTGCAGCTCTTTGTTTTAAAAAGATTTTTTGCCATTTTGAAGTGTTTCTGTGTAAAACATTGACCTTACCTGTTGTAGGTAACTTCCTGAAAGGCCTCGGTAAACTGCAGGTATTTAGCAGAGGTCCATGATGAGAGAGCAAGAAGTGTTTGAAGATGTTTATAAGTTCAGAGGTCATCACACCTTGTCCTGTAATGCTTGTTGTTTTTGAGACGTAACCTGTGCTTTAGGTTTTTCACCATGTAGCAGAGTTTGAGCTTTTTCTTGAATGCCTAACTAACTGATGGCAGCCATGATTCTGTACTGATCTTTGTTACACAGTGTTGTTCTGTGTGTTAAACACCAAATCAGATGAAACCATGTGACAGTTGTAGATAACAGAGGAATTCATTTTCACATGTCTCTCTGTGTGTGTGTGTGTGTGTGTGTGTGTGTGTGTGTGTGTGTGTGTGTGTGTGTGTGTGTGTGTGTGTGTGTGTGTGTGTGTGTGTGTGTGTGTTATCCAGCGTGGAGCTGTAGTTTTACTCCACCATCCCTGTGCACCACTCCATGAGCGTCGTCTCCTGTCTGCACTGGGTCGCTCCTGTCTGCCCGACCACATCATCACTCCACACCCACAGCTCCACACTCAGAGGGTAGGTAAACTGCTGTTAGAACGTTTTATTTCAGGTTGTTGTTAACATTAGGTTAAGCTTTAAAAGAATGAAGACCAAAGTCACATTTTGTTGCTGACGGGCTAAAATCTCCTATCTCCGTTTTTCAACACTTTTACATTTTTCAGCTCTGTTGATTATCTTTCACATATATCAGTGGTTTTATGGCTTTTCAAAAATAAGTGTTTAAAAAAAGCTTGTTAAAATGTGACCATTCGGGTTTCAACGTATCTTTAATTTCCTGAAAAGTTGCACTTTTAGAGCCAAGGTTTCTGCCCGGCAGCAACAATTTGTACAGTTTGACTTCTTGTGTTTTACCAAACCTGAATTCTTTTTCTCAAATGTCTACCTATCTATATATCTACCTGGAAACACTTTTTTATGGGAACAAACCATTGATGTTGAATTGTTCCTTATAGCTACAGTCCAGAGTATTTGAGCAAGAGAGAATTTTAAAAATCGAACGTACCACGGCTCCTCCCAAAACATCCCTTCTCCCCCTCCTGCTCCCTCTAACCCCACCTCTACATTTGTACACAAGCATCACTCTGGTCTCTAATGCATTTTTTGCCACGTTTAGTCATCTGACCTTTCTTTAATTTTCTTCCTGAAGTTGATGTAGCCCTCAGTAGCCGGGGAATGGCTAACTTTTGGGTAGAAGTTTTCTCTGACATCCAGAACTGCACTCTTCCAGTATGGTGAATGTAAACAGGAAGAATGTAAACGCGTCCTGTGCATGGCCCCACCTTTACGGGTTTGTACGTTGATTGACAGCCGACAATGCAGAGACAAATTCTACTGGCTCAAAAAATCTGGTGGTCAGTGTGAATTCAAAGGGGCCTGTGGGAGGAAGGAGGGGCTAAAGAGTAATAATAAAATGTTGTGAAACTCTAGTCATATATCATAATTTAGAACTGAACTATCATTTGAAACATTTCTAAAACTTTGATACATAAATAAATACTCTGGACTGCAGCTTTAACTGTTGATCTTAAACTGAGAATAGAAGCAACGTTAACTTTAAAGAACTGTTCAGCCCATAAACACACCACGAGTCATTTTAAAGTGGTATCAGTTAGTTATTTATCTATAGGACCACACCCACCGGTGACAGCACTCAAAGCGAGTGAAGTCTCTAGAAACAGAAAGTAGTCTTTTGATCAGAGCAATAGTCGGATCAAGAGATCAGATTTGTACAGTTTGACCTCTTTTGTGTTATTCTATGGAATTGTGTGTGTTATTCTGTTATCTCCTGGTCTGACTGTTGCTCTGGTCCAAGGATTTCTTCTGGTTTTGAGACTCTACTTGCTTTGAGTGATGTCACCGGTGGGTATGGTCCTTACTGTAGATAAAAAAAACTGATAGAACGCCACTTCAAAAAATGACCAAATCATACCTTTAAGCCTCCAGAAAAAAGGCTTTGATTTGCATTCACTCTGCTCAGCCGATAGCTTTGGTGTCCTGGGGTCGCACTCTGGAACTGACCACTGTGGCATCCTCAGAGATCTGTGACTGGCTGCACACCACACAAGCCACAAAACACAAGCTTAACAGCATGACCCAGACCAGGAAGTACAACCTCCTGTTGACCAGGGCAGCAGGGCAGCCTCAGCTGGAAGAGTCGACACAAATAAAGGTCAGAGGATTTGGTTTTAAGTTCTATTATTAGATTATTTTATTATTGGTGTAATCATCACTATTTGTATGTTGTTGATTATATGGTTTTAATGATCATTTTAATCTGTCTTTTATTTGTTTAAATGGTCTCTTATTTTATCTTGCTTAAATCATGTTTTACTTTTGATGTTTTGTGAAGCACTTTGTGATTTATTTCTATGAAAGGTGCTGTATAAATAAAATTGACTTACTATTTCATGTGAGGCTTGTTGCCAAACCAACAGTCAATTTAGAGGTCTACAAATACAAGTACTGATAAGTAACATTGTTGCACTTCCTCAGAATCCTGTGAGACGGTGCTGTGAGCGGACCATCTCTTCCCTGCTGAGAGGAGCCACAGAGGCCGTACCCAGCATGAAGAAGGAACACTTAAAACTAAATAAAGGGAGAAACAAGAGCAGAAGGATCAGAGCCGCCATTGGAGAACAAGAGTATAACAACAAGAAACATGATGCAGAGACAAAGAACTCTAGTTTTCTGAGCAGTCAGTCCACCGAAGCTATCCCCCAAAGGATCCAGAATTCCAAAAGCACGCTTGGACCACCAGCAGATTCTCTTCGAGGTAAAAAGACACCCTCAGATCCTCCTCTTCCAGAACCAACTCGTCAGTCAAAGAGTTTTACATCTTCAGTTACAAGTCTTAGAGAGTCCTCAAACATCTCTAAGAATTCAGTTCAGCTTGATTCATTACAATCTGGGTCTCAGGAAAGCAGGCTGAAGGGACAGACTGCAGCACTGCAGCCTGCTCAGAAAGAAGCTGATCCTAAACACACGAGCATCTCCACAGGAAAACATGGTGGGATTAGTGATCAGATCCTGGCAGGCAGGCCTGAAGCCTTGGCTGTTGCTGCCAAAGATGATGGTACACACTCAGTCAGACAGACAGAGACGGACTCGGTTCAAGGAAGAATGAACAAAATAAACCTGAAGGATCAGGATAATGAGGTGGTTGATGTCAAAGAAAGAGAGGCGGAGAGTAATCAGAAGCCCAATAACATGCACACTCCCAAAAAAAGTGAAAAGTCTCAGCTTGATTCTGCTTCCAATCCGCAATCTGAGTCAGAAGCCCACGGCCGCACCGACTTCAGAGACTGTGGTGGCTGCAGAGCAGGTCAACGCTGTGAGTGCACGGAGGGTTCAGGAGAGGAGAACCGAGCTGCTGCAGTGAACGTTGGGTTACCGAGGACCCCCAGGACGGATGAGGCTGTGTGGGCTGCAGCAGCTTTGGGCTTTGTGCTGGTCCTCCTGACTCTGTCCGTTCTTCACACTCGTCTGTATCGCCACTGGAGGACCATGCCCAGCCTGTACTGGCGTGACCCACAGCAGGACTACGACAGTGTTGCAGGTGGGTGGGCTGAACCAAAAAACAAACACCAGAACCTATTATTTTGAGCTCCTAATTGGCCTGTGATGAATTTAACAAGCTGCTTTTATTTACATTCGCAAGAAGCTTGAATCTTTTGTTTGTGTGCATGTCTTCTAGATGTGATCCGCAGGAGGCTGAGAAACGCAAAGAAAAGGCGGAAAAGACACCGAAGGCAGGAGTGGGTCCTCCTGCCGAGCTCGTCCAGCTCAGATGAACATTCATAGAACAAGAAAGAAAAGATTCCTAAAACTCAGATTGTTTGAATGTAGAAGAAATGAAGAGTGGACCCACCAGAAAAGAGGATTTTTATCTGACAAAGCTGGACTGGGTCAGAGGGGTGTACTATGAAGCAGGAATAATTCAAAACATTAAACATCTCAGTACTGTTCCAGAGAGAGGGTCTGCCCTCTTTGTGTTTTTTAATGACAGAATATGTTTTTATAGTTTCTCAATTTGCTGACATTCTTGTTCTGCACTAATACTGAACATGATGACACATATTAGAAAGGTTAATGATGGCATTTGCACATTAGTCATTAGTGACTTTAGCCTGTAGACATACACAATATACATGTGTTTGTAAATGAACTAATTAATTAGTACAAGTAACAAGTGTCAGCATACCTTCACTGGTTTTTTGTTGCTGTTCCTAAGATCAGCCAGCAGTTTTTATGTAATGTCTATAAAAAGTGTTTTTGAACTGTTTGAAGTCCTCTAAAACATCTTTTTTTGTTGTTGTTAATGCACTCAGACGCTAAAGAGGAGGATCTGGTTAACAAAAATCACTTTGAACTTGCTTCATGTTACACCTCTCGGCTTTCTTTTATTTAAAAAAAGTCAGAAGTGTTGCTACATATCTGATGAAAAAAGCACCAGAGTCTGTTGGATCGTTTGTCCAAACCGACTGGACAGCAGGAGACTCAACCATCACTTCATATTTGACCTGTTTAGACTGGAACTGTTTTACTGGGAGGATCAGAGGGATCGCTGTATTCAGGAGAAAGCACTGCATTTGTGGTAGTTGGTTCATACAAAATGATCAAAGAATGTTTCCAAAAATGTTTTGTATGTATTTTTATTAGTACTAGTATGTTGTTTTTTACTTTAGAATGTAAGTTGCTGTTTTAAGCAACTCATTGTTTGGTATGAGTCACAGTTTGAACACAAGATTCCAAATGTTTCATGGTTGATTGAATTTCTAGTTATTGTAGCTCCAATGGTACCATGACTGTTGCCACATAATATATTTTTGCATAACAACTGATGTGGTGGTTAGTTCTGTCACCTTACAGCAAGCTCTGGTTCTCAGCTGGGGACTTTCTGTGTGAAGTTTACATATTTTTACATTTTAGCATGCATCTTCCTCTAATGCTGCTCAAATGTAGGAAAAAAAAACTGCATTTATGATTATTTAACATATTTACTCATTATGATGGGAAACCGGGTTCGTCTCTCCTCTTCAACCCAAAACACACCGGGAATGCTAGGATGCAGCCCTTCAAAATAAGAGCGTGGTGATGCCTGCACTAGACTGTAGGCTACATTATGATCTGTGTTCACTTTAAAATTATCCAGAGCTCACATTTTAAAACTGCAAACACTGATGGGTATCAGGGTTGTGGTAATTAGAGAATGAAGTATAGATTATAATGAAAAGTTTTGCTTAACGTCAGGCCAGTTTGGGATAAAAACTCTATAAACAAATTCAGGCACGTAGATGTCCAAATAATTAAACTTTCTTCATGATCAATCAGATCAAGGTGAAAACATGGACAGTGCTGCTATAAAAGTAGAGAAAAGCTGCTATGGGAGCCAAGTAGGAAGTCATAAAATTGTGATTTCAGACACATTGAGGCTTGGAAATTGAACCATATGGAAAAATACTAGACACCAAATCACAGATCTTAAAACTGAAAATAATGCAATCTTATTTTTACGGATGTGTCGTATCATGCTGGTGTTTTGCCTTCATTCTGCCATCTTGCTTATTTTAAAAACGTCACAAGATGTACAAGTTTAGTCTTCAAAAGGAGAAGTGCATCATTTTGAAGGCATGACAGAAATAAAAGCATGTTTGTGAAGCAGAATGTATCCAATTTGTTTTATTCATAAAGTTTTTTTTTATTTTTTAAATTCCACAGCCCTATCAGCTTATTAAAAAACATCCACACGTTAGGAAGGGCAATTAAATTGTTTAATTTTATTACAAATGTACAGCTTATGAGTTTCCATTACAATTGACCTGTTTTTAAGAAGTCATTGTTTTCTCTACTTTATACAGTTAACATTTTGTTAAAAGATAACTCCCATCAACCATCTCTGAAAGCGTAGAGCTGTGACGAAACATGGAGGGGTGAAGGGAAACCTAAAGTACATCGTTTTGGCTGCGAATCTTCTGTCTGTATTTGTGCGTGGATTGGTCCAACTGATAAGTTCTGGGGGTGTCTGGTGTTAGCATAATGTCCTGGATTATGTACATAATAAGTGTACAAAGTGACAAAAGTTGACGGAAGCATTTAACATTCACACTATAGGCACCATATGTAGTGTCCACCAACTCCAGGAAGGACCAGGCCATGTGCGTTTCAGTCCCTGGTCCAGTCCGTCTGAGATGACTGTAGTGCTAAGCCAAAGTGCGCTTCAGACCTCCGTTTAGCCTGTACCAAATCAAACCCTGCACCCAATGTACTTAGACTAAGACTTCTGGAAAATGTGCAGTACATAAAGTAGATCCTACTTCAACCAGCTGGTGTTTGAAGATAGTGCAACCAGGTTCTTGACTTCCTGTGGATTCCAGTTGGATCGTTAATATGCACAGGAGGGTAATACCACAGCATAACCATACCCAACATCAAACAGCACAGCAGGTGTCAGGATGTAAGAGCTGACTGGAGATTTGGTGAGCAGATGTCAAACCAAAAAAAAAAAAGCTGTTCCAGGCCAACAAGTGGACAAAAAAAAAATTTCATAAACATAACCCCAACATGTAGCTTACTAGAAAATATAGCATGAAAATATATGTTCATTTATATATATGGCTCTAGTCTAAAACATGGGCATTCATGATTAAAGGAACATGTTTTCTACTGGCCCCTGATTGTGTCTCAATTAGTCAAGTCTGTCAAAATTACCTAAACTTGAGATGATGATGTGCAAAGGCGTTCAATATCAATACATTGCAAAAGTCTGATGGGCACAATTCAACAGACGTGTTCAAAAGAATAAAACAAAAACCAGGGGGTGGACAATCAGCTGAATGATGTAAATAAAAACAAAGTGAATCAGGTGGACTGAGCAGTGCTGTGGGTGGTCAAAAACTCACAAACACGTCCAGCCAATTACAGTTTTCAGTGAGTCTTGATCGCATCCTCAAGTGTTTCAGGTGAGTACTTCAACATGCAGAGGCTCACTGATTTCCCAGCAGGCCGATGCAATGGAGAGCCAAGTGATAAAAAACAAAACAGATACCAGCTCAGAGAGGGGGTTCACCTGAACGCTACGAGTAGCTTCAGGATCTCATTTGATCAGCAACAAGCTTTAGACGCCCACTAGGATAAGTGCACCAAGTTTTGTTATTTTTTTGTTTAAAAAAAAATTGTTCCCAACGCTGTCTCCTGCTGGCAGACTTCAGAGGTTCAGAGCTAGAAGTTACATCTGTGGCCCAGATCAGCAAACCATCAGAGAGTTGGAAAACAGCTCATGTGTCTGATTGTGCTTGCCAAACAGTCCTAAAAATAAAAACAATAACACATGGCAAACTAAATCAAGTACGTGCATTTTTTTCTCTCCCACAAAAAACAACAAAGAATGAGTTCCAAGTTGTCAGATCTAGTGCTTTCCTCAGGTCTACTTAAGGCATAACTGTAACATTTCATCGTTCGCCAACATGCACGCAAACAATGGCTGCTGTTTAAGAGAAGCACCCGAGCTGTTTAAAATAACATTAAAAATACAGCTTTCAAGCCACGTCAATCCTCGTATGAACTGGACCAAAAGTTTTTATTCTGCTGCTCGACCTTACTGCTGCGACTGATTCTGAGATGATTCCACTGGCAATGGTTAAATGAGGCAAAAGTCGATCACAAAAATACAAGATGAGGATTCATAAAATAGCATTTTGTTCCATATCCTGCCACTAAGAGGCCTCCGCTCTGACAGAAATATTAAATGTCTCCCAACACGTGCTCACCTTTGGCAACTGTTCAACTTCTCAGCTACAAGACACAAGAAAAGGAAGTCATCTTTCACTCGGAAACGGGAGTGTGACAAATGTTGAAGACTGTTTCACAGATTGTGTGTTTGTTCGAGGAGTGTGCACGTCTACCCAGCCAGAGGTCGACACGTGTTCACACCTTTCTCCCTGCTCCAATCATAGTTGAGACAATAAAATAAACATAGAGACAGTTAAATCAAAACAACAGTAAAATTAATACAAAAAATAAACCAATAGGCATGATAAACAACAATAATAAATCAATTATTCCAGTGTAAGTGTTATTTTTAAAGTCAGTAAAAAAGTAGTTTTGTCCTCAGAGGTGCAAATCAAGAAGATCTGCATTTTTTTTAAAGAATAAAGAGAGGAAATAAATGAAGACATGCCAGAGCATGCTGGGTACCACCAACAAACAGGAGGGTGACTGGTTCCTGTCAAAGATCACCCGGTCTGCAGCGTCTGGTGGGGTGGAGATAGACGGAGGTCCTGTTCGGGTCAGCCACGAGGACGAAGGGACCAGATCTCAGGTTGGAGAGATGGAAGGTGAAACGACAGAGAGGAAAGAGAGAAAGAACGTCCTGACGTTTCACAGGACGGAGACGGGGAACAGAAGGCATCCACAAATGCTACCTCCTTCCCCAGTAAATTAAACATGAGACAAAAGTGAAATAAATTAAAAAGCTGTAACATTTCAGAATCCAGTTCACTGTACATCTCCCACCATGCTCATCACAGTTTCAGCGGTTATTACTCTGCAGGCTGTAGCTCCAACGCTGAATCCTTACACTTGTTCTCTTCCACTTCCACACTTGTGGACTTCAACCATTTTTCATCTGGTTTCTCTTTGTGTGTTTTCCAGTCACTCCACCCTCCTCTCCATATCAACCCTCGCCCTTTTTCCTCTCCATCTACACGTCTGTTCGGTCATTGCTTCTTCTCACGAGTTGTGATGGTGACCAGTTGCTTGGCAGCCTTGGCGATGTCGTAAGCACACTGGATGACTTGCTGGGTGAGCAGCTGGTAGTCCACTGCGGGGGCGCCGGGCTCCGAGGCCACAGCCTTGCGGCACTCCACCTGCAGCCGCGAAGCGCTGGAGGCCAACAGGCGTAGAGACCAGTGGACCACATCCAGAGCCGGCCGCTGCAGAGAGATGGAAGCGATCAGAACTCACAAGAAGAGGTGAACCGACAAGAGCACAAACAGAAAATGACAGAAAAAAAACAACTTACTTTGGGGAAAAGAGAAGCCATCTCAGTGACAGCAGAGTGGATCTTCTCAGAACATGGAACGAAGCTGAACAGAGAAATGATTTTATGTCAAAACAATGACTGAAGAAACAAGCCTGTCTACTGCTACAGGTCTGATCTGTATGCTCAGTGAGGAAATGTCCAGGATGTGAAAGTTAAAGGAGCTCAACAATCAATAAAAGTGACAACCAGACCAAAGTGCTGTTAGACGTACATGTGGGCAGAAAACCTTACAAGATTTAAGACTGAAGCTTTTGGAGGAAAATACAAATCTTGTTAAAAAGATAGAGCTCCTAGAAACTTAGACATCATATATGTCACAACGGGTCTTAAAGGGTTAAGTTGGATCAGTACAGGAGATAGATGTACAGATGATGTTTCCATCCTTGGATAACTTTTATTTACCTGTCGTGTTTGAACTCCTGAGCAGCCCGCAGCAGCTCCTGGATGTTCTTAGTCACCTGCTCTGTCTTCAGGATGACGTCCTCTGTGCAGGGCAGGGTGGGGTCTGGCTCTCCTGCCTCCCCTCCCCCACCACCTCCCTCCTCAGACTCACCCCGACCTTCTTCCTCACTGCTGCGTCCGATACTGGAAAATCAAACACTCTGATTGAGCCTTGGACCATTTGAATGCTGGTATCTGGTACCAACAAAAGAAAAACTAAAAGCACATTCTGACCTTTGTGAGGGGTCATATGACTGTGTGTTGTCGTAGTCACTGTCTGTGCCACTGCCATGCTTCTCTGGTTTAGAGGCCTAGAGGAAAAACACAAAAACAACTCAGTGGAGCTGCTCATTCGTGAAGAGATGAAAGAGTTCCTGCTGCTACAACCTTTAATCTTAAAAAGAGACACGTGGCAGGTTGCTTTACTTTGGACCTTCAGGTTTAAAAATAACTCATCCAGTAAGCAGCTCAGATTAGAAGAAAAGTTAGTAACATGAGGCCGAACAAGAAATACCGATAAATATTTTTAAAACAATAAAGGTTAAGTATTTGTCTGCTATTTTATTTTTTTGCTTTTAATCTAAATCCATGGTAAAGAGAACCACAAACCCTCACTATTACTAAAAAACAGACTTGTGAGCACATTTATAAAACTTGACTAAATCCTGCATCATTACTGAAAAATAAGTGAGGTTTTTTTTTTAAACCACCAGGACAGAAAACAGCTCTGAAGACACCTTAATAAAATAATCTTAGTACTGTAATCCTGATTTAGTTTGACCAAAACTAATCAGAGGCATGTTTTAACATCTCAAAGACAGAAAACTTTTTTTTCTACTTTTCTGAATGAACCAACTCAATAACAGGAGAAAGCAATCTACAGCTCACCATGTATCTGCCCATTTCTGTAGACCCAGACATGTGATGGCCTCCATACGGTGCTGGACAGCCCTTCCTTACCTAAGAACACAGCAGCACACAGATGGAGAGGAGGAACAGAGGATGATGGGAGGGAATATGAGAGATTTGCAGAAAAAATTAGGAAAGGGCGAAAAGTGTGGCAAGAGAGGAAAACAAAAATTAAACAAAAAAACTGAAGAAAACGAGATGAGCAGGCACCAGACCATAACAGCAGCTTATGCATCATCTTATCATCACTATACTGTAGCATGTTTCTCTTTGGTTAGCTAATATTCATAACAGTACTAGACTATCTGACTGAAAACCTTCACAAATCACTTGGTGTTTAAAATGATTATTTCCAGCAACAGAAAGAGACAGGTACAGTGTGAGAAAAACCTAGAGTGAGGATGGAAAGGCAGACAGGATGCTCACATCCAGAGGATGCTGAGATGCACTGCAGTGAGCAGACAGAAACACACAAACGGATAAAATTTGTAGAACGAGACGGAGGACCGGATGTGGGTCGAGACTGAGAACCGAGTGTGTTGCTTTATGACTGCTGTTGTAGCTAAACGCTGCTGGACGGATCACCTGGTGGTCAGCAACTTCATAAACAGGTCAATTTTAGCAGGTGTACATGCACTGTGTGTGTGTGTGTGTGTGTGTGTGTGTGTGTGTGTGTGTGTGTGAGAGAGAGAGAGAGATTTCCAGTTGAAGCAGCTGCAGAAGAGCTACCTGGAGGACAAAAAGAGTTGAGAGGATGCAGGCAAAAGAGCAGAGCATCAGAGGCCAGGCAAAGAGGAGTAAACATTCACTTTTATCATCTTTCTCCTCAAGATCATACTTGTGCACGCTCGTCTACGAGGCTGAAAAGGTCAGCTCAGGTCAAACCTTTTTGGACATCAAAAGACTTCAGAATTAGATGGAGGTCGTGCACAACTTGACCTTTCAAAAAGAAGGATCGGTTAATGAGATGCAAGAGATACGTGGGAACGAGAAAATAGATCAGGATTGGACCATTGCCCCAAAAACAGCCAATCAGAGCCACCATAGAAAGGTGGGAAGTGGAAAAGGGCCCAGGGTGTTCTAACTTACGCTGGGTGTGTTGAGGGGCTGCAGGCGGGCTGCCAGGGAGTCCAAGGCTGGGGGACCGTGGGCTGTGGGGCCAGGGGCCGCCCCCGGTTCATACATTGAGATGGCCTGGCGCTCCCGCCGGTGGGGGGCGGCCATCGCCGGCACAGAGTGCCCTGGGGAGTCTGCTCCCGGAACAAACCCACCAAAACCCCCTCCGCCAATTCCTCCTCGCATCCCAACCCCTGGCCAATGACCTCCTCCTCCACCTGGCCCCCCTACCCCATGGCCGGCAGTCCCCCCAGCCTGCTGGCCCCCCCGCAACGCACTGTTCTCTGTCTGCATCCGGGTGATCTATGGGAGAGCAGGAAAGGAGGGATGAGAGGATGGAGGGAGGGATCGAGGAGGAACATGGGGAGGTAGTGGGGAGGGAGGAGGTATAAACTGAATGGTCAACAAGCATCCATTATCACAGGTTCAACAAAGACTCAAACAGGGCGTCTTAGAATAACTCCCACTAGTAATGAGGGGTATGAAATATCTAATAAGTAAACCTGAATAAACTGGTAGCATCAGTAAGTGGAGGTTACAGATCAGCTAAATATGAAATCACCACTCTCAGAAGATGCTGCATAAAGGGTTATATAAACCCTATGAAACCACACAAATTACACCAAACTATACAGACGTGTTCTGCTTTTAAAAAGCATAAAACTAAATACAATTTATGTCAAACATTTTCCCCCAGATAAAAAAAGGGGGGGGGGGGGGTATAAACTTATGAATAAAAACAAATCACTAATACAGTAAACTAGTTGTGTATTTGGTCATTTTATACAAGTACATTTAAAGAGTTTGAGAGGAAACCAACTGGTCCAGGATTTCAGCAGCCTGAGGAACCGAGCTGTTCCACATTCTGGTTGTTCCTGATTTAATATGCTCCTAAAGATGTCAGCAGGTTAAACAACACAGTGGAGGTAAACTGGTCACACCTCATGAGGCTCAGGCAGTGAGACTCCCTGGTGTCTGATGTTTTTACACCAGCCGGTCTATAGCTGCTGTTTTTGCTTTACATGTTACTGCAGCCATTAAGAAGACTATTGATGAGAAGAGATGATGAAGTCATTTTGTTCAAGTTAGCTGTATGCCGTGTCTGGAAACTGGCTGTCTGCCTTTTCCATCTCCT
The DNA here is from genome assembly GCA_006937965.1 of Callopanchax toddi. Taxonomy (NCBI): domain Eukaryota; kingdom Metazoa; phylum Chordata; class Actinopteri; order Cyprinodontiformes; family Nothobranchiidae; genus Callopanchax; species Callopanchax toddi. Next base: position 261,154 of record SSNR01000342.1, read on the forward strand.
ATCCCAACATTGACAAATTTAATTAATTTAGCTTTATAAAACAGTTTAAAATCAGATCATTGCAACTAATGTATAAATAATGTAAAAATACATTAGAGAAACATTTTCTAAGAGCGATGATTTCATTTTCTCACTACAAGTTGTACATGACGGTACATAAATATGAATAAAACACTGCACTGTGGTACATTGACATTACTGTTTGTTTTTGGGAGTGTGTGGTGTTTGTTTGTTGTAATCTGTTCATAAATCCTCAGAAGTATCAACAAAAACATGGATGAGTCACAGATAGCAACAGTCTAATGGAAACACTGAGCTCATGATGATGACTCAACAAATTAAAAGAAGCAACAATAAACAAATGATAAACATCAAGCTAACCTAAAAATGACAACGTGTGTCTAATACCAAACACTGTCAGTCATTCTGCTTAGTTTTCAATTTTACTTAAATGGGTTTTTCATCATTCAGCGTCTGTTCTGAATACTTCTGCCTTTAGTTTCCTGACGTCTCCCTCCTTCCATCATACCTCCTTCTGAAGCCGCCGGAGCTCCTCGCTCAAGTTGTTGTTGACCTTCATCAGCTGCTGCACCTTGGCTTCAGAGGAGGCCAGGGCCTTCTTCACCTCCAGATACTCCTGCAGGGTGATGGGACCATCCGACAAGTCTGAAGAGTCCATGCTCTGAATAGATCCGAGGTAAGAGAAGGTCGTTAAAACTGAGACTTGAATGTGTTTTTTATTGTCTAATTGGTGTCTTCATAACAGTTTAAAGTGAGCAGGTCTGTGATTGTGCATTCCTAACCCACAGACATCAGCACTGGATACACTCAAGGTTCTCCCTGCTCTTCTCCTTGCACACCAACAGCTGTACCTCCAGCCACCTGACTGTTAAACTGCTGAAGTAGTTTGATGATGACATCACCCTCATCGAGCTCATACCTAGAGGGGGTGTCAGCCTACAGATGCAAGATTGACAACCTGATTACCTGGCGCATACAGTCAAAACAGTGGAGATGATCACAGACTTCAGGATGAACTCAGCCCCCCTGCTACCATCTTCATTGATGACACTCGGGTAGACACTGTGGAATCCTATCACTGCCTGGGCATCATCATCTCCCATGACTTCAAATGGGAGACCAACATAACCTCCCTCGTAAACAAGGCACAACAGAGGATGTTCTTTCTGCGGCAGCTGAAAAAACTTAACCTGCCAAAAGAAATGATGGTACACTTCTACATGGCCATCACTGAGTCCATCCTCTACTCATCAATCTCCATCTGGCAAGCCGCTGCCACTGCCAAGGACAGAATGAGGGTCCAGAGCGTCATTCGATCTACAGAGAAGGTGACTGGCTGCAACCTGCCCTAACTACAGGACCTGTATACCTCCAAAATTATAAGGAGGGCAAGAAAGACTGTGGCTGACTCTTCCCACCCTGGACACACAGTGTTTGAACCTCTTCCCTCTGGGGGGAGGCTGAGGTCTATCAGAACAAAAACCACATGGCACAGGATCAGTTTCTTCCCAGCTGCAGCTGGGCTGTTCAATGCTCCAAGTAACCTCCTCCTCCTTCAAAGACAAAAACACCAACTGTTGACTGCACCTTACAACCCTATTTATTTATTTACTCAGTCTTTTCCCAATGTTCATTTCTCTGCAGACCGTCTCTCATCATGGACATATATATTCAGTTGGTTTTATGCATTTATGTTAATATTCTTATATTGTATTCTTGTATCATTTGTCTCCTGAACCAAACACCAAAACAAATTCCTCATCAGTGTGACAATTGACTTGGCGATAGACCTGATTCTGATTTGAAAGCGGGAGCATGCACGATGAATCTGCCTGTTGAAGCCGTGTATAAACAGAGCTGAGTGAGAGGAATAGTGCTGACTGGGAGTCCAGCTCGCTCGCTCGCTCTCTCTCTCTCTCTCTCTCTCTCTCTCTCTCTCTCTCTCTCTCTCTCTCTCTCTCTCTCTCTCTCTCTCTCTCTCTCTCTCTCTCTCTCTCTCTCACACACACACACACACTCACACAGTAGAGCCTTAGTTCTTGCTCTTCGTCCACCATCCTCCCCCACTTCCTGTGTCCCTGAAGCATGCTTGGAGTCAGCCTCTACCACTCCCTCCAGCTAAACCAGCACAATTCTAACACCATCTAACTCCTCCTTGCAGGAAAAAAGTTTTTAAAATTCTCATTAACACATGTCTCACACTGTTTTTCTTATCCCATCATTCTCTGTCCCCTCCTCCCTTCCCCTCAGTAGTACCGTAATTTCCGGACTATAAGCCGCTACTTTTTTCCCTTGCTTTGGACCCTGCGCCTTAAACAACGGTGCGGCTTATCTGTGGCTCAGCTAACGGCTACCAAGGGGGCGCTATCAAAGCACCAGCGCACAACAAAGTATGTTTTGAAAAACTGGACTGCTGCGTGATGATGATGGAGAGTAAGAGATGACTGTTTGGGAACTGCTGTATCAAAATAAGCAGCCTACCTTGTTATGTCTTCCTCCTCCTGCGTGCTAAAACCATCAAAATCCTCTTTGTCAGTGTCAGAAACGAACAGGCCCAGAATCGCCTCATCAGCCAGTCTCTCTCCTTTGTTGTCGCTCTGAAAACCAATAAAATCCTCTTCCTCTTTGTCAGTGTCTGAATCAAACAGCCTCCGAACGGCTCAATCAGCTATTGCGCAATCCACTTCTATGGCCGTGTGTCGCATTTGCGCATGCGCACGTAATTTACGTGACCGCGATTCATAAAGCTTTTGCGTGTTTTACGTACGTGCGTTTACCTCGCAGTCACGTTCATTACGTGCGCATGCACAAACGCGACGCGTGGCCATATTAGAGGATTACGCAATAGCTTATGGAGCCCTCGTTCGGAGGCTGTTTTACTCCGAAACTGATGAAGAGGAAGAGGATTTTATTGGTTTTTAGAGGGACAACAAAGGAGAGAGACTGGCTGAGGAGGCGATTCTGGACCTGTTCATTTCTGACACTGACGATGAGGATTTTGGTGGTTTTAGTACGCAGGAGGAGGAAGACGATGACACGGTAGGCTGCTTATTTTTGATACAATAGTTCCCAAACAGTCATCTCTGTCCCAACAATCCCCTCTGTGGTAGCAGGAACTCATATATAGAGTAATTAAACATTAAGGAACAGTGAGGCCAGCTAGTGCTGCTGGAACCGGTTGGGCTGCTTCGGCTTTCTCTCAGTTCAAGCAGCAATCAGTAGCTGCCCAAGGTGGTAAAACATTTACATACGAACAGTAGGCTGTGTCCTCAGAGCAGACAACAACCGTATTCACATACAAACAGACAAAGGTATGTGGGTGTGAGAGTAGCCTCTAAGTGGCCTCCCACACACACATACATATGGTAACTAAACATTAAAACACCCGCGGCTTATAGTTAGGTGCGGCTTATGTGTGGACAAATCTGCAATTTCCCCCAAATTTAGCTGCTGCGGCTTATATTCAGGTGCGCCTTATAGCCCGGAAATTACGGTAACTTTTTAGCTGTACGAACAATGCCTCACTGACAGACCCAGAATAACCGATGATGTCACCCAGGAGAAATGTGCCAGCACTAACTGTGGCTGCTTCCCTCGAAACGTATTGGAAGAGGCTGTCATTCAAAAAGGCATCATGAAAAAGCTGTTGTAACTACTATTCTCATAGACCATGTGAGTACCTGGATTACTGTGTAAAAATTAAAAAGCAGCTCTTTATGCAGGTGTGTTAGAAAGTTTAAGAAAAAGTAATTTTAAGTAAATTGTTCCAGGTAAACCAGTGTTTTAATGGAACTTACCTTGGCTCGATTGCTGCGTTGTGTGTTGTTGTTGTTCTGGGCGGTCAGCTCGCTGTCTGTGTCTTCATCAGATGCTACGCTGTCATAGTCATGTTGATCATCATCGATACCCAGGTCCAATGGGTCTGACAACATGAGGAAAAAAAGAATGCTATCATCTCTCAGTCTTGGATTCTACAACAAATTATTTTATGTTGGGAAAAGATGGGAGAGAAAGTCATTTTGATCAAATCATGAAAACATTGCATGTGATCTCCATTTGATCAAGATTTTAAACAACTTGTTTGGACACAGTGTGTCCTGTGAATGACTCTCAGCTACTATGACATCAAATGATATATTGTTTTTTGTAAAACTGACCAAGTGAAAGCCATTTATGTGTTTACTTAGACCGATTAGCTGTGAGAGCCATATTAGTACTTTATTCTAGTCTGTGTACCCCCCACCGCCTCACCAGTTGGACTGCTGAGACCTTTCCCCTGCTGTCTCCTCTTGGCGTCACTCAGGATGTCGATGATGAGCGTAGCAAACTCCCGAGCATTGAATCGGGCCAGCTTCTGACGACCCTGAGAGAAGAAAGAGTCCGAGCTGAAGTTATATTTAAATGCACACACACACACACACTCACACTGCTGCCTGAAATCCACCCAAAAGTCCTGTTTATTGTGAGCTATGAGGAGCTCAAACAGAACCCAGGCCACAGTCAGTGGCTGTGTGACTCCTGTGGTCAGCTACCATGTGCTGTGGAAAAACACAGTCACAGCTCCGCGTACAAAGAAACAATTATGCACAAAGACGCATAAAACGTGTAATTAGACCAGCTTTCTGGCCTCTGCATGAAGCAATTAAAAGGACAGTGTCCAGAGATGTGCCTGTCTAAAAATACTAAAAAAAAAAAAGACATGCAGTGTTCATCACACAACTTTGTAAGACAACATTCAGTGTTCACACAGTAAGTTTCATTCTATACATGCAAAACTATACACATATGGAGAGTTGTTACCTGGTTTCTTGTGGCAGAGTATTCTGGGTTGACTGGTAGGAAAGGGACTGCACTTCGTTCTGTTACCAGAGTGCTGTGGTTCTGTGTCGTCAACCACACTGAAGACAAAAAAAGAAAAAGGAAGATTGTGTGTGTGTGTGTGTTTAAGCAACAAGGTCATTTTAGCTAGAGCATGCGCAGCCACCCACATCTAACTCTCAGTCCATCCACCCACGGCTACATGGAGACATAAACAAAGTGCAGGAAAAACTGTGCAGCAGATCCAAAACACTGAATTCTAGACCGTGTGGTGCAGTCCTGAGCTCAGTGTGTGGTTAGAGTTGAAACACCTGCAATGATTGTGTCAACATTTTTATTTCTAAATGTTACTGAAGGAAAGAAAAGAAGGCGCTGAGGAGGAAGAGAAATGAAGCTAAAGAACTCCTTCCTCTTCACCAATCAGCCCATCCTACAAGTCCTCCCTCTGGTGAATCAGTGCTCGTTTTCTGTCTCAGCACATCTTTTTTTTTTCTGCCTAACTTTCCTTTCAAAGTTTATGCTGATGAAGACAATTGGAGGTCTTTTACATTTTACAGATATTAGTTGATTAAAGTAAAATGAGGCTGACCTGCATCGTTTTCTCTTCGATCCACCTCGTCATAAACATCCATCGCTAGTTCCTCAAACAATCGGTTGTTGAGCTGTAACACAAACAAGTTAATCAGATAAAACTAAATGATTAGAGGACTTAAAGTCAGCTCATCAGGGACAGATCTTGTGCTTTTAGTGATTACGGTTTCAAATGTGTGATTTATGAAGTCTGGATTGCTGACAAACACTGAGCCTTAACAGCTGGACGTGGACAGAACTTCACTTCGGCTCGCTACAGAAAATTACAGCCAGAAACTTCTTTCATCACTCACTGAGAACTTAAGCTAGTTGCCTGAAGACTTGGTCTATAGAGTCTGATGAACCCTTTACTATTGGCTGTACTGTAATATTAACAGATTATTATTAGCAATGGGAACTCACTGCTTGGAGCTTCTTCTTGGCAGCTTTGGCCAGTTCAGAGAGATCCAGACTAAAAAGATGAACAAAAGAGTTAAACATTGATCACAAACAAACAGAAAACAGACAAACAGAGGGGGAATAGGGGAAAGAGACAGGAGATAGTGGAAAAAGCAAGAGGTGAGGAGGAAGGAAGGGCGTTTTGTTAGAAGAATGTGATTCTGGATGAGATCGACACAGATTTAACTAGTCAACCAGAAACTCACACTAGCATTGGCAGGAAAACAACTTTCACTCTGTTTGTTGCTGCAAAACTAACTCTCCTGTGCTATAGCACTAAGCTTTAAACTCAAACTGATGTTAAGAACAAACTGTTTGGCTTCATCACAGTCAGAGATAACACTAAGGTAGATGTTGATGTAAAGGTTTCCAGGTAGATTGCTCCAGAGTAAAGCACCTTGCTCCCATAATAACCTCTACACTCCACTCCCTATAGAATAAACTTTACAAATCAGCCACAAATAAACACATTGGGGAAACATATAAAAGGCTGGAGAGGCAGAACGAGAAGATCTGAAATGGAAGAAGACTGTTGGAAGAGAGAGGAACAAGGAAAGTGAAGATACCTCTGTGTCGGGCACTTAGGACGAGCTCTGGCTCCACCAAGCGCAGCGAAAAGGAGAGAACAGAAAACGAGTGAGAAAAAGGTAGAAACACAGAAAGAAAGAAGGGGAAGAGAAGCCACATCAAAACAGCTTTTATAAAAGTTATTAACAAGAAGAACCGTTCACCAGAACAGCATGAGTAGAGTTAAGACGATAGCTCTGACAGATTCACTTCAAACACATGTTGAGGTGCATTCTGGTGTAGATCCAACTCAGTAACATGTAAATGTGACAGCTTGTTTGAACATCTTACTCCCAGGCACCACAGACAAAATGGCTGCCTTCTGCTCCTCAGGAATAGGTCAAATACAGAGAACAAATCTCACTATGTTGTACTGAGGTATATACTATGCAGCCACAAATCACAGTGCAGGTATAGGAACCATAGGGACACCTTGTGGTAAAAATACTGAATTACAGTTTTTTTCTAATTTCAAACAGAAAGAAGTCAAAGCTAAAAAGATACCAATAGACGTTTTTCATGCAATCACAACATTCTGCAAACATTACAATCAATTTGGCACAAGAATGAAATAAAGCCCTACCTGTCTGCCATTTGAGGAATGATATAATGACCGTTTTTGTGATCTAAAGAAAGAACAGTGAAGATTTTTAATACCTTCATAAAAAGCTACAACACTATGTTACTGATGTTGTGTACGTGGTTACCTGGACGTCGGCCACACAGGTAGAAGGCTAACCTGTCTGTCAGCTCATACTGACACTCCACCAGACGCTCTGCTAGCTCTATATGACCCGCCTGCCTGGAAAACACACAAGTTTGAGTTGTGCTGCTGTTTTTCATCATGTTGTACTCAGTGGTGTGTGTGTTCTCTTGTACCTAGCATAGTCCATAGGTGTGCGTCCATTGATATCAGGCGCTCCGGGGTCGGCGCCGTACACGACGAGCAGCTCAGCCTGCAGGATCTGGCCCGCCTTGGCCGCTACATGCAGCGGGGTCGTGCCCTTCTCCTGGACACACAAACACAGTCAGGACGACATAAGGAAATCACTCAACTGAACTGACCCTTATAGATGGAATAAATTAGTAAATTGATTTATATTTTTTCCTGACCGGGTGGAAGAAGTTAGCCTGAGCGCCGAGGGACAACAGCCGAAGACACGTCTCTAAACTTCCCGTCCGCACACTTGAATGAAGTTGCTAACAGAGAATAAAAAGCAAAAAAGGAGAATTTGGTGATTTGGACCAACAGAACCGGACAGCAGACTCATTAGGCCTTAGCAACCAGGAGGCAGGTGTGTGAGATGTGAGGAATCAGCCTTTTTGCTTACATGCTGTTCCACAGTACAGCTATATTCTGACTGGCTTATTAACCCAAATTATTCCTCTCCACTAAAAATCTAATTTTTCAGCTGGGAATAAACTTAGAACATAGGCTGTGTAATATTTGAAGACTCAGTTTTTGCAAATTTAGCTCATTATCAAAGCACTAAGTGCAGACTCTCAGCTTTCTTTTTAATAAGCAGATTTCTGCCTTTCAGGAGACTAATAAACACTAAAGTTGCTCTTTGGAGATGTGTTCCTTCATTATTACTTCATCAAAAGGGAAACTCAAAAGCCCTGGAGTCTATTCAAAGGAATACCACCTGCGGTTAAACCCATAACATGCAGTCAAAAAAACACACTTAAAGCTAGAGAAAGAACATCTTTAGTTTATAAAAATAGTCAAACTCTGAGAGATATTGGGAAAGTTAGAAGGGTCAAATAAACACTGAGAGCTGGAACATGTAAAGGCATGGACGTCCACAGAAAAGAAAATCCTTTTCATGATAAAATCCTTCACATCCAGCCAAGCTAAGATCACTCTCCAGGAGGCAAACGCATCATAAAAGGACACGTTATGAAAGCAAATACAGAGGACCATCACATGGTGGAAAACATTCATACACCCCCGTATCACCAGGAAAAACAGATGGAAACAGATGTGACATAATGTGGTTGTTTTAAGCAAAATGTAAATAAATGCATTATGGACAAACATGTTCACTTTAGTCTTGTCCATTCAAAGAATCTTGTGTTTCATTCAGATTCAAGTTCACAAACCTAAAGCCAGGATCTCACTGGGCAGCAACTGCTGGGGAAAAATTGTAAACAATATTCGTGAGAGAGTTTACAGAATGTTCACGAGGGTTCGCAATTTACTCGTCAGAACAGGGAGAACAGTTTTCTCAAAAATGTCACAGAAGGTGTCTCAAAACCCCACTCAATAAGTTTCTGAGAGCACAAAAGAGTGACACAACTTTAGGTGGTGGTGGTGGTGGAGACCAAATTGCAAAAAAGTGAGATATAATTCAGACACTTTGTGATAAAGTGAAACAGAAATCTGCACAGCAGCTGCATTTCCTTGCAGTTACAAAACATGCCCCACGTGACCTGATCACATAAAAAAGTTGTTTCTAAAGTGATGATACTGACTAAAGCTTTAATGTTGTTGTGAGAGAACGTTTCTCCTGGAAATACTTGAACAAGACATACTTGTTCAGTACTTTTGAGGCTTCTCATTAGGAAAATGTGTGAGTTTGATACTAAAGCTGAGTATGTGACAACTCCAGTTTCTCTACCTATATTGCTATGAACTTTAATCTTTTAATATTCAAACTCCTCCTTGGCAAAGGCAGCAAACTGAAATTTTTCCCTTTTTTTTTTTTTTTTTTAAAGGTGTTTAACCGTGCTGACGATCAGCTGATCAGCAGCACCTGGCTGATACATTCCTAACTACATGAAGTATTCTAATTGTGTTTAGGTTCTGTTTGATAATAACACTATTAATTTCAAGCTCATAAAATGTCTAGTGATATTTTGTTATTGTGTACTGGTAAATCGATAAAACTCTAGAATTAGAGGGTGTAGGATTGGAAAACTCCTTACAGTACAAATAATTAATCCTAAACAAAATGCAACTAAGGAGTTTTGAAAGGCAAAACAAGTAAAAGTGAAGATAAGCTGCATTACAGCCACACCCTGCACAGGATTCCTGACAAAGACTATTAAATCTTATCTTTATGTTTATATGATTTAAATGTTCCCCTGAAAAAGGCTCTTGAATTCTTTAACCACTTCTCCAATTTAGATGTGAATCCCCTAAAGTTATTAAGCTGCAGCTGAAACCAAAATGTATTATATTACTGTCACTTTAGCACATTTTGATGTTTTTTTTTTCAAAATCATTATGTGTGAGTGTCTGGTTTGTAATGGTAACATTGAAAATAGCAGTTCAATGGCATTCAGTTTAAATCACTTTTTTGTGCATTGCAGCACAAAGAGAACCTCCTCAGCAGTGAAATCCTGAGCCATTACCTTACTCAGATCCTTTGTGGTGACGCCGTCATCATCACGGCAGGGAAGCTTGTGCACAAATGCCAGCATCTGGTATTTGGCTCTGATGAACTCTGACTTAGTGGGACTGAAAAGATTGAGAGAGACGATTGGCAAAAAATATCAGGTCTCAAAATAAAACGGGTTCATATGAGGGCCTAGCACCAACAACACATTTTATTAACCCAACAACCACTCTAGATTCCCGTTTTGTTTTTAACAAAATGTCTTGTAGCATCATGATTTTAACAAATTTAATTAAACTACTTAGCAAAGATGCTGCTGAGATTAGAAATGTTGATTTAATTTAACTTTTCTTACCACAACTTAAGCACTTTTATTATGTGAAGAAGAAAAAAAAATCACTTCTCTTTAATATCTTAAAATCAATGTTTAAAGTTAAACTGTTTGATTCTAGCAAGTGTTTTTTCCTGAGCAGAACACTAAATCTTCTGGCTTATGAGAGCAGTCACACTGTTCCTTCTCTCTCTTGTGTGTTACTCCTGCAGCAGGTTTTTTTGTTTTCTGAGGAACTTCCTTATTCCTTCTGGATTAATATTTTTCTTGATATGGCTTTGGTTTGCTGGCTTCTCAACATTATGGATACCATTTTTTTACACTCTGAAAACGGAGGAGGGGACTCCGCAGCTGACTGAGACACTAGCTGCGGGGTTCGTAATGGATCAAATTGCGTAGGGTGACCATATTTTGATTTTCAAAAAAGAGGACACTTGGCTCAGTCGTGAAACATTTTGATACTGTTTAATTAAAGAAGACATATTTAAAGTATGTAGACGTACAACGACTCCTCCCAAAACACTTCGACGCGTGCATGGCACATTACTTCGGTCTGTAAGCTGGGCATAAACTGTGCTACTCCTGCTTAAACTACAGTATGATTACATTGTAGGGTTTAATCACTCACAGTTCACAAATCATGTTCTCACACTGTACGAGGCTTCCCTGTCTGTCCCTGCTGTGCTTCTGATACGTAGCTCTGTTAGCAGACTCTGAAGCTGCTGGAAATGACTCGGTCGTGAAGGAAGTTCTTGACCAAAATAAATGTGTATCCTTGGCAAACCTTGCCATTCTGTGAGGAGAAATGTTTAAAAATAAAGATAAATCCCTCAGTAGTCAGGGAATGGATAACTATTTAGGAGAAATGAGCTCTGACTGACTCCATGACGGCTGAGACTGTACATAGAGACACAGAGCGTCCTGTTCAAGAGCGCCCCTACTGCTACAGGTTTGCTCGAAGCGCGTGCACGTTGACTGACAGCCAACAATGCAAAAATTTGAATTTTATTGGCTAAAAAAATTTGGTGGTCAGAAATAATGCAAAGGGGTCTCTAGGAGGAAGGAGGGTCTTCATCAGAATGACAGATGTTGTGGAACTCAACCCATAGATCATAGTTTAGACCTGAAATATCATTTAAAACATTTAGAAAACTTTGATACATAGAAAAATAATCCAGATAGCTGCTTTAAGTAACAACTTTCAGATAGGCTTTCAAAAATCAACAAGTACAAAATTTTCATTTACTTGTTTTTTATTTTATGTTGTAAAGTGCTTTGTGATGTATATTTGTGAAAGGCGCTATATAAATAAACTTTACTTACTTACAAATAGGCCTTTTTTCATACTCAGGGTTCCTACAGGTTTCTTGTAGTCAAATTCAAGTCTTTTTAAGACCATTTATATACAAATTTAATACCTATTTCACAGACCTACCGACAAGGAAAAACAAAAATTCTTGAACATATGTTCATTTATTTTTAAAAGAAATGTGGAATGTGCAAAGTATGACAAGTTAATTAATCAGAATAATCGTGGTTGACAAATGAAACCTTTGAGGTGAAATGCGATATGGAGAAGTTACATACAGCACACATTTTAAGACCCAGATATCAAAATTCAGGACTTTTTCAAGTCCTTGCTCTATTCCTAATTATTTCCAAATTCATAAATTCAATGCTTTTAAGACTTTTTAAGACCCCGCTGGAACCCTGATACTAAATCCAAACAGCAGAAAATTGATCACCACACTGAGCAGAACTGGTTGTTGTACACTCGTGATGCAGCTGTAAAAACTGTTATCTTCAGATTCCAGTTAATCATATAATTTAAAAGAAATCTGTAAATTTTTCTTCTGCACATCTAATTACTGTCCTCATGGCCATCCACAGATATATTTAATCACAGAAAAGTCCTAAAAAATAAATGATACAAATATCTCTGAGAACAGATGAAGATTTATAAGGGCAGTAATTAAGAATACAAACAAATCTGTTCACAGAAATGCAAGAACATCATATAATTTCAGAGAGAGAATCATTTTACTTGTTCTATATTACATTTGTAAGTACCTGAAGCTAAAATAAGAGAGGTGCTGATTCTGGTTTTGAGGACCGATCATTTCAAATTCTTGTGCAGCTCCGACCTGCCGACACTGATTTAGGCCAATTCCAATTTATCTAAAAAAAAACTATAATTAAATGAATATACTTATATATAATGATCTAATCAACTTAAAATTATGATCTGGAAGTAAAATATTCCACATGGAAAATTTGTTATGCCTTCATAACGGTGTGTTTACAGACTGGGAAAAACATTGGATTTTTAGTTATTTCTTGGCAATCCTGATTTCATTCACCAGCTAATACTTTGGTGCATCTCTAGCTGGAATACTTACTGGACTTTGTCCTGAGGGTTCGGTTTCCTGCGACCACTCTGAACCTGCGCGGGGTCCAGGAGACTGTGTTCCCATATGGAGTTGGCCCCATTACTGGCCAAAGTCTGAACCATCTGAAATACAATCAAAGCACAGTAAGTCAAGTTAGTAATTAGTGAGAACTTACAGTCACTGAACACAACACAAAGTAGAGCTTACACTCCAGTGTGACCAGGAGTGAATACATTCGTGAACAAAGTTTGGGAGACAAAAATAAAACGGCACTTCAGGATTTAACATGACACACCTCAATCTCTAGTTTCTAGGAACTTGTTTCTCAGTTTAACATTGATTCTATTATTCTACTTAAGATTAAATCATACTGTAAGTTCTATGGATTCCTCTGGAGACCTATTTAAATAGAGCACCCTGGATTAAAAGTTCCTCCAAACTATATTATTTCTCATATTCTGGGGTGAACATAAGTGGTGCGCAAGCGTGGTAAATATCATGCCCGAGTACCAGTTCCTTCTGCCGCAATGCTCCTTAGCACACCAGTGTGTTACATCATGGTAATGATTGTGCAGCCCTTGATCACACACTGACAAGCTGCAGTGTGAGCTCAGTGAATCGTATGTTTCACTTTTTGTTGCAAGGCGCTACAAAAGGCGCACTCATACGGCTCAGGGCTCTAGACTAACTTTTTGCACTGGTTGCACCAGTGCGCCTAAAT
>SSNR01000342.1:274381-287051 GCA_006937965.1 Callopanchax toddi
CCCAGTTGATATTCTCCCAACCTCTTTGCTTCTTAAAGCTTTTGACCTAGTTGGCCCATGCATTGTTGATTTTATCAATCTATCCCTCCAAACCGGCTCCGTCCCCTCCATCTTTAAACACGCTGTTATTGAACCCATCCTTAAAAAACCCAGTCTGGACTCCTCTCAGCCAAATAACTACAGGCCCATTTCCAAACTGAGCTATATCTCTAAACTCTTAGAAAGAGTTGTGGCTGATCAGCTGGTCTCTTTTCTGGAACAACACAACATTTTTGATAAATTCCAATCTGGTTTCCGTAAAAAACATTCAACAGAAACAGCTTTACTCAAAGTATCCAGTGACATCATGATGGCAGCAGACTCCGGGGAGTTTACAGTCTTAGTTTTGTTGGACCTTTCTGTTGATCACAGCACCTTAATGAACAGACTCCGTGACTTGGTGGGGATCTCTGGAACAGTTTTAGACTGGTTCAGATCGTACCTCTCAAACAGAAGTTTCAGTGTCCATATAAACAACATCATGTCAGATACTACAGATCTGTTCTGTGGGGTACCCCAAGGCTCTGTTCTGGGTCCACTCCTGTTTTTACTATATATCCATCCTCTTGGACAGATCATTAGTAGATGTCACAATGTCTCCTACCACCTTTATGCAGATGACATTCAGCTGTACTGCTCCTTCAAGGACTCAGAGTTCTACAAACTGTCTGAACTACTGGAGTGTCTGTCAGCTATTACTAACTGGTTAGAAAATAACTTCCTTCAGTTAAACCCTGAAAAGACTGAATGTCTGATTGTTGCCCCTGATAGGATGGTCCCTCTGATCAGTCAACAGATTGGACATTTAAGTTCTGCTGTAATGTCAAACCTGAGGAATCTGGGTGTTATTTTCGACCAATCAATGTCTCTTGAAGGTCACTCAAAACAGCTAGTCAGAAACTGTTTTTATCATCTGAGAAATATTTCCAAACTGAGAAAGTTGGTGTCAAAACCTGAACTGGAAATGGTTCTTCATGCTTTGATCTCCTCCCGTCTAGATTACTGTAACACACTTTTCACATGTTTGAACCAAAAAGCCCTTGACCGCCTTCAGCTGGTCCAGAACTCTGCAGCGAGGCTCCTCACTGGAGCAAACAGAAAAGATCACATCACTCCTATTCTGAAGTCTCTGCACTGGTTACCTGTTAAATGTAGAGTTCATTTAAAATCCTGACTCTAACTTTCAGGGCCCTACATGGTCAAGCTCCTCTTTATGTTACTGAACTGATAAAGCCGTACGCTCCAACCCGAGCTCTCAGGTCCACAGACCAGAATCTCCTAACAGTTCCAAGGACCAGATTTAAAAGTCGAGGTGATCGCTCCTTCCAGTCTGTTGCACCGCGACTTTGGAATGACCTTCCTTTAGTTTTACGCTGTATAGACAGTCTGGACTCCTTTAAAAAGCAGCTGAAGACCCAATTATTCAAAACTGCTTTTAAATAACTATTTTGTGTTCTCTTGTTGTTGTTTAATGATTTTGATTTGTAATGATATTTTGTTTGATTTATTAATTTTATCATGTTTGATTCTGTTTTCTGTGAAGCACTTTGTGATTTTTTCTGTGAAAGGTGCTATATAAATAAACTTTACTTACTTACTTACTTACTTACAAAGCTAATAAAATTCCTGAAAAATAAACATTTAGAAAATGTTTTAGAGTAAATAGTTCTAATTTAAAAGGAACTGAAGTCTTTAAAAACCTGATTTAGAACCAATAAAAGGAATTGAGTATTTCTGTAAATGGTGTAAAATCATAAAAAGAACCGACTAGGTCATTAAATCTATTTTAAAATGTTTTAAATCAAAGGTATGAGGTCATTATGAAAATATAAATGAAGATGGCATCTGAGACTACAGTAAATGTAAAAGTTAGAACAGGAATGTGATGGAAACTGATTTCATGTTCTTTTGTAAAAACGAGGCAGAAAATAATATTTTTCCCTCTCAGCTCCTTTTCATTCATATTTATTTTGTGTCTACATTCTGTTTGCTCTTGTTTTGAATGAAATAATAAAAAGTTAGTTCATTATCCCGTCTGATGATCATTTTGCTGCCTGATGCTGAAAGGCAACAGGTAGAAGAGACACCAGTGGTCAGTGTGTTAATCACAGCATGATAAACCGTTTATAGATACAGTGGGGCAAAAAAGTATTTGGTCAGCCACCGATTGTGCAAGTTCTCCCACTTAAAATGATGGCAGAGGTCAGTAATTTTCATCATAGGTACACTTCAACTGTGAGAGACAGAATGTGAAAAAAAAATCCATGAATTCACATGGTAGGATTTTTAAAGAATTTATTTGTAAATAGGCTTTATGCACAGAGTACTTAGTAGAACTTCCGGTTTAAAATTAACTCGCGGGACCATTTCCGGTTCCATTTGAAACGTGAAGATTTCCAGAGTTAGAGTGCATTTCCAGCTAAAGATATTGTTTATAATCAAAACGAGTAATAGTATAGTATAGTACAGTATGATATATATATTATAGCACTAAGAAATGAAGCCATCATATAAGTATCAGCGACGGGAAGCCTCGACAGCTGAACACTGCTGTGTTCCGTTGTGTACCGCATCAGTTTTAGCATCACTTCACTGGTTGCCTGTTCATTTTAGGATTCATTTTAAGGTTCTTTTATTTGCTTTTAAGGCCCTCCATGACCTCGCCCCGTCCTACCTCTCTGAGCTGCTACAGCCTTATGCGCCCTCTCGCTCCCTCAGGTCAGCTGATCAGCTGCTCCTGAGGGTTCCTAGGACCCAGCGGAAGCTTAGAGGTGATCGTGCTTTTGCTGTAGCAGCTCCTAGCATGTGGAATGACCTGCCCGTGGTCATCAGACAGGCCTCTTCTCTGAGTCACTTTAAATCACTCTTGAAGACTCATCTCTTCTCCTTGGCGTATAGCTAGGTGATGATTTTAGTGTCTTGGTTTTAGTTTTTGATTTTATCCTTTGTATTTTATCATACGGCTGTTTTTATGTATTATGTGTGTTTTAGTCCCTTTTTTGTCTTTTACCTTTTCTGTTGTTTTGTTTTTATCTTGTTTTATTGTGCAGCACTTTGGGCCTGTACTGGTTGTTTAAAGTGCTATATAAATAAAGTTGGATTGGATTGGATTGGATCAGCTGAATATAATTCATCAGTCCGTTTCCACACATTTCCACTGAATAAATAACTACAAAAAGGAAGGATTGTGAACTTAAGAAGAGAAAACGTGATCATTTCTAACCACAACGTGTCTGCAGTCCACACTTTGCAGCACAGTAGTCAAAGAGCCGAGTGGAGGAGGCTAACGGAGGAGGCTAAAGGAGGAGGCGCGGCGCCGTTCGTGTGTTATTTCACTGGAACAACTATTCTTTTGGTGAATGAAGACTTGGTGTTTGATAACGTACAGCTAGACCAGAGAAAGTTTAAAGTTGGGAAGCAGTTGGAGCCCACGATCACGGCTACAGTATATAGCTTTATAAATTGAGGGGGGGGTCGATGGTCAGACCGAGAGCCTGACATCTGACCCACGTGTTACCAAATCCACGTTGTCAGCGCGATATCGTCCTCATTATTACACGCCGACATCCAACTACAGCTGACTGATGTTTTAGTGTCTGGAGCGAGTCGCTGCTAGAAATAGTTTAGCAGCGTATTTCTCCCCCGCCCCGCTCCGTCCGTCTGGACCGCTGAATCACTCAGCGACAGCGTCGTGGTGACCCATTAAAATGTATATTTTCGTAGGCTGCTTCTGGTTTAATGCGTTTCAGTGGTTGAACCACGGGGAGTCGTTCCGCGTTACGGATTTACCATTTTTTCCCCTGAACCACACCGGTTCCTGGGCTGTATCATGAGTCCTGAGCGCTTCTGGAGCGGCTCTCTGATGAAGCAGCGCTTCCGCTCGCTTGACGACCCGACGGGTCGGACCCGTTCATAGATTTTGATGTGTCCCATTAAGATTTGTATTTCGGAGTATCTCTGGTCTAATGCATGAAGCACAAGGAGACTTTTTTTCCTTCAAACAGCTGGTCGCACTGGTGCGACCTATGATATTTTTTAGTCGCACCTTTTAGAAATTTGGTCGCAAATGCAACCAAATTGGTCGCAGTCTAGAGCCCTGCGGCTGCGGACACGCAAACGCTGCAGTCCCTGCACCGCCAGCACACACACACACCCCTAACCCGCAGAAACAAACTCACAATAAAGGCATGCATACTAAACACCAGTGCCAGGTACTCCTTTGAGTACCTCAATGAAAAATTATGTGCACTCCTGCTTATATTTTTGAAAAATGGGATTCCCAAAAATACTTTCAGAATCTGGAATGAAAGCTTGGGACATAGAGGCGGCGGTGTATAGCTCAGTTTGTAGAGTCGCAGGTCTGGCAACCAGAGGGTCACCGGTTTGATCCCAGCTCCAGCTGGGTTACATTGTCGTTGTGTCCTTGGGCAAGACACTTCACCCACCTTGTCTACTGGTGGTGGTCAGAGGGACTTGGCGGGCGCTGGTGCATGGCATCCCCGCCTCTGTCAGTGTGCCCCAGGGCAGCTGAGGCTACAATGTAGTTTATCACCACCAGTGTGTGAATGGGTGAATGACTGTGTTGCACAGCGCTTTGGAGAGTGTACAGCACTTTAGAAAGCGCTCTATAAATACAGCAGGGCTGTACAGTGCGACATATATGTCGCACGTGCGATTAAAAAAATAGTCTGTGCTACAAACTATTTTTAGACGTAGCACTTGTGCGATCAGGGTTTCCTCTACATGTAATTGATCGTGGCACACCGCCACATCGTCAGATTTAATATATATATATTTTACAAACAATGTCAGGTGGCCTCAGCGGGTCTCCAACCTAGCGCTAGAACGCAGGCGCGGCGCCAGTGCAGAGCATCTTGCCTGGCAGCGCAACGCGCTGCATCCGCTGGCTCGGGCACGTCCTTCGTCTCCGTTTTGATCATCCGACCAGAGCCATTCTGCATTTTGACCCGAGGGCCGCAGTCTGGAGACGACCACGACGTAAACTCCAGCCGCACCCGATGGTTCCATGTCGTTACGGGCGACCTCCCAACAATCCAGAGTTGCCGTCATGCCGTGGCGCAGCTGGCACAAGATCGCCAGTACTGGAAACACCTAGGCTCAACGCACTGGTGCGGGATGACACCCGACCCTTCGCAAGAGCCGTGATGATGACTTTGAAACAATGTAAAGCATATTAAATATATATATAGCCTATATTTGCACACTTGTATGGATTAAAGTTCTGCGTCGAGTCGACTGGCGAGTCTAGCGACGGAGTTCCATCAATTCTGCCAATCATATGTCAGCTGTTCGGAAAAAAACTCTTTGTGACTGAAAGTCTCCCTGTGCTTCAGACACACATTAAACAAGAGGAACTGATAAATCTGAATGGGTCACACTGATGTCTGTTAACGAGTCCACGGTCCGAGTCAGGGGGAGACGAGGCTTCACACCGGAGTCTGACCCCGCTGAACGCAGCTCAGCCCCAGGGGCGTATCTAGAACTTTTTTCTTGGGGGGTCCAGGCAGGGGCAAAGAAGGGTGGCACAGTAAAAGGTCATTATATTTAAATGCTCTGCAGTCTTGGACTGCAATGGACAGCAGACCAAAGTTTTAATAACATTTATTTACTGAAGTAAAATCTGTTTAGCAAGAACTATGCAGCAGATTCAAAATCAGGAGACAAATGAACATTTTAAAACATCACAGTCTCACTGTACACCATAAAAACTGTCTGCCTGTGAATTTGCTTTCAACATCGAAATTAATAATAATAATAAATTTAACTTATATAGCACTTTATGTTTCACAATCTCAAAGTGCTACAGAGCAGAAGCTTAAAATAGATGAGTCAAAGTTCATAAAATAAGTAATATAAAGTAGAATTATAACAGTTTCTGCATTTTATTAATAAATCAAAGATTATAGCAGCTGAAAACATCTGTTTTTGTGGTTTTGTGCACACATTTCTCAGCTCACACTCGCACTTTGAAAAAAATCTACACTAATTTGAATGAATTAAATGTTCTTCTTGAAATTACATTGACATATAAACATGTTTGAAGATATTTCTTGTTATTGTGTTTTCACAATAAGCACTTTCTCAGTGTGTTAAAACGATGGGTACTAATTTTGGCTTTAGAGATTGTAGCTGAATTTTTTTTGCTGGTGCTATTTTTGTTCTGTGCTACAAAACCTGCAACCTTTGTAGCACCGGTGCTATGAGCTAAAAAAGTTAACGTACAGCCCTGCAGGCCATTTACCATTTTACCACAGAATTCTCTAAATGTGGGACAGTTAGTGGATTGGGAGACCAAACTAATGTTAAGCTAATGGTGCATCAAAAAATCCCAACTACCAACATTTAACACTTGCACTGTCTGACTGCTACTTCACACCAGCTGCGGTTTTGTTGCGGAACATCTCCGGCACTTTGCCTCCGCAGGAGCGCCAAATCTCGTTGGTTCACGCAATAACAAGCGGTAAACAAAAGCTAGAATTGTCTTCTCGTTTTTTTGTTGAGGATTTATTCACTTGGCTTGTTCTACAATGGGTAAGCACACTTTGTTTTTGTATAGTTTAATGTTATGCTTAATTAAGTCTTGTGGTGTGTCTTTGTCTTTTAAATATCCAAATCGTGTTAACTTTAGCAACGTAGCTAAAGGTTTTATGTAGAAAAATTCCGGATGCACCTCGCCCGCTAGCGTATCACTTCCTGTTTGGGGTACGTAATGTCTTTAACTTGATGAAGATCTGAATGCGGCGTCAGGAAAAAATAGACTTGTTGCGGAAAGTTAACTTTACTCCTCAACCGCACCAGAGCTGATTGGAATCAATGATTTTTAATCCTTGCGGAGTCTGCACCACACCGCATCCGGTGTGAAGTAGTCTTTAGGGGGTCAAATTGACCCCAAATGACTAGAAAACACCATAGGCCCCAAAATAAGGCCAGTATGAGGGTTAAAATTTGCAGAAAGAACTCATCTGACAGCAAAAATTTGACATCTAGTTGGCCTGGTGTCTATCTCTCTTTATTCAGCCCCCAGTGGACATACGCTCTTTTGTGCATGTTGTATGGACATTTCCAGGGGCTTTAAATTTTTGAAGGAACGTTATTAAAACCCTGGGAGACCTGACATAAGTTCAACTACGACAGGTCCCATTGGCCTATCTTTTGAACATTGGCTTTAACCTTAATCTCACTAGAGCATGTCTCCTCATGAGATATCCTTACCACTGCTGTTTTCTGGACATTGCATTCATGGAATTATCATCTGCAAGAACAAATGATGCCCATCTCAGGACAATTTTAACCTGGTCAACCTTAGTATCTGATATAAAGACTGTTTACTGAGGTCAGAGGGGTCTGTCTCATTATGTAGGGCTGTGGATGGAGATGGGGGGTGAGAGGAGAAAAAAGATTTACTGTTAAAAATGATTTTGTATTGTTAAGAATTTCTTTAAAGTAAAAAAAGCATTTGATGAGGGGATAATAAATTCAAACCTGTAATAATCTTGCAACCTTCCAAGTTATCCTGTGCCCATTCTGAGCTTTGTGTGTGTCTTTTGCTTTATTTCCACCTCCATGTCCTTGTTCCCATTACCTCTTCCCTCAGTCTGTTAGTCATTCTTACCTGCAGTAGTGTGGGAGGCCATCCGCTGTGCCTCAGGTGCTTTACTATTGAGATATGTCGCCCTAAGCTGCGGTGGACTGAACAGCATTCATCACAGATCAGAACTCCACGGTTGATGCTGCTCCACCCTGGGTCTGACAAACAAGAAACAGATGATCAAATCACATGTTGCTTCTCAGCTTTCAAAGCAAACTCATGTGATTAATAAAAAACAGTAACATAAAATTATAAAAAGGTTCAAAATGTATATAGTACCATTACTACCCAGTTTAATAACATATCAGCAAATAGTACTGAAGCATAAAAACTACGATTTTGCAGACTTTTGACTATATAACTGCTCGGGACAGATGAGACATAAAAATACTGAGGACATCTTTCATGCTTTGGTAAAACTGGTGGATCCACAGATGCTTTTACTAACATCAGGAGTAAGGATGTCCTGACCACAGCCCTTTTTAATCATCAGCATCAGAGTAACTGGTCACACACAGCTCACAATCTCAATTGTTGACCTACTTTCTATGGTTTACATCAGCTGGGCCATAATGCAGCAGAAATTCTTTGCTGAGCCCATTTCATTCAATAATATCTTCCACTAGGAGCAGGAGGAGGGCTCAAGGACACCAACAACCAATTACAATGTCATGGATGCTATGTTCAAAATCTCTGCTCATTTAACTTTAACCCAGAGTAATTCAAGATAAAATAACTCAAGTTCAATTAGCAGGAATAATGACATCTCTCATCTTCCTGCAGTTTGTAGGTGATTTTTTGTTGTTTATTTAAAATTGCCAGTCATGTATTAAATGCAGATCAGAGGACCTAAAGAGCTGCCTTCCCTGTCACTCAATTTTCATAACACTTTTTGAAACGCCTTTCATAAACATTGTCGGCTCTTTAAATATTTATTTTCAGATCAACAGCTTGTATTTGTGGATTTATGGCTCACAGCAGGAGTAACACAAAAATACTGATCAGAGACCAATCAATATAGAGCATCTGTTTGAAACAGCATTTTAAAACAGACTGGTGATATTAAGACATCTGTTTGCAGGAATAATGAGAAAACTCTGGTATGTGTAGAGAAGCTGAGTCCTTGAACTATGATCTTCTACAGAATATCACTTGCATTGATTTGAATAACTTGAATGCACTATGAATGGTCTATAGTCTGTGCTGTATAAAAAAAGAGAATAATGCAAGTATTGTAAATCCTTGATCCGGACATCCCTAATTTGGAGCATCAGCACTTTTTACTACTTCCTTTTCTCTAAAAAAAAATGTGACAAATGGCTTCCTTTAAGTAATTAATTTTTTTTTTATTTACAACTGATTTAAAGCCATAAATGCCAACAGTGGAGCTGTAGAGGTGCAACATAACAGAGGGAGGAAAAGGGGAGGTACTATGAATGTCACTGGCGGTAACCTAGAAGTCAAATTGTCAAAGGATGAGAAGCCTAATAAAGAGTTGACCAGTGAGAATGACATTTTACAAATAGATGGGTGCAGGATGCTTTCTAGCAAGTCATATATCTATATGGTTAGCCCCATGTGTGACATCTATTTTAGTCTCGTCTTACTACCTGCTGATGACAGCTGTCTTTAAGTGAGCTCAATGACAATTTCGTTGTACACCTGTACAATGACAATAAAAGCAATCTTGAATGTTCCCAGAATGCATTGCAGTCCATAAGTCACAGGTACTTTCTCCATTCACAAAGTTCAAATCTTCATCTGAATAGTTAACTGATTAGATGATGACGTCCTTCAGGTAAAAACTGCATGCTGCCAACTTTTCCCTGGAATGCCAATAAACATAGCAAGAGGAGGACGTAATGAAACACACCTCAAATGTGAGGGGTTACCAGTAGTTCTGAAAACAGTAACAGACGTGGATTTTCCCTAAATTTATTCAGTGTTTTTTTTTTTCCAGGAGGAATACTGACAGTTTTGCATATTTACTAGTGATTCTTTGACCAATACTGATTTTTGCTCTGACCTGCTGATACAAATTTATCTTAAATAACTATAACAGACTACAACTGTTTTTTTTCCTAATCAACTGAAAATTATGATTTAGGGAGTAAAAACTTCCACATGGAAGATGTGTTATTGCTAGTGTGGATTAGCGCTCATGGTGAGATCACAGACTGGGAAAAATAGGAAACATTTTAGTGCTGCTTGGCAAAAATGCATTCACTGAATTTTTCAAAAATATAAAAATTCTGATTTTGAAGTTTCAAACTAGTAATTTACAGATTACGACGATCATGCTGAACTAAGCTATGCTGAATTAGGATGATCATCAATCCGATCACTAGCTGATGTGTTTTTTGTCTCTCTAGTCTAAAAAAAGACTATTATAAGATAAAATGATAACTATGTGACTCTTAACAATTTGACAAATCAAGAAAAATGTGCCCTCCTGCAAAGCTCTTCAGATTTCATTTACAGTATTAAAAAAACACAATAAAAAAATTCTTACTTTCTAATCAAAAAACAAGAAAATACGTATTTGATACACTGCAGTGTTTTCAAGTTTTCCCACATACAAAGAATCTGAATTTTTTTTTTTTTTTTTTACATTCTGCCTCTCACAGTTGAGGTGTTCCTACAATATAAACTACAGATCTCTACAATCTGTGTAAGTGGGAAAACTTAAAACATCAACAGGGAATTTGATGCTTCAATTACACTTAAAACTGCTTTTATGAAACTGTGAGAAGTTTTTTAAAACTGATTTGACAGTGTGACAAAGGTTAAGACAGGACAGCAAAAAACAAAGCCTACTGTCAGCCAATGTCACTAAAACACAGCGTCTGGGTCACGTTTATGTCCTCAGGATCTGATGATGTGATGAGCAGCTCACAACTAATATCAAAACAAGTATCTGCACACGATTCATGCACAGACACACACTGTCTGCATTAGTCACTCTCAGCCCGAGATAAAACTGTCCCAGCTTAGAGTATTAACTGGGCTAAAATACTCCATCATCTGATGAACCGACGTGCTTCGAGTCCTGGTTTTGTAGCCAGCAGAAAACTGCAAATGCAAAACAGCTTTGAGGGATGCTTTTGCCTCCTTTAAAACAGCAGCCTGTAGGCTTTAAAGGCCACACTGCAGCAATTTAGTTACTTAATCTTTGTAATAAATATAAAAACTCCCACAGTTTTGGCTATTTGCTCTGTTCCCCGAATCAATATATGATGGTTAAACCATTAAGCTGTATGGCCTAGATAGACCATTAGTGGTGCTTTACTGGACAAACCTGCTAAATTACATAAATTTGCCTAAAACTGGCCTAATATGACAATTAAAGTGTTGACAGCTGTTTTTATAAGTGTTACCTATGTCTGCCTAGAACACCAATAATAATGAACATTAATGGTGACTAATGCATTCAGGAAAAGTCTAGCTGTCTTGTTGGGAAAATAAGGCTTTGAAATTAATCAAAAACGGGCTTAAACATAAAAAGTGCCACCAAACACAAGAGTCAATAATCAGTGCTCGATAATAAAGGGATTACCTATGATGACAACATGATTCAGAGCTGCTATAAACTGTGCACACTGCCAAGGTGTGACATTAAAACCTCCTGAGGCTTGGATAGAAACCAGAGCAGCAGTTGTGCTTTGTAGCCATGCCATCGAATGATTCCCCCTGTATGACACAAAGCTTGGTGGTAGGGTGGCTGGTCACCAGAGGCTAGGTCAGCATTTTGCAGGACGCACTGCGTGTGTGTGCATGTCATCCTGAGGAGGGACTACATACATAGAGCTGATGCCAGAGGAAGAAATGTACGACGATTAACAGTTAAACCAACAAGTGCTGTGAAAAAGAAATTACCCCCTTAATGATTTCTTCTGCTTATTTTGTCACATTTAAATGAGCATCAGCAAATGAATTCCAGTATCAGACAAAGATAACCTCAGTAACCACAAAATGCAGTTTTCAAATAATTATTTTCTTTATTAAAGGTAAAAAGCTATGCAAACCAACCTGGCCGTATTTTAAAAAATGATTGATATATCATGAAATAACTGTGATTAACCACATTATTTGCAAAGCTGAGTTCAGTTCCACTAACCACACCCAGGTCTGATTACTGTCAGACCTGCAGAATTAAGAAATCACTGCAACAGAACCTGTCTGACAACATGACGTAGGCTAAAAGACCTCAAAAAGCAACATATGCCTCATTATAAAGAAATTCAAGAACAAAAGAATCCAGAACAGCTAAATCACTGCAAGCCTAATAAAGTTAAGGTCAAAGGTCATGATTTAAAAAGGAACAGAGGGGACAAAAATGGCATCCATGGCATGAAACAATTACTAGGACAAAACCTCCTTTGACCAAAAAAAAAAAAACATTACAACATACACTAACACCTGTCTGATGATTCCTAAGATTTCTTGGAAAATATTCTGTGGATTGACAAAGCAAAAGTGGAACTTTTTGGAATCCTGTCACATCTGGAGTAAAACACTGCTTTTCAGAAAAACATCATACCAACTAGGGATGCTCTGAAATTTCGGCCACCGAAAATTTTCAGCCAAAAGTGACCCAAAAGTGCATTTTTGGTTTTCAGCCAGAACACCCAAATCACCAAAACAACACGGCCGAAACGCGTGATGTCACAAGCAAATAGCTCAGCCAGCACACGAGAAAAGGATAAGATTCAGCATGTCTGTGGTGTGGACGTATTTCACCGTCTCTGCTCGTGATTTTGAGCTGGTTCAGACCAGCAACGAGTCATCTGCACAGCGGCTCGTTTCTCCTTCCGCTGCAGAGCGCTGAAACGGTGCGCGACTCCTAGTGACAGGTGGCATACATGCGTGTGACACGGCTTACAGCCCTCAACCCCCCCAGGACAGAAGCCGAACATCACCTGTAAGATCATGTTGAGCTGCCACAACGTTTTTCCGTCCCAGTCCAGCCCTGAGTGGACCCAAGTCAGACCCGAACCAGAGTGTTTTTTTTTTTTTTTTTTT
>SSNR01000342.1:287061-325863 GCA_006937965.1 Callopanchax toddi
TTTTTTTTTTTTTTTTTTCTCCCTGTCGCGGCTACTGCTGCTGTCACATTGTCAGACAGAGGCTTCTCCAAGTTACAGACAGTATTTTTCCCTCCTCTCACCATTGTTTTCATAGTTTTGTAATTAATTTATTGCAATGCCTTGGTTAGAACACATTGTAGCCATAAATGCTAATGTTCTAATAACTGACATAATCATTTATTTCGGTTTTTCCTTATTTTCGGTTTTGGTAAAGAATTTTCATTCGGTGCATCCCTAATACCAACAGTCAATCATGGTGGTGGTAGTGTGATGGTCTGAGGTGGGTTTACTGCTTCAGGAACTGGACAACTTGCCGTAATTGTTGAAACCATGAATTTTGCTGTCTACCAGAAAATCCTGAAGTAGAATCTGACCTTTGACCTTAAACATGTCAGTTATGCTGTGCAACCATCCAATATATATGAATAACAATGATTCTGAAAATAAGAGTGAAGCAAAACTCCTCCAGAGATGTTTTCACTTGTTGCTAGTCGTCACAAACACCTGAATACAGTTATTGCTACTGAAGTGTTACAATCATTCATTAGGCTTAGGGGTCAGTTACTTTTACACATAAGGTCAGGTTGGTTTGAATAGCTGCCCCCCCCACACACACACACACACACATACACACACACCCTCCATGAATAAAATCACCATTTAAAAAGTGAATTTTGTATTTATTCAGGTTATCTTTGTCTGATGCATTTGTGGACAAAGAAGCAAAACCAGAAGAATTCTATAAGGGAGCAACAACGTGCTCACTGCACTGTATACAATACCAAAATCAGAGTATGAATTTAACTTCTTTGAGAAGTCCATAAGATCATTATACCAACTACTACAGCATTTAGGAAAAATGGGAATCTAGTTAGGATGGTTAATGTTTATTGGATTGTATCATGGGAAAGGCAAATAAAGGGCCACAAGCACAATTAAACATCAATAATGTATAGATTAGAAGTGACATAATCAGCATCATTACGGGACTGAGACCTATCTGGAAAATTTGTAGTTTGCAAGGTTTCACACAGAGAAGTTGGGCTGCACATACACACATCTATTGGGGTAGCAGCTGTGTGGAGAGCAGCTGCTGAGAATAATGTACACAAGAATAAAGACAACACAAGGTTAGCAATGCTCAAAACATTCTGGTAAACCCTGGGTCACATCACA
Source organism: Callopanchax toddi (assembly GCA_006937965.1). NCBI lineage: Eukaryota > Metazoa > Chordata > Actinopteri > Cyprinodontiformes > Nothobranchiidae > Callopanchax > Callopanchax toddi. Next base: position 288,259 of record SSNR01000342.1, read on the forward strand.
TTGCATTACACAAAAAGAGTAATGAGCTGCTATAAAGGTTGTTCTGGCATCAAATCAACTAAACCCTCCTTTACCAAAAAAACTCAATGATGACCCTAAATGGGTTAAAATGAACATACATGTGGTGTGATTCCCACCCTATATAGTGTGTAGATTACAAACTCTCTAATCTGACGGGCCTTTGTTCACTATAAGCTGATTCAGAATAGCAGCAGTACTTTGGGGTTTCTTTTAAGTTATTTTTACTTTTGTCAACTCCCTCAGGCTCAAAGACAGCTTTACTTCTAAACTGGGTAAAACAAGCACGTTAAACAAATGCCAACTTTTATGAAATTAAATTTTTAACCATCTACTGAAACTACTGCAGACTTTTATCACATATTGTCCAAACAAGAAGCTGGTATTTGGACCAGCCTAATAAGTTGTCGTTTAGCAAAAGTTAGCTGGAGTGGCTAGCGTCCTAAGCTAAGCTAATACGTTGGCAAACTGAATAAGCCGCAAGCAAATGCTACACAGATGTTTTTTTCCTACTGTTAGTATGATTAAATAAGTTGGTTTATTATGCCTGAGGCAAATTTAGCTTGTGAAACACGGACCTGAAATTAACACTAAGCTAAGCTAATAGGTAAAGGGGTTTATGACGGTCAGAAAAATCAAAACAGACGTGTTTCTATCAAAAAGCAGCTCAAATCTGGTATCCGAATCATCCACTGCAGAGATAAACAGATCCCCTTTACATATTACACACAGATATAAAGCTGCTTGTGAGTTACGTTATTGTTTAGCTGTTGTTGGACGATTACACGCCTATTTTTCACTGTTTATTTGGGGCCTAAACGACACTCAGGAGCCCTGGCCGTTTTCCTACTCTGTGGACCCGCTGACAGTGACCGCAGCTCCGGCCCCGTTAGCCCACCATGTCGATCTCCCGACGTATTGTTCCAGCACAATTCCCTATTTTTATGTACCCCCCTCCCTACCTGGCGCACTGCAGTCAGCGCAGACTTCTGTCCTTTGTAGCTTTCTTGACATGTCGAAAGTTGCAGGAACCGAGAGGTGGATGTCTGCGCCGATGTGGATATTCGCCCAAACCAAGACGGACGTCTGCCGTCAACCACTGCGGCCCTTGAATCCCCGGAAGCCGGGTGGCGTGGTCAGCTTTCCCGGCCGGCTGAGAGCTGAATTTCCCGTTTCTTCAAGCGGTCTCCTCGGCCCAGCCAGGTTCACATCAGAACTTCAAGTCTAGAGTCAAGTTCTGTAAACATAGTTAACGTCTGTGTATGAATCACACATCGGGAGCATTCATGGTACATTCACTTTGGCACCTGCATTGCCTACTACTCACCGAGAGACGGCAACTCTCTACCTGCAGCTAGCGCGAGCACACACCCCTACATCCAGGCTGCAGCCAGCCACCTCAGAGGGGCACGGATTGTAAAGAAATACATGAAAAATATTCACCAGGTTCAGCTTCAATTAATAATGTCAAAATAAATATTGAGAATAAAATATAACTCTATAAAGTTACATCTAAATATTTAGAATGAAACCTAAAAAGCAATAAATATTTATATTTATATTTGGACCTTCACATATTGAGAATAATGTCTAAATATATAAAACTAAACATGAATATCTCCAATTTAAGTACATAAATTCATAGTTAAATATTTATAATAAAAATTTAATATAAAAAGTTATTGATGAATATTTAGAATCAAATCTATGAAGCTAAACCCACCTATTTAGAATAAAATATAATCATATTAAATTATGGAGAAAAATTAAATACACAAAGGTGCCTTTAAATGTTTAATACAGTCTTCCAGAATTCAATCAGTATAAAGTTACATAAAAATATTTAGATTTAAAACAAAAATATATAGCCTCATTTAAATAATCTGAATAAACCCTAACTGTTTAAAGTTACATCCAAATATTTAGAGTCAAATGTCAACATATGAAGCGTGAAGTTTGTGTGTGTGTGTGTGTGTGTCGTTATTACTATTGTTATATAAAACTAAACTTGAATATCTACTACGATCAAATCTTTAAAGCCATAGGTAAATATTTAGAATGAAATTTAAATATAAAAAATACATCTATATACTAAGAATCATATACATATAAAACTGAAATAATCATCTTTGCACCAGAAAACATTACTACAAAGATGAAGGAGATCCTTGGGCCTCTGGGTTCATTAGTTAAAATCAACCATCAGAAACCTTGGAGTAACCATTGACTCAGGCTGTACTCTAATCACATCAGATCTCTGGTTAAATCCTGTTTTTACCACCTACACATGGCTAAACTAGGTTTCGTTGTCTCCAATCCTGATACGGAGGTTTTAGTCCATGCTTTTGTCGCGTCCCACTTGGACTACTGTAACGCCCTTTACACCTGCCTTTCTAAATCTTCCATAAACTGGCTACAGACGGTACAGAATGCTGCTGCCAGGCTTCTGACTAACTCATCCAGATTCTATCATGTCACTCCTCTGTTAATGCAGCTGCACTGGCTTCTGGTTGAGTCTAGAATCCGCAAGATCCTTGTTCTGACTTGGAGAGCCCTGCATGGTCAGACTCCTGCCTACATCAGTGGATTTCTAAAACCTTACACTCCCTCCCTCCAGGTCCTCTGACCAAGGTCTGCTTTCAGTCCCCAAAACCAGACTGAAAACCAAAGGAGACAGAGCCTTTTCATCTGTAGCTCCAAGACTCTGGAACTGTCTTCCACTGACACTGATGTCTGTGGACTCAGTGGACTCATTTAAAAAGAAGTAAAAGACTTATCTGTTAAAATCTGTCTTTGTTTAAGTCTGTTATTATTTGGGTCCTGTCTTTTATTTTTACTCATTTACTTAGATCTGTATATCTTTGACTATGTTCTCATGTTTTGATTATATCTTGAGAGGCACTCTATAAATAAAGTTTTACTTACTTATATACATATTTAGAGTAAAGTGTCCTCTCAATATTTATAATACAGGCTGCATGGTGGTGCAGTTGGTTAGCACTGCTGCCTCGCAGCAAGGAGGTCGTGGGTTCACGTCCCGGCTCTGCTGCCTCTCTGCGTGGAGTTTGCATGTTCTCCCCGTGCATGCATGGGTTTTCTCCGGGTACTCCGGTTTCCTCCCACTGACCAAAAACATGACTGTCAGGCTAATTGGGCTTGTAAATTGTCCTTAGGTGTGTGTGGTTGATTGTTTGTCTCATTTGTCTCTGTGGCCCTGCGATGGACTGGCGACCCGTCCAGGGTGTCCCCCGCCTCTCGCCCCTTGACTGCTGGAGATAGGCACCAGCTCCCCTGTGACCCCCCGTGGAGGACCAAGCGGCTACAGAAGATGGATGGATATTTAGAATACAATTTAAACATAAAATATATTAAAAATACATTCAAAATATATAAATATAAATCAACAGAGCATGTAAGGGTCACCTGACATCTAGTTTCTAAATATTTAGATTTAACTTCACATATTTAGTTTTGGTATATTTAGTTTTAACATTATTATCAGGGTTTTGGTTTTTAACTGTACTTCATAACATTGAGATTTTCTTATGATACTTACTTAAAAATGTACACCCCATTTGATATAAAAATGCTGTAAATATAATAATTAATTCTTTTATATTCGGTTCCCCATATAGGGGCGGGTGGCTTATCCCTAATGGATTTCCCACACAAAATATTCTGTATTATAGTTTTATTATTGTTAAAATGATATAAAACTGTTTAATCCCCACCATGTAAATTATTTTCAGATTTTTATATTAGATTTTTATATAGCCATATTCCTATTCTCCATCCACGTTGACCTTATTTAATGCTTTCTTCATCGCTATTATAGGAGTGTGTTTAGGCGTGTCATGTAAATGAGTACATATTTATATGTTTAAATAAAAATAATAATATAACTATTTTATAATGATGTTGGATTCTTGTTGAGGGGGATGCTTACATTTATAAACGTGAAATTTCGATGTCTTTTATTAATAACATCCTTACTGTCAGCGGGTTGGGTGAGTTTGCGCACATTTTTTTATTGCAGCTTGTCAACGCATCTTTCTCCACCGGATGGGAGGAGAGGCGGAGGATAGATGTGTTAGAGTAGGAAGGAGAGAGAGAGAGAGAGGGGGGGTGTAGAAGCGGGCTAAGGAGAGATAAAGGTGTATCTTAACCTGCTGAGACAATCAAACAGAGGACTGCTTTCCCTTCAAACCAACCACCGCTTTGCGTTTTATTCTAAGGCGAGCCTGTGGGGGAATATTCGCTGCTCTTGACGCGTAAGGTTAGGCTACACCGCCTTTTTTTTTTTTTTTTTTTTAGGAGGGGATGCATTCGGCATGAAATGCTCGATTGTGTAGGGTAAATTCACGGCCAAATCATTTTTTTTAAAGTCTTGTCACAAACCACAGCGAGGAAAGAAAGAAGAAAGGAGGGCAAACTATGATCCGAGGATGATTTCTGCCAGGAAAACTCCGGAGAAGAGTCGTTATCCTGTCCACTATCTGGTGTGGCACAACAAACACCGTCAGCTGGAGAAGGAGCTGGCAGCCAACGAGCAGGTGAGCGACCAAACACTTCACACACATGGCAGTGTCCATCACGGACCTCATTCTGGGTCCGAATAGCGCAGTTAGTTGTCCTCATAGGGAGGACGGAGACACTTGTGGACCACATTCTGTTGGTAAGAAACATCAAGTGTGTGTCATGTTATACAAACAGCCTGTCTGGGATTTTAAGTTGCATCAGGATTTTTAATTTCCCTAGAAATTCAGTGTGTGTGCATGTGTGTGTGTGTGTGTGTGTGTGTGTGTGTGAGACTAGTGCTTCTTTATTCCTGTATAAGCAGCATGATTGCCTCATCTGCTCCACACTGTGTGGGCTCTCCACCTTCCCACCAGTCCATTTGTGAGTGGGTGAGACAATGCGGATGCCTTATCATGTGGGTGAATATTTGCCTACTACCACAATGAATATAGTAATAAAATGAATAAGGCATTGTCCTAATCAAAAGTGTGGATGAGTAATATATAGATATATATATATTTGCAGAGTCCAAACTGAGAACAATCAATTGTTTGTTATTTCGCTCTTTTTTCTTTTAAATGCATCAAATCTATTCCCCATTATATAAGAGATGTGCTGCAGGTTACAGCAGCTAAGCAGATTTGTAAACCAGCATCACACTTCAACACATGTGCCCACACAGATTTACCCACACACACACACACACACACACACACACACACACACACACACACACACACACACACACACACACACACACACACACACACACACACACACACACACACACACACACACACACACACACACACACACACACACACACACTCGCCCATGCAGACACACCTTTTCACCTATTTGGTTATTTGATTAAAACTTTTCTCAACTGCAAAATTGTCCACAATTTCCACAAATATGCTTTTATTTCCTCTTAATCTCTAGATTTAGTGAGATTTAAGGTGGCATTTATCATTTGAATCCTTAACTATAACTCAAGTCAGTGCCACAAGTGTCATGATAAGATGGGAATTATTAGTTCAGTGCAGAGGGCACATAATCTCCTCACCCTCCTGATCGCTTGTTTATTTTAAAAGATTTCTTGCCAGCTTGACACCTAAAATGTTTTGATTATTTTCCTGCTACTTGTTTGGATTTTTATAGGTCTCTCTCTGTGTTGATTTAGTCAGTTTGCATGTGCAACACTTTAAGAAAAACCCTGGAAAGATGCTGTGAAATGTAAGAAGTGGCATTTAGTCATGGTACAATCAAATTGAACCTCTTGCATTATAAATAGTACATTTTTCAGTTCTCAGTTTTTTGGATTGCTGATGTAATCTTGGCTCTTTTAGGGTTTATTCACACCTGTGTTGTTTAGTCTGTTTAAATTGAGCCTGGTTCATTTCCCTCTGTTGGTGCGGTTCGTTTGTGCAGATATGAACACAGAGGGGTGCAGCCTAAAACAACAGACCCATTGGAGGATGTGGTCTTGGTATGGTTCCAAACAAACTCCAGAGGAGTTAGTGATCCATCCTTGATCCAGCAGTTATAAGCAACAGGCTTGAGCAAAACGCCTTCCTGTAGCCAGGTGTGCTTTACATTTAGTGATGCAGAAGAGCACAAACATCAGTAGCTACTAGCTAGACAAAAATGAGCAGAGGGCTCACAACGAGATTCGACCCCTAACTGATTTTTAGACATACAGCTGACATTTGTCAGCTCCTTCAAATGACTCATAAAAACACAGAAGAGTTTAAATGGCTCAGTCAGCAGCTAACAGTGAGGGGTTAGATCATCATAGCGGACTAGCTGAGGCTTATGCTGCACCGTCTTCCTGAGTTTACTTCAGATAGTCCCACCCCCAGACACATTTGACCAATAAGAAACCTGAAAGTTCTTGTTATCTGTCTCTAAATTGAGGATAAAGGCTAAAACTAACAGAGTCTTTCCAGTTGTAGCTTCTATATGCTCTGGAACTTGTTGCCTTTATGGTCTGTGGACTCTTGACTTCATCTTCTCAAAATGGCATTTGAACACTACTGTATATAAATAAATTCATTAAGTTGCTTTCTGCCTTCAAAGCTGAATATTATGACTTTTATTTTCTAAAACAGATATCTGTCATCAACAGGTCTTAAAATTTACAAAATCATCTGCAGTGTAAAGATGGATGATGATGTTTGCAAATGGATGCTGAGTTTTAAGAATTCATTTTTTATATAAAAGCTGTTCCATCATGACAGAACACTACCCTGTAATTAATACTGTACATGGTAATTATAAAAACTGCATTTAATTAACATTTTAATTGATTTCTTTTTGACTTGCTCTGTCTTGTGTGTCATAGTATATTGGTGATTATTTGAAAAAGTAGCTTATTTCCTTTTACAATGTCTTATTAAAGTGAAATATACACACTTGCATAATGATTATTATTATTTATCATCTTAACAGTGTTTCTGCAGAGCAGAGAGTTCCACACACTCACAGCTTTAACAACACTTCATGTCCCATGATGCAAAAATCTCATGTCCACGTCTGCTTAAATATGGATCATGCACCTAAAAATTAACATGCAGCAAAGTCTGCGTTCAGGGATCAAAGGGGTTGGGTGGTGGAATCCTGAACATTTGATATTTTGGGGGGGCTGTGGGTATTTTTGGGTTAGGGTTAGAGAAACACATTGTCTGACCTTTAAAACCAACCTTCTCATAAAAGTGTTTGTCATCACAAATTCAAACAATCTTATTAAGTGATTGTTTATGACACCTATTGGTTATCTAATGTGTCCATGAAGTTCAGTTTTATCTCAGCCAAACCTTCAGTTTAGCTTCATTTCTAACATGACCAGCTGTTAGTATCAAAACAGCTGATAAAATGATTTTGCGTTTCTTTTAAGAAAATGTGTGAATTAACCAATGGATGTGGACCTGCTAAGTAAATCTGACTCTTATATTTGAGCAGCTTACTTTGACTGCTGGAGACATAAAATTGCATGAAAAAGAACAAATTTTCACCTTTGTATATTGAAACCCTAAACCTAACTGAATAAAGTGCAACATTTGTGCAAATTTCACACAAATATTCTTGTTGCAATTTAGCTGCAAATATATTGATTTGTTTGTGACTTTTTCTCTTTTTTCAGGGAATAATTTACGAGAAACATTCTGTCACGCATTCAGTAACACAACAGGCCTTACACAGGAAATTGTGAACCCTCACAAATGTTTTTAGACATTTTGGAAACTCCCTCACAGAATTCATTCATAATTTTGTTGTTATTCTGTCTGACCAAACAGCAACAAAAACAAACAAAAAACCCAAATGCCACTGGATGTGTTTTCTGTTCTACAGAGTATTTGGTTTTTCTCCTAAACTTGCATTATTTTCAGACTTTGTATATCCAATATCACAAAATTTGATACAAAAATAGCTGATATATTCATACTTTGCAAAATAATTATGAGTTTAGATGCTGTGAAGTTTGTTTAAACTTTTATCTTCCTGCCACGCATCATGATCACACAGTTAAAGATTTTACAGCAAAATCTGTAAGACACAAACATTTTAGAATAACATTTTTATTTTGTTGACACCAGTTGGTAAATCACATATTGTATTTAAAACATTCACACCTCTAAGAATGAATTACTAAAAAAACTCATGTTAACACAATTCTACATTAAAGCTGCAGTCCGGAGCATTTGAGCTAATCCAACGTACCAAGGCCCCTCCCAAAACATCCTCTCTCCCCCTTCCCACTCCCTCTACTCTAACTCCACCTCTACAATTGTGTATGCACGTCACTCCGGTCTCTAATGCGTTTTTCACCAAGTTTAGTTGCTGGACTTTTCTTTGTGTTTTTCTTCCTCAAGTTGATGTAGTTTTTAGCAGAAGTTTGGACTTCTCCATAACTGGTCTGGCCGTGCTCTTCTGGTATGGTGACTGTAAATAGGAAGACACAGGGCATCCTGTGCATAGCCCCGCCTTTATAGGTTAGCACGATGTGCATGCACTTTGATTGACAGCTGACAATGTGGAAACTCAAATTCTATTGGCTTAAAAAATTGGACAGTCAGTGTGAATTCATAGGGGTCTAAGGGAAGACCCAAATGTATCCCTAACCCTAACCCTTCAGAAGAATATCAAATGTTGTGGATCTCTACCCAGATATCATAGTTTAGAACTGGAATATCATTTGAAACATTTATGAAACTTTGAAAAAAAAAAAATGCTCTGGATTGCAGCTTTAAGGTGTTTAGGCCGAAACTTTGAGAATATGAAAAATGGCTGCATTGTCAACATTTGAAAACATATTTTCTATCAATGTTTGAATATATGTCTCCTGTTCCACTGGTTTTAACACCTGCTTTTCATCAGTCAATCAGCTCACTTGTTCTCACTTTGTTCTCACTGTCCCAGTTTATAAATGCCCCAGTTCATTTACTTCTTGTCAGATCCTCCTGTAGTCATGCTGTAGACCTGTTATTAAACCCGTTGTTATCCCTTTCACCACATCCTGTTTGTTTGCCCATGGTTTTACCTGTTTCCACACCTTCAGTCCTTTATCTAATGAATCATTTTTGAGTTCACCTGCATCCTGTTGCTGATTGCTGCACCTTGGGTCCTAAAAATGTGACAATGTCAAGAAAAGAACTAAAAAATAAACATTTTGTTTTTCTGCTTTTAGTTTGAACTCTCTCACTCACTTTGTATTTTTTTGTCACAGAATAAGCTAAAAAAGATCAGTATGTACCCTATGTATTTTTATATCACTTTTTTTAGTTGTAGTGTTTAATGCACTTTAAAACAGAACATTTTGTTTATCTAAAATAATTTGGACATGGACACTAAAAACAATACAAATGGAATAATTAAACTTTTTAGCCTATTTTTTAGTTCACATCCAAACTGAATGAAACTGGTGTCCTAAAGAAAGTCAGAGAATATTTGTTGTGGGGAATCCTAACTCCTCCAGACTGGAAAGCTAAATTAGCTTCTGCCTGTCTGTTAGCAGGGCTGAGTGAGTTGTGCAGTAGAGCAGTGAATGAAAGATTAACTTCTTTATACAGTCTTGTTAAGCTCTTTTTGTTGCTTAATTTTCTGTGTGGGTGTGTGGACATTTGCATTAGGCTTTTACAAGTCTACTAAAACAGCTTTTTTGTTGTTGCATGTTAAAATATGCAAAGTTAAATGTATAAGCATCAAATCCACCAAACAACTCAGAACAAGAGTGAATAAAAACAGAAAAATATTGCAGGAGATTTTGTCATTTTTGGGGGGTGCTACCTGCATGTTTAGCTGTGTGACTCGTTCCATAGATGAACGATCTGTACACGTCATATCTCGCTGTAAGGAGGATTAACCAGGCTTTCTAATGACATAAGATTTATTGCCAAGAACCATTTTTACAACAAAGAAATAATTAATCGAACACAAATTTCCTTACATTTGTAAAACAACAACACAAAATAAATAAAAAACAAAACAATCTGATAAGACTATGTGCAACAATATATTCTACTTTATTCTTGTGCAAAACGTAAAGGGATAATCCACCAGACAGTGATTTTTTGTCTTTTGCCATATTCCTCATAGTTAGATCAGTGGGCAAAAACAGTTTGTAAACAGCCCAGCTGTTTTCCTGATCCAGCAGTACTCCTTTAGCTTCAGCTTAGCGTAAAACACTGTAAGTGAATGGTAACAACTAGCATTGTGAGAAATAAATCCTTAAAACTCACTCAGTAGTGATACTAATGATAATAATTCTGCCTAGTGACCTCAGTAAACTACTCACTGAAAGTGAAAATAAAAAGTAACACGAAGGAATTACAGCTACTATTTTAGACTCGGGACTACATTATGACAAAGAACAGCTGTAAGCCTCCTCTGAATGGTGCAAGCACATGATGCAGCGGCCCCAAGGAGACCTACTTCCGTAAACACATATCTAAATGTTTGCAAACCTCACAGATGATGAAAACTAACACAAAGTCGGGAGCTGCACAGAGATTATCTTCAAAAATCGTTACCAGGTTTAGTCTAGTAGCCAGTATTTGTATTTACGGATGTATTGGGGTTGGTGTTACTTTTTATTTTCACTTGCAGTCGATATGTTTATTGAGGTCAATAGGCAGAATTAGTATAATTATTATCACTACTGAGGGAGTTTTAAGGACTTTTTTCCTCACAATGCTAGTTGTTACCATTCACTTACAGTGTTTTACGCTAAGCTAAAGCTAAAGGAGGACTGCTGGATCAGGAAAACGGTTGGGCTGTTCACAAATTGTTTTTGCTCACTGGAATATGGTAATAGACAAAAAAAATCACTTTCTGGTGGAGAATCCCTTTAAGTCAAATGTGTTGTAGCATTCTGAAGCCTATTTTATATATTTTAATCTTTTTTTAATCTGATTGGAGGAGCATCAGAACCTTCACCGACAGACATGACAAACTAAAGCCAGTTTGTGACCCACTTAGTGTTACAATAAAACTTTTTACAGATTCACATAAAGATAAAGATGTCACTTCAGCAATAATGAGTCAGTGAGCAGTCGGTTAACAATTTTTATTCTGTTTTATGGCTCCTCATCTGATGAGGAACAGCATAGAAGTCTCTTCATATGACTCTGTGATAAAAACAAATCAGTTTCCTCCATATCAGAGCTTTTTAAAGTTACACAATTTCGGATGAACTGACGATTTTCCATTTCTATGTCACTTTGAAGCAAGCATCCAGCAGTGTGTCTGATTGTATTTCTCTTCAGCAGTTTAGTGACTGGTTGGTTGTGTGATACTAAACTCAGTATCTGGTTTTTAAATGCTTGTTTTGCAACTTTTAAACCACCTGGTCACAAAAAACGTTTACCGCCTGGATTTTCTAAGCAAAGAGATTAAAAAATGCTGCTGATCAATAGCTTTGGCTGGAAACAAGATATTTAATTGATGCAGTGAGGAGCTTTTTATTCCTAAACAAACGTTGTAAAACACTTCCTGTGTAGTGGTGGTAAAAGATGTTTCAGGAGAGGTTAAAACAACTCTCTTAATAAACAACAATTTCCCAGGAATTAATGTGATCAGAAAAACATTTTGAGGGACTGTGATCAGATATCAGTTCATATTTGGTACATTTTTTTTAAAGTAACCGTTGAACTTTTGATAATGCCTTAAAACTGTGAAATCTTCAAACAAGCTAGGTGAAGCTAGCTATTTTACACGTCTCAGAGCTCTCACCCCTCCCATCGGGTATAATCCTTATGCCGCGCCTCCCCCGGACAAGGGACCGCACATTGCCACAGTAACAATTGAGAGCAAAACACCAGTCATTGAAACACTATGCCAATGTTCATCCAGGTTTTTTCTCTTTCTACGTTTTTTGTTTTCTGCTAGCTGAAAATGTATTTTTCTTTTTGGGACTCTGGTATTTTTCCTTAAAATTGAAGCGCTAACAGCCGGCTGTTTCTGTCCTTCTCTCACTTCCGGGATGTTTTGCTGCAAAATGCTCCAGCACGTATTAATGGAGGATCCCAGCGGTGAGGAAGTGCGGCGCTTTGGCGAGACAGACAGCCGTATTGTCCAATAGTTGCTTTTGGTCTGAAACATTTGCCTAGACCGTCGGTTCTGCTCTGCAGACTTTGGTCTAGACACGCTCCATCGGGCCAATCACAACACTTAAATGGGTTGGTGGGCGGGATTAGTTGATGATGTCAGACTCCAAATTTAAACAACATGGCGGCAGCTCGGAAACCGCGTACGTTTGAAACGTCTTTATTATCAACTTTGGACGATTTAGATTTGGGCTTTTCTCTAAGAGGTGAACAGATAGAGGCGCTTAAAGCAGCTAGATGCATTATTTCAGCAAGAGAGCAGTTTTTGAATCCAAAGTACACACGGCTCCTCCTCCCAAAACACTTCCACACGCGTGTGCGCACGTGCACACGGCGCATTACCTCCATGTAAGCTGGGCATAAACTGTGCAACTCCTCCTCAAACTGTAGGGCTTAATCACTCCCAGGTCACAAACCATGTTCTCACACTATACGAGGCTGCCCTGTCTCTGTTGTGCTTCTGATACGTGGCTCTCTGTAGCATGCTGACTTTTTGAGAAAATCTTTGAAATCTAAGTGTTCTTGTTGATTTTTGTATCGTATCTTAGAGTGATTTAATGATTTATACGTACTTACAAGCTGATGACTAGTCACAGAAGGAATCGGTCCAATCTTAAAACTACTCCTGTCTTAGGTTTAAACAAAGTTTATGCATCACCTTGAATTTTGAATTACACTGTTTTTTACATGGAATTCTATAGTTTTTTTTTTACTATAGTGCAAAGCAGACAGCTTAGCACCTCCTGGGGCAGAATTATTTTATTTATGCCAAATTAAACATATAATGCAATGTAATGGGTTTAAAACAGCATTCATATTAACCACATTTTTTAAAAATATTATTATATCATATTATCATATTAACCACATTGATATTAGAGATTGACAGTCTTGATGTAGCTCAGAGCACCAAAAATTACAAAATAATTCCAACCCTAACCCTGTTGAGGTTTAATGATTAGGGAGAAATGCTGTAACTTTGTCTAATACATTTGCTAATATTTGTCATGATCAGCAGTAAAGTCTGTGCATTGAGTGGGTAACCCTTTTCATTTGAGGCCATGTTTGGATGGCTGCTGTAGTTAAGCACAGGAAAAACAGACCAACTGGAAAGAAAGATGGAAAGAAGAAACAACTTGTAGGCAGAGAAGAGGGAGCAGGAGATGAGTTATATGTGAGCAGAGCTGTGGGTTTAGAAGTAAAAAGCCAACACTGATAGCCTGGAACAAGGAGTGGAGGAGGAAGTGATGACAGGAGTCATGACATGGAATGGAGAAAAGACAGTAGGTGGGACGGAAATAGTAACAGACCTTGACCATGAGCAGCCTGTCTGGTTTAGCGCAGACTTAAAAGTGCTGTATAATTGACAAAGAACAGCTCTAAGTAAGGAGTGATGGTCCAAGGCAGGAATTGACCAAGAAGCTCTTTAAGATGCTGTTTTTTTCACCTGTACCCCTGCATTTGACCACATCATTCACCTCCACCTCAGTGTACAGCTTGATTACTATAGCTTCAACAAGGAGCTGATGTCAGATCAGCGTTATAAAAACGTACGCTGAGCTGCTGGCTCAAGGGAACACAGTCATATATTTAGCCTTACAGGTTCATTGCCTTCACTGTAAGCCTTGATGTGTATCCCAACCTTCTGCTCTCTGTGTTTTCTCTAACAGCTTCCCATCCTTCCATCTCTTTCCCCTACCCGCATCTACCTGCTGCATTAAGCTTTCCCTATGGTCCTCCCCCGGTGCTCTCCATTCATAATGATCAACATGCATCCATCCATCAAATTCATTCTGACTCTGTCTTGTAATAAAAATCTCAGTGCACTTTTCAACCATGATGCTATGTGAGGATTGGGTTAGGGCAGATTTAGTTAACAGCTTCTAAAAACAGAAGGGGAAAGAAATACAGTTTGATACGATTAGCAGCGCTGAAGACAGGATTTTAAGTCATTGATTTTTCTGCTTTAACGGTTCCTTGGTAATATACTTATAGCAGCTGCTGATTGTCCCAGGGTAGTTGCTTTTTCTCTTCACTACTGAACTTTTCAACCCCTCTGTTGGACAACAGTCTTCATTATCACCCTCAGGCAAAAGGCAGGCAATAATGTTTTTTGTCAGTGTGTGTGTATGTGTGAGTGAGTGCATGTGTGTCTTTGTTACCAAACCAACACAAAATGACTTTAACTCTGGTATGTTTTTAAGTCCAATGGTTTATTCTGTTTTGATTTATATTTTAAACTTATTTAAGGTTTTATGAGTCTAAAGGCCCTTCTGAGGATGTGCATTGCAAATTAGCAGACTATAAATATCATAGTGTAGAGTATTTGTTAATAATTAACACTTGTCCTTATATAACATTCAGAGTGAATTACGTGACATATTTGTTTAAAACTCTGGCATTAACAGATTGGAAAAAATGCTCAGAAACAACTGGATGCTGACAGTTTGCCGTCGTATGTCAGAGCTGATTTACTCATCAGAGTCCTAGATGCTCCTCCTGTTGCATAGTTACCGAAGTATGGTAAGACAGGCTGCATTCAACTCGGGCAACTTGAGTGGAAATGATTAACTTTTGGAAAAAAACAACACAGTTTTCTATCATTCGTTCACATGTACACATATTAGATGTGTTAGTAATTGATACTGACAAAAAAGTTTATTATAATATTCTTTGCCATTTTCCAGATACCAATAATTTGATGATACTGTATTTCAATAAATAAAAATAAGTGTTAGGCCTGATCTTCTACCTGTTCATTTTTATCATGGGCGCAGATTTACCATGGATGGAGGTGACGTGTCCCCACTAATATTCAGAAATCACTGAATTGTCCACCAATAATACATTCAGCCCAGTGGACCAGGCGCTGTGTGCGGACCTGTGTCCAGAGGAAGGAGGCGTCTGGATCGACCAGCGCGAGAGGGCGCTTACGCCGACAGCACCTGCTCTGGTCTGGATGTGGACCGGGCTAAACTGGCCATCGGACATTGTCCCGGTCGTGATGTTAACTTCGGGTCAGTCCAGACCGGGACCAGCGTTACAGGACGGCTTTAATCTGCAGTTCCTGTTTCAGCGCTAAGAACTAAGGAGGAAGCAGAAACCCTCTTTTCTATCTCTCCACTGGCCAGACACACTGCACAACTCACACTGTTGTCATAACAACCAGCTGACAGACAGCTAGAGGTTGTATTTATACACATCAGGTAAAAAGCATTAACATCAGAGAACATCTCAAATATGACCTTAGAACAACAGAACAGAACATTAACTGGAGTCAGTATAATCTAGTCTCTCTGGACCTGTTGGGTGTTTGTCTCTCAGTCAGGTCCAGGTCTCAGTCAGGTCCAGGTCTCAGTCAGGTCCAGGTCTCAGTCAGGTCCAGGTCTCTGTTCAGCTTTTAACTATGTGGGTCTGTAGTTCTGTTCACTGTTTTAGGGAACATACTTTGTTTTAAAGTAAATTACAGGGTTTTCCCAGCTTTTCTGTGTCGATTTTATTCCACTAAAAAATGATTCAATATGCATTCACTTATTTTTGCATAATTATAAATATGACATGAAAAAACACACAAAGAAAATACAAGAACCAGATTATATTAGAAATATATTTTAAATGACTAAATACTGCTCTCACAGCTGTAAAAAGCTAAGACATTTTTAATGAAAAAACATATAATTTTTTTAGATTTAACCATAATTTAAATCATTTATTGTCGCACATTTTGTGTATTGTGCATTAAAAAGCACCAAAACATGTAGATACACAGAAATGATGCCTCTGGTCTGACGTTTGTTCCAGTACCTTCCCGTCCTAAACTTTTATGTTATTCTGTGAGATTTGTATTAAACAGTTTTGATCTCACTTTAAAAACATCAGAACGTCGGGCTTCCCCTGACATTTTTATCCAAGCTGAAACCCGCCAGAGGTGTAGTTGACTACAAGTTGAAGCAAGCAAGCAATTTTCGAATGTGTTGTAGAAAACCAAACCAAAATCAATACGGTGACATTTCTAAATGTATGGATCTGCTGGACCGCTTCCCTCCTTGCTTTGAAGAGAAAATACTAATTGCGCTGTTGCCACCCATTTAAGCTTCAGGAGACACTTGAACTTGACAGGAGGCAGAACGTCCTGGAGAACGATGACCTGATGATAATTCACCATCAGGCCTAACTCTCTGCAGCCGGTTCCTGTCAGAGCACTGAGTTTTATCATAATTCACGTGCTCCAACAAACAAAACGATTGAAACACCTGGTGGTAAATTACACAATAAATCCCTGTTATAACGTGCACTTTTCCTGCGTTGTTAGAACAACTGGTTAGTGCGCTCATGTCTCCATCGGCCCACACACAAGTCTGTCCTGGTTTTTTCTTTCTAAATGAGACCTGTACATTAAAAAGGTGTCAGAATGCTTCAGATAACCACCACCTTTCCTCCTTGCTTCTGCTGCCATCCTGACGGGTCAATCAGCATCCTAACCTCGTTCGTGCCTCCTCGCTCCAAGTCTGTATCTCACCATCTGTCTCCAGAGCTATCTGTTGAAATTGGCTCTGACAGTAAACAGATGAAAGGCAGTGAAACGGAGAAACATTAAATATGCTGGAATGTAGGTCAGTGTTTTCACTTGATGCTTTCGTCTTTATATATTTTTTCACTGCTGTTTGAATCTGCAGCCTTGAATGCTTTTGTCGGAGTGTAAACGTGCAGCGTCTGTGTTAAGTTGAATGTCAGTCTTTTCAAGTGGTTTTGTTCTTCTGGGCGTTTGCTGTCGCCGTTTGTTCTGATTATTCTGTCATCTGTGACGCAGGTTTACAAGTCCGTTTTTTATGGGAAAGTAGATCAGTGTTTCACACCAGACTTGTGTTTGTTGTCTCCTCTGGATGGAAAATAAAGAGGTGAGAAGGAACTCACGGAGAGGAAAAGTTATTTTTACAAACCATCCTCTTATGGCCCTCGTCTGCTCCTATGCGTCTCATACACAAACATTTTGGAAGGCTGGTGTGTGTTTATACACACGTGTGTGTGTGCTGCTGTGTGTCTGTAGTGTTTTTTTATGAAAGATTGATGTTGGCCTAAGTACCTGCCAAGCTGCATCAGGCGAAGCCCACGCAGAGCGAGGGAGGGGGGGTTAGGAGAGAAGGAGCAGATGCCACAGATAGAGACGCCTATCAATAATGCAACGTCCACTGAGCTGGCTATTAGGAAAGGGCAGGAACAAATGAAACACAGGGAGGTGGTAGAGGTAGTAGTGTGTGTGTGTGTGGGGGGGGGGGGTGAAAATCAGGAATTGTTTCTGGTTTTAAAGACTCAAAAAGAAAGGCAAGAAAAGTGAATGTTTGGCATGTAGAATAAGTTGTTATGAAAGATGACACTAAAAAACAGCAGATTTCTATAAGAAAACGTATAAAAGAGTTGCCTTTTTTCAACCATTTAAGTGTTTTTCTGTGTAAATGTTCTAAATATTTAATATTTTATCTATTGTAGCTTCCTGAATGGCCTCAGTGTGGTGAAATGAAGTTTACATCCTGCAGGACTGATGAGCTGATGCTACTCTGAACGCAGCGATGTCTTTAAACGGTTCCAGTCTCCAAAACTTCATAACAGCTTGTGCAACATTATTCTATACACCTGTAGATTTGCATTTCTCTGGTATTTACTAATGTTAATATAAGCAGCAACAGCTAAATGTAGCAGCTCCAGTGCATCAGCGGGGGTCAAGTCTGGATTTAAGATTCAGAATTTCATATTTCTTATTTGTCATGTCAGTGAAATGTGTCCTGGTTGCTCTTTTAAGAGCTGCATAAAGAATGACAGAATTAGTAAACAATAACTTGAATAAGAATGAAGATCAAAATAAAACAAGACAAATGTGTTTCTATATTATAAAAAATACTGATAGACGTCAGTGGATTATGTGTGTAGAAAATGGTATGAACCAGTGTGAACAAATAACTAGAAATAAGGACTCCTTAAAGCTGTGTCAGCAACTTGAAAGCTACAGAGTTCATCCCTTAAAGGGCACTCACTCAAATACTTTTTAATTTAAAAATTCAAACACTGCAAATCAAAGTTTAAAGCACGCTGTCAGGTGTCTTATTTTATCCACAAAAAGACACTAAACCACTTCTCTCAAAGTTAAGGAAATGTATTCAACTAGCGAAAACAGGAAAGTCCTCGATCTATCTGGAGGTAAGAATGTCCCCGTTTGGGAGGCAGGATCACAGTTTACCACAAAACCAGGAGCAACGAGGAACCGACAGTCCTAAACAGCTACGGCTAAACGCGTGGCCCCTCCCCCTTTCCCCACTGTCTGTTCTGGACATCCTGCAACATTATATGTCTGGTTGCCATGGTTACCTTGAACCATTCTCTTCATGTCTTCTACTACGACATTGCATTTGATCAACAGTTCTGCCACTGACCCACATGTTTGAATCCTTTGCTAACACAGTGTTCTAAAAACACAACATTTATTATCCTATTCTTAACGTCTTAGTGTTTTTAAAGCTATAACAGTTATAAAATGTTTAAAAGTTATTTTAAACTCCACAATGTGCAAGTGATCAAATGTAAGCAGGGGTCCCCAACTGGCGGCCCGCGACCCATGTGTGTCTGGCCCCCCATGTGTTTCCCGACTGTTTATTTATCTGACCCATGTGTTTCCCTGACTTTTTATTTCTGACTGAAGTATTGTGCATGTGGTCATGCCCTGTCCTTTAACAGTAACATTTAAACACATAATGAAAATTTGGTCTGGGGATCAAACCCAGACCCTCTTGCTCTAACGGTGTCTGATAGGAAATTACTGTAGTTATAATGGTTATAACTTTTCTTTTTCAGCCTTTCAAGGTTGACACATTGAGGAGAACACAGAGTTACATTTATATTTCAGTTTAAACATCATCAGCTCTCTGCCTTTAAAGTCAGGTTCTATGTGCCTTATTACTTTGAGCACCAGCTCAGCACTGCCTACCCAGCATACACCCCCCGCGTGCAACTCCCCTACCCACCGACCCCACGTGCATCCCCCCCCCCGGCCCGCAAAAACTCCTGGAAAAATGAATGTGGCCCTCACAGGTTTTTAGTTGATGACCCCTGCTATAAAGGGTCAATTTATTGTCAGCTCACTGAGGTGAAACTATTTAAGCAAACAATCAGACACTATATGAAGAGGTGTTAGTGATGCTGTGATGAGCCCCTAATGACAATCTGTCTAAGGTCCTATACAACATTGAGCTCGCTCTGAGTGAGAGAATTGTGGGAACAAGTAAGGAAATAATTGCAATTAATATTTAGATTTAGAATTGTAAAATTACAAGAAGATTAAAAAAAGGTTATTGTGCAATAAACCATGAGTTTAGTAGTGTTAGTTTTGGCCTCGACCCATCCAGGGTGTCCCCCGCCTCTCGCCCCTTTACCGCTGGAGATAGGCACCAGCTCCCCCGCGACCCTCTGTGGAGGAATAAGCGGCTACAGAAGATGGATGGATGGATGGATGGATGGATGGATGGATAGTTTTGGCCTCAGTTTCCTTCCCTGTGTCTCATTAGCCACTCCCCCACATAGCTCTCCTCTGCACACCTGCTCCTCATTCAGTCAATCAGCCCAGCTACATCTCATCCCACTGATCACCTGCTCCTGCAAATATAGTCAGTCCAGGTCAGATCCTCTTGTCAGCCTCCCTGTTAGTCCCTGCAGTCCTGCTTCCCTGCCTGCCTGTAATTCGTGGTTTTCTGTTGTGTCCCTATGGTTTTGCCCTCTTAGAGCTCCATCGGTTTCTTAGTACGTTTTTTTTTTTTTAAAACTACACTATCCATTTCTTTATTAAAGTAATAATAATAACAGCTGGTACAGTGTGCTTAAGGTTGAAAGTCCCACTGTGACACCCCCCTTTCAAACAAAGTATTTTTAGTTTAGCTCTTGTCTCCTCACCTGCCTCCTTCTTCCTTATTGGATTCACACCCCAAATCATGACAAGACCTGCGGAAAATTCCTAATAATTCTGCCAAAATAACCATCAACAATCAATGCAGTACGAATGTTTAAATAATAGTTTTTGCTATAAGATCTGAGTTGTTTTAATCTGCTTTTGCAACAACCTGCTTTGGAAATGTGTCCTTTTGTACCAGCTGCTTTTAGCTCGTCAATGCCATCCATATGAACAAAGCTGTAAAACAGCTCAAATCTTCACAGATTCATTGAAATGCACACAGAAGCTAAAATGAAAACATTTCTGTCACATTGCATTTTGCAACAAATGATTAATTTGACAAAACTGTTAAATTCCTGCCAGTTTTAATCCCAGGAGGCTCCAGAATATATTCCTGCTGGTGATATAATAATGATGGGATGCTAAATTGACAGTAAAGGCTAATAAAACAATGCTAGCAAAATTGGAGCTGTCTTAAGAGAACATCAATACACTTTGGTTTTGATTTCTTTTTCTTCAAATCAAGGCTATTCAGGAAGCTACAGAGAACATGATATTAGCTGTTTATAACTTTTAACCCTTGAAGTAGTAGGTCAACCATTGATAGAGCACATTGGATTAAGAATAGGTCAAAAATCTGTGGGATATCAATTAAAAAGTTTAACATGTTTTCCTTGATTTATCGATACATTGTTAGTAGTATTTTTACATAATTAAAAACCATAAAAAGACCTTAAGTTAAGTTATTACCATCATTGCTTTAAACAAATAAAAAAATACAATAAAAAAAGCATTTTTTTATTGTATTTTTTTCTTGGTGTGAACATTAAAATGTTAAAGGCCTCAGGACACTGACATGACTTTGTGTCTGTTTGCTGCTTTTCCCTTTAAAAAGCATGGTGCAACCTTAGTTTCCAAATCTGTACAAGTCTGAACAAAATGCAGCGACATTAGCAGATTAGCTCAGACTGTAACAGTCGCTCTTTATTTGACAAAGGAGCTGCTCCTCAGAGGGATCCTACAGATTGCGTCAGCGGCTATTCTCGGTACTTAAAGTCAAACATCTTCCTGAGTGGGAAGCCCAGAGAGCCCTCAGGCAGCCCCATGCTCCAGCCAGAATACACTTTCACACTTCAACAGTTTTAATTCACCTAATCTAACCTGTGGGACTTGGCAAAAATGACCCAAGGCAAAAAAAATAAAATTAAATTAAAAATCTGATTGCTAAAGTTTTTCATGTTTGTACCTCAGGTATAAATTGAGCTGTAGATTTAAATCTCTATATGGAGTAATATGGGAATTTGAATAATATCTCTGCTCTTCTTGTCTGCTTCGTGTGTCACTCTCGCTCTGATATCCAAAAAAGGAAACACACCACACACACTCAGTGGTTCTCCTGCTGTGACAGGAACACTGCTGAAGTGTTTTGTTGTTACTTTGAACATCATTCTCAGAAACGTCAGAAGATCACAATCCATATTCTCGTGTGTTGGGATAAAGACACAGCATAAAAGTTCAGACCAAAACTACCCAGGCCAAGAATGAAAAACATAATGTGGATTTTCCGTCCTTCCATCCGTTTTCTATCCCCGCTTTATCCTCCACAGAGGGGAACTGGTGCCTATCTCCAGCAGCCAGAGGTAATGTGGTTTTTATCTAAAGAAATTAGGGTTTTAAGATTGTAATTGATTTTATACAAAATAAAAGATAAAATGTTTTTTAATTATTCCAAGAGCAAATTATTTCTATTAATTAGAAAACAGATTAGCATTTTCTCATCAGTTCTACATGTTGCTATTATTAGAGGTTAATTCTGTGAAGTCCTTTTTAGTCCTGGACCCCAGAAAAAACCTCATCAGACCAACAGTCAGACATGGTGGTGGTAGTGTGATGATGGTCTGCTTTGGTGCTGCAGGAACTGGATGACTAACTGTAAAATACATGAATTAATCTGTCTACCAGAAAACCCTGAAGGAGAATGTCTGACCTTTGACCTTAAACATGGCATTAATGCTGGTAAACCCTCTGAATTAAAACATTCTGTAAGGAAGAGTGGGACAAAAATCCTCCAGAGATGTAAGACTCATTACATAGTTCATAGTTATTAAATTACAAACAATCAGCCTTCAGGCTATAAAATGTTGCTTTATATTTAACTTTTAAAACCACAAATTATCCCAAAAAGTCAGAAGTATTCTCCTTGTCACACCTTCCCTCGCTGGCTCACCTGACCACTAATTTACCTTCTATCGTTAGTGGTGAGTGGGGAGTGGAAACTAGGATGACATAACGTTTCCTCTGTGACCACCAAACCACATGAGTCAAAAAGGGCCAGTGAGACTGACTGTGTGTGCGTGTGTATATGTGTGTGTATGTGTGTGTGTAAGAGAGAAAGACAAAAAGAAGGTGTAGACAGAGTGCACGGCCCATTAGTTGTAAACAACAGTATTTCCTCCTGAGGCTTCCTATCTTGTTAATGTGGGAGGAGAAGAGTTCTTCATCGTGATTTAATGCAGTGTGTGTGTGTGTGTGTGTGTGTGTGTGTGTTGTTAAACTGAATCTTGTTCACATGTGAAAGAGTAAGCATGTCAGTATGTCTAAGGGTGTAGGGCTGGAAGAGCATTACCTCTTAGTGCTGTTGAGCCTGTGTGTTTGTGTTTGAGTGTCTGCAGTTGAACTCAAGCAGCATCCTCCAGGTCTGAGAAAAGACTCCAACAACACGGCGCCGGTAACACTGCAGCTCCTCAAATGGCCACTTGGTGCAGACTCCCCCAAAATAGATTACATGTAGATAAAAAATAAATGAAAACTTTCACCTCAGCTTCTTCCACTTTCTCTGGATCCGGATCATGAGGGCAGCATCCCAAGTAGGAAATCCCAGACTGTCGTCTCCCCAGCTCCTCCAGCAGGACCCCAAGGCATTCCTGAGTCAGATTGGAGATGTAATTTCTCCAGTGTGTCCTGAGTCAACCCAGTGGCTTCCTGCTGGCAGGACATGCCCAAAACACATCTCAAGGGCAGCATCCAGGAGGCATCCTAACCAGATGCCCGAACCACCTCAACTGTCTCCTCTCAAGTGAAGGAGCAGCAGCTCTACTCAGAGTCCCTCTGTCTGAGCTCCTCATCCTATCTCTAAGACTGAGCCCGGCCCTGCAGAGGAAATTCCTTTAGGCCACTTGTATCTGTGATCTCGTTCTTTCGGTCATTACCCAAAGCTCATGACCTTAGGTGAGAATTGGGAGGTCGACCAGTAAATAGACAGCCTTGCTTTCCGGCTCAGCTCCTTCTTTACCACAACAGATCGGTTCATCACTGCCCCAATCCGCCTGATGATCTCCTGCTCCCTCCTTCCCTCACTTGTGAACAAGACCCTGAGAACAGACCTCTCTCCTGACCCAGAGCTGGCAAGCCATCTTTTATCAATTGAGAACCATATTTCCAAATTTGGAGGTGCTGATCTTTATCCCAGCTGCTTCACACTCTTCAGCGAACCTCCCCATCAAGAGCTGTAGGTCAGAGCTTGATGAAGCTAGGATGACCACATCATCTGCAAAAAGCAGAGATGAGATTCTCCTGCTACCAAATTCAGCACCCTCCACACCACGGCTGCACCTAGAAATCCTGTCCATAAAGGTTATGAACAGGACTGGTGACAAGGGGCAGCCTTTTTCAGCCAATTTCATGTATCAGACATTGAAGGGTTAAATCTTTGAAGTCTCTGATTTAATTTTAAACTCACACTAGTGCACATCTGCTTTGTGTTTCTAAGGCGTTTTGAGCTGTGTTGTAAAAGAAATAAACATAACTCCATCCCTCGTCTGACACTCAAACATAAGTAGCATGATCTCCTTCAACCTCATGCCACTGGCCATGTCTGCAGCAGCATCAAGACAACAACAAGACTCACAAAGCTTCCTATGTCCTTCACAATAAGAGCCCTCAACACTGAGTGTTCCCCTTAAAGGATTTCAATGTTTTGTATCAACCAGAGAATGAGACAGATCAGCTGTAGTCACAATAAGAACAAAACAACACAGCAACAAAAATGATGACATGATTATGTTACAGCTATGTAGCATATGTCATTCTTGCATTGTAGATTGATGGGATTTTAACCCAAATATGCAGTACAAATACATAATATGTATCATAATTATTACAAGTATGACGTACATTTGAACTTTTTACAAATTACGTCTCATTTCTTTATATTCTGTGCAACATAATTTATATTTCTTGATCTGTCAGCAGACGTGAGATGAGCTCAGTGCTTCATGTCGTTGGGAGAGTTGAAAGTTCCTCTGAAGTCTTGTGCAACTGAAAAGTGTAACTCCTCTTCTTAAGCTGTTGTTATTATTAGTGTAATAAATGTTGTCCAGGTTTTACAGTTTGGATTAAGTCTGACCACTGTGTGTCAGAAGTCCTCTCTGCCCTGCTTGAGTCCAGTGAATCACACCAAACTGTTGAGGAAACATCAGACTGATCAAAAGTGTGGCTACAACAAATTTGTCACATGGAGTCTCGTGTTTTGCAAATGCATCAGTCATTAGGAGATTTATTCTAGTATTTCATTCAAATCATAATAAAAGAAAGCTGATAGAGGTGAAGATGTGGAGCCCCAAAAGAAAAAATGGGTCCAAACAAATGCATAAACAAGTCTAGAAGGGATGGTGTCAAGATACTGCTAGAGTTGTAATGTTTTAAATGAACAGGATGTGAATTTGAATGAGATACAAAAAGAAGACTATGGCAGCTATTAGGCTCAATATATTTAATCTGCATTGAGCAAAGCTGAAAGGATTCATTTGTTATGCCTCCTTTAACCTACTCTACTTAATAAATGCTATGAAAAACACTGACTGCTTAGTTGCATAATGCAACACTAAGAATTATTTAACATCTTATCCATCAAAGCACTGATCTTCTTCTACTTGCATTTTATTTTGAATTTTGAAAGATGAATCAAAATTAACCACATTTGTTAGCTAAATTAAACAAGATAAGTCAGTGATGTAATTAAACGTTTAGTGAGTCCTTCTGTTGCTGTCTTTGCTTTGTTGGTGGTGTTTTGGCAGCATTTTGTCCTCTCTCTAAACTGTCTCCCTCAACAACCTCCCGTTCCTTGGTAATCACCTAGCTGACATGACTTTCCCTCCCGTTTCTGTCTCCGTCCGCCTGGCCATATGTTCCTGTTGATACGCTGTCTCTGTGCAGCGTGTTATTGGCTCACCCTGAGCTCCTGAATGCAGAGTAATTTAATGTAAGCAGGGCTCTAAAATAAGCTTAACTCTGTAATCTCAACCATTAAACGTGAAAGCCAGTTAAAGATGGAGCGAGGTACTAAAAGGATACCTGATGCAGGGTCGCCTCCAGAAAGCTTTCAATGGGGGAACAGATGGGGGGCTGCTGATAATCACAGGGCGGTGCTCCAAAACCAGAAGAACTAACAGACATTTAGGATGAATGTTTTTAAAACTACTTGTGGCAGCACAAGCTCACAACAAGGCCACCTGGGGACCCAGGAATTGGAATTACAACTAACTATTTTATTTATCCCCTACTCCAGCCTGAGGAGATAAACACTAGCATAATGTTAATACTACTGGACCCAGGGCCTGCAACTGATCCACCACAGACTCTGAATCTCACCGAGAATACACAGGTGAGCTCCATACCACCACCACCACCCAGTGGTCTCAATCACGACCCCTCCCGGTGCCAAGGAGGAGGACAAACTCAGCACAACCATTTTACCCAAACTAATTGTGCTCCTCTCCACCTGCACCAAGGGGTAAACACCCAGGAAGTCCAAGGTCCAAAGGCTCAACATCACACGAGACCTTACTCAGGACCATCTCACACCATCCTGTGGTCTCCTCAAGGGTCAGTCTATACCCAACTAGTTGTCTCTGCTGACCCCACGCAGAAACACTGCTGCTCTGTTCAGTCTGCCGATACAAAAGACGCCATTAAAGAAAGACCTAAAAGCAAATTTTGGAACACACGTCTCCACTTAACAGAAGGCAAATCCTGCCAACAACGCCAAAATGTGGCAGCATGAGCTCGCAACAACGCCACCTGGGAACTTGTCACCCCAGGAATTACACCGGACACGAAGGTCCATTTTACTAATGAAGAATGAGACGTGGTTCCAAAATTATATAACATCTTTATTTTACCTAAAATAATAAAACAAATAAACACCAAGGCTGAAGCTTGCCAATGGAGAAGGGTAAGTCTGGGAGAACAGCCCAACTCAAAACAACAAAAAGAAATTCACCACAACCACTCATGACACTTTACTGTGTTCATTATGTCTTTTTTTCTCAAAAATGCCTTTATGTTCTTTTCTCAGACATGTATGTTTTTTTGAGTAAGTTTTTACCTTTACATGTTTCGACGCGCATCTGCGGCCTTCATTAGAAGTGTCACTATTGTTGGTGTGACGTGTCATTTATCAGCTATTCTTCCCGATGGGCGTGGCCAACCCCGACCTGTCAGATCTGCGGGGTTGGCCACGCTCCAGGGACCAGCCAGTGGAGATGGGCGTGTGCAGCCTTGGAATCCTCCTCAGGTGGTGGCAGAAATGACCCTTAACCAGGAAGGGGATGTTTGACTTGCAGAGCACCAGAGCAGCTCCATTCCTCCTTAAATACTGCACCTCCTGCTGGTAATAGGCCAACCTGGTTGTCCTTTAATCACCTAAATTAGAAGCAGGTGGTTCACCCTGCTACATACTGCATTATGGGAGTTAGGGCATTTTAATATGGGCCTACTTTTGGTTTTTTATATTTTTCTAGAAGTCTCCAGAAAACAAAGAACATAACTATGAACTAGAGTTAGTAAAAGTAACACAAGGTATACCAAGGTAGTCAGAAGTATTGATGGTGTTTTAGAATACAGGTCTTAAAAAACTGCTGAGAATTTAATTCCCAAAAATGTTGAAATGTTTACCTATTTCTGTGTGTGAGCTGCATACTTCCTGTAAATTCTTCTTCTTCTTCTTCTTCTTCTTCTTCTTCTTCTTCTTCTTCTTCTTCTTCTTCTTCTTCTTCTTCCATTCCTGCAGCTGTATTGTTTTCTCTGTACTGACACCTGCTGTTTAGGGAAGGCACTGCAGGAAGCGTAGTGCATTTCACTAAACACACCATGTTTATTGAACATCCCATTAAATTTCAAACCACTGCATAACCTTGTTTTGAATAACCTGATAAAATGAACTAAAATGTCATTTATGACAGGAGTTTCATAACATATGATCTCAGCCCAAACATGTCACTGCTTTTATTATTCTCACAACCAGTAGAGCAGCAGCCGACAGCCGTCAGAGGCTGTTGTTAATTTAGTGATATTATTGCATCAGTGAGCTTTAAAAAAATCAAACGTTAGGGGATGTGTTGATTCTCTAACTTTATAAACATTTTGCTTGAGAAGTTTTCTTATTTTCTTTTTTGTTTCAAGCAAATCAAATAGTACTTGTCTGTTGCATCTTTAATTAGAAAAAGGTTAAACACATTGAAAATGCTGTAAATGTACCAAATTATGCTGTAACAAGACTCAATCAAAGCCTCTCTAGGCAGATGGAAATATCCAATTTATTTTTAATACACTATAATGTAGTAAAATTTTAGGGTGCTTTTAACCTCTTGTCGACAATTGTTGCAAATTTTCCTGGAATCACTTCTTGTCTCAATGCTGTCGAGGTTTAGTACTTCATACATTTTATTTTTCCCCACATTGCTTATTTTATATCAAATTTTATATGAAAAGGGTCATTTGGACATTGTTTGGATCTGTTGATTTTAATAGTTTGACATTCATTATGGGCAGTAAGGAAAGGTCTTCCTTGTATGGTGAAACGTGTTTTCACTGTGCATAATACAATAAATTTGAAATTTACCGGTAACTAAAAAACCGTGCTGTTTTGATCCCTATTCATGTATCCTGCCCTCTAGTGAAATGTATAAGTATTGCAGGTGGCAAGTACCAATTTTATTTCTCTTTTTGATTGTTGCTGTTTTTAAATTATGACATCACAGAACATACCGGTAATAGATAATTAGGTAATTGTTGTATTAGCATTGGCTTGTAAGAAGGTAATATTTGTTTTTAACTAAATATATTATTTAATGTTGCAGCCTTTAAAGCATTAACATGTCAAAAAACGAAATACCACTCAACCGTACCATACAAAAATTAATGTTGCAACTTAATTAATGTGAATAAAATGTACAATGCATATAAGACAGGATGGCTGGGTGGGGCTGGCATGATGAACACCTCAGTTTAGATTTTTTACTGTGATGGAGACCAATCTTTATATTTATGCTTCATAAGACCAACTGTTCAGAAAATACAAGGAAAACTGCTGGTGTTAAACTAACACACACACACACACACACACACACACACACACACACTGTGCTGAAAGTGGCTGCATTTGCATCTCACACCTGGTCCTTCATTTTATTCAGTGAACACAAACAAAGCTGACTGCTCGACTGCGTTGCT
The DNA here is from genome assembly GCA_006937965.1 of Callopanchax toddi. Classification (NCBI taxonomy): domain Eukaryota; kingdom Metazoa; phylum Chordata; class Actinopteri; order Cyprinodontiformes; family Nothobranchiidae; genus Callopanchax; species Callopanchax toddi. The sequence continues at coordinate 316,843 of SSNR01000342.1, forward strand.
ATGAACTTCCATCCACTCCCCAGCCTACGCAGCTCCAGAGGGACTCCCTCGTGTTGTTTTCTTTTGATTTCTTCTCACCATCTTTGTCTGACTCACAGGTGCCATTTTGTAGGTGCTGCTGACAGACAACACCTTCCTCTAACGGAAAATTTGAGTTTTAGTTCGCGTCGCTCTCTTTTTCTTCTTGGTTTTCAGGAACGCTAGAGAGCAGAGAACAGTGAACCAACGATGAACTCAGAGAGCAATGACATGAGGATAAGACGTCCATTAACACACTGAAATGTGGTGTCAAGTTCTCATTATTGAGTTATGCTTTACTCGGTTTAAATGTACTTTAAGGGGGCGTGAGCTCTCTGTCTGTGCTCATTCACTCCGGGCTTGTTTGTATCCTATGTGGTTTTCCTCATTTTCCTTGCAAATCAGAGGAACAGAAGGCTGCAGTAACTGACTGATAACTGCTGCGTCTCTCCGTCTCGTCTCTCGGTGTGAGTTTCACCAACAGGCAGCTTCCTCTTTCTGACTTGTACCTTTTTGTTGTATGCTTTAAAAAATCCCCCTTCTGCTCTGGCAAGTTTCCAACCCTTCACCTGCTTTCCAGAACTTTTTATCACCTTGTCATTTCTTTTTACTCAAATGTCCTCCAAATGGTCTCATTTCATTTGCTAGAAGGACTTTTCTTAAAGCTCTGTCTCTAAAAACACTTACCAAAGAGCGTAATCCTTAATTAGAACTCAAGCCCACATGTGACAGACAGCACTGACCTTGGATCAGCCTGCAGGCCTGGGATAATGGTGGCCGTCAGCAGCTCTGCCTAATTGGACCGCAGATCTGAGATCAGTGTGGAAAACGTTGATTTTGAAGGAGCGGTCTGCAGTAGCAGGTGGAGAGCAACACACACTCTGAATGAATACATCAGGTGTATAACACCACATTTCTTAATAACACTCCTGGGAATAATTCAGATGAAATGTCTGACAAACCTTTAGATCTTTAGCAGGTTGTGTTATTGACTCATCTTTATAACACACACTTGTCATAAATACATTTTTCTCAGTTCGTTTCAGTGTTTTTCTGTTTAGGATCCCTCTCTGTTAGGCTTGTATTTTGTTATTTGTTTATTATTTGATTTCTTGTGTTTCAGTTAGTTTTTACTAGTAGGATTTTCTTTGTGACTCCATGTGTCATTTAGTCTCTGTTCACACTGCAGTGGTCCAAATCTGACCTTTTTTTTCCCCCCTTATCAGGTTTTTCTATGATAGTCTAAAAAGGACAAATCTGATCATTTCAAATTAGACCAGAGGGCTGAACAAGAATCAAGATTTTCTGATTTGCTGACCATATAAACATGGAACAGATGGTTCTGACCCAACCCAAACAGCAGCAGGTTTCACTGATTTACTGAAACATCCCTCTCTTCTAACTGGGACTGCTGGTTTTCCTGTCAGGATTTAATTTCCTTCACTCTCCATTAATCCAACCTGCTGTTCTTAATGAATGAAGTCTCAGGGTGAGCGGAGGTTTTCTTCTCTTCTTTTCTCTAGTAGCTTTATTTCTTTGATCGGTGTTTTTTTTTGGTGAATGCTCCCAGAGACTCAAACTGAAATCCTGAATTAAGCTAAAATCAGAGTCACTGTTCTAGATCCTGGGATCTTTTGTTAGAGTTTTAGGTTTGGTCAAACCAGACTAATGGAAGAAAGCTTCATCATGTAGAACTTGCTTTGTAGTAAACTTCTTAGGTTACTTTAAAATGTGGTTCTAAGTCAGATCCATATCTAACATTTTTCTAAATGACCTCAGCCATGGTGCATTTCACCTGATTTCATATCCAGAACAAAATCTGACCTGAGCCTTCAGACATGTAGTGTGAATGCTAGTCATTGTTTCTCCTCAGATCTTCAGCCATTCATCACTTTTGCTAGCCTAGTAAACTAGACCGTCAGATCTGCAGACTTTGGTCTAGCCACGCTCATTGGAACCTCTGCAGCCCACTGATTGGTCCGGTCAGTCTCGTACCGGGCCAATCACAACGCTCTAATGGTTTAGTGGGTGGGATTAGCTGATGACGGCAGAGCTTCGACTCTGAAAGTAAATAACATGGCGGACTCTCGGGAGCCGCGTTAGTTTGAAACAGCTTTGTCATCAACTTTGGACGATTTAGACTTTAGCTTTTTTTTAACACGTGAACAGATAGAGGCAGTTAAGTCTTTTATTTTGAAAAAGGATGTTTTGGCCATTTTGCCGACGGGATATGGTAAAATTTTAATCTACCAGCTGGTTCTGGTTGTTGCTAAACGGCTCTGATTGGTCCTAGCGCTATCCAATAACATGTGAAGTCAGTTTGATTGACAATCGCTGATCCCACCCCTATGAATGAGTTGTTTCAGTGGATATATATAGTCTGCTTGTCAGGCTACACTTTTGCTGCTTCTCATTCCAGTAATCACCCCTCCCTGTGGAAATAGTCCTCAGTTTCTTCCTTCTCTTTCAGATCCTTCTGTTTCCATTACCTGATGCTGTTTTTTGTTATTTCTATTTACGTGACTGCTAATCTTCCTTCCTCAGCCTCCTACAAGTACAAGTACACAATTTGACTTCTAAATTTAGTCATGACTGAGAAATTAACAATTCACACTAAAAATGAGCACATTCATGTTTTGGATTTCCAAAAGGAGGAAATGTGCCTATTTTTTGAAAACTAATCTATGAAACTGACACAGGAACATTATTATACAGACTGAGTTTTAGCACCCAGCTTGGACTTTCCTCTGTCCCAGATCAGACAGATTTTCCTCCTCGGTGATGAGTTTCTGCTAAAAACTTTGGACACAGAGGATAAACTGAAAGTTGGACTGATGATTCATCTATTGGGTTTTTTACACACACCTGACTTTGGATATCTGATTACCACTAAAACTAAGATGATAAATAACATTTTACTATTTGATTGCTCTTTTTATAGTGGTCCACTGAGAGTTTTATTAAAATCCATCCTTTGGTTCATATTACTCAACACATTGTGTAGTACTCAGAGTGTGTAGCCCCACATTTGTAAAGCTGACAGAGTTCCAGCCGTCTCTGTGTTTTCTAAGGTCAGGTAGCTGTGGCGGCCATCTTTAGGTTGACGTTATAAGTTAATGAGTTGTAGACGGACATCCAGTCATTACTTCCTGACAGTTTCATTAAAATCCATCCAGTGTTTCATGACATATTTTACTAATGAATACAAACACAGGGATATGCATTATTCCCTGCCTGCTACTTTTTGGTGTTAAAATATAAAAGAACACTTCTAGTGAAGCAGGTAGTAAATTTTACTCAAATGTTTTTTTTTCTGGTCACATTTCCTTCCCAGGATTCCAACCAGCAACATGTGTAAACCTGGGAGAAAGTTCTAAAAGTCAGGCAGAACAATAACCTCTGTCTGTTTGTCTTCTAAACATTTTCAGCTAAACCCAGTTTAAATAGTAATAGTTTTGTTTCCTGGTCTTCCAGACCGAGTTGGAGTCTCTGGATCCTCGAGGCCGGACTCCTCTCCACCTGGCTGTCACTCTGGGCCACCTGGAGTGTGCCAGGGTCCTGCTGCAGCACGGAGCAGACGTCAGCAAGGAGAACCGCAATGGCTGGACAGGTGTGTGTGTGTGTGTGTTGTTCTAGGTCATTAGTAGTTTGTTAGGTTTTTAATAAATTGGATCAAAGTTGTAACAAACTTTATTTTTTCCTCCTTTAAAATAATAAAAATGTCTGCTCTTTTAAACATAATCCTCCAATCACGTAAGTATAAAATAATCCATCTCTGTTATTCTTTATAATAAATCTAAACATATTATTAAACATAATTAAAATGTATCATTAATTTTGCACAGAGGTTTATTACATGTGTTTATAGTGGCACCCTGAATATCTGTTTCCTTTTGTGTGATTTTCTTTTGTTTTAGTCTTTTCTCTTCTGGCACTGTGTATATGTAGTGAGGAACTCTGACAGTGGCAGAAACCAGGAGCCTAAAATCAATTTATTTAAAAAATTACATTCCATTCATTCACAACTTTGATTTGGATTTTTGCAGTTACTGTTAAATGAGGTCACCTAATTTGCTCTAAACTTAGTTAATAATTATCATTTTAAGCTGGATTTCTTTTCTTTTTTTTATTGTTACAAAATAAAACACCTGAATTAAAGATTTGTGCACAAAAAACCCTTAAATACAGGTTATTGAGCTGTCATTGAGAAAACCTGTAGGAAGTTCATTTTTTGATTTCAGAGCAAATATTCTTTTTTAGGATCTTTTTCCATGTTGGTAAATATTTCCTCCCCACTATGTTGAAATGTTTCTAGTGTTTCAGGTTAAGGGTTAATTAGCAATAAACACGTTATAAACCATTGATAAGCAGTTACATCACATTAAAGGTGCAATAGAGAATTTTCAATAGGTTTAGCTAGCTATTTTACACAAACCTGTCTCAGAGCTCTCACCCCTCCTGTCGGCTATAATCCTTATGCCGCGTCTCCCCCGGACATGGGACCACCCATTGCCACAGTAAACAAGTGAGAGCCAAACACCAGCCGTTGAAACGCTATGCTAATTTTCACCCAGGTTTTTCCTCTTTCTACATCCAAACGTTTTTTTGTTTTCTGCTAGCTGAAAATTTGTTTTTCTTTTTGGGACTCTGGTTTATTTTTCCTAAAACTGAAGCGCTACGTAACTTCTGGCTGTTTCTGTCCTTCTCTCACTTCCTGGATGTTCTGCTTTAAAATGCTCCAGCACGCATTAATGGAGGATCCAAGCAGTGAGGAAGTGCAGCAATTCAGTGAGACAGACAGCCAGATTGTCCAATAGTTGCTTTCGGTCCGAAACGAATGATTGGCTGAGGTTTTTAGAGAACTGCGAGGGAACCACCTTATTGATTTCTTTCGGGGTTTTTAAATCACCACAACATATTTATAGCTGCACTACCAAATTCTCTATGGTACCTTTAAATATAAAGAACAACAAGAGTTAAATAGTAACACTTTTTCTTTAATCAGTTTATTTGTCAGATTGTTAGAAATTAACCTATAATGTGGACTTCTGATTGTGTGTGTGTGTGTGTGTGTGTGTGTGTGTGTGTGTGTGTGTGTGTGTGTGTGTGTGTGTGTGTGTGTGTCCAGCCTAACTTAAACGTCTGGTGATAATGAAAGAGAGGAAGCATTAGTCTATAATTGCTGCAGTGTGGAGCTGCTGGTGAGGATCAGAGCAGGGTGTCGTTTGGGTGAATTATGGGTAACCAGCAGTAATTGGTCCGACCAGCTTCTCCTTTGGCCTACTTCACTTCCAGCAGGTCTCGCTGCCCCCTTAAATTGCTCGCTTACATAAATTTTAGATGAGGCCTGAGTGTTTTACTGTCCGTCTCTCCATCAGTGCTTCAGGAGGCGGTGAGCACAAGAGACCCGGAGCTGGTGCGTCTTGTGCTTCGTTACCGTGACTACCAGAGGACCGCCAAGAGACTGGCGGGCATCCCCGTCCTGCTGGAGCGACTGCGCCAAGTGGGATGTCACACACTGCACTTACAGAACATCTCTAAGGATCACACACACAGATGCTAATAAATGCACATCAGCATACTAAAAATGAACATCAAGCTTTCTTCACATCTTTTTCTTGGCAAAGATAATAATAACTTTGTTTACTATCCAACAAGGGAGACCCATCAAAAGGATTTGTCTCCATGTTGCACAGCATTGTGTCTCTAGGTAATCTGACTCATCATTAGCTCCTGAAGGACTGAGTATTACTGTGACTAAAGGCGCAGTAGCTTTGCTGACAAAGCTCAGGTGGACCGGTCAGGGAGATGATGGTCATATTCCTGCAGCAGCATATCTTCTTGTTGCAGTGGCAAAATGCAAAGAACTGCCTTCACACAGTCTGTCTGTGTAGCTGCTCCAGCTGGCTTCCTATTACACACACACACACACACACACACACACACACACACACACACACACACACACACACACACACACACACACACACACACACACACACACCTTAGACTCAACACCTAACATAGTGCTGCCACTCGATCACACACGCACATAAAACACTTCTCAGCGTTGTTCGTCTGCTGCTGCTCTCACCCACATCGCTGCCCTCTTCATCCATCAATCCATCTGTTCTATTATTACAACCCCTACGCAAACACACACACAACCCTTCTCTGTGCCAGTCTCATCTTTGGCTTGGAAACCGAAGCAGCCTGACTGATTTTGAGCTTTTCTCTTTTCTCTCTTCTATATATTCACCTCCTCCTCCTCCTCTGCTCTCTGTTCAGGCCCAGGACTTCTACGTGGAGATGAAATGGGAGTTCACGAGCTGGGGTGAGTCTGGGTTTGGAATCTGTAGAGTCAGTAAAAGCAGGTCAGAATCAGCAAAGTCACAATTAAAAATATTGTGCTGTGAAAAAGTATTTACTCCCTTACAGATTGTTTTCTGTTGTCTGTATCAGTCAAAGACAACCTGAATACATTTAAAATGCAGTTTTCAGATGATGATGTCATTCATTAAAGGAATAAAGCTACCCACAATCTGAACCCTTCTGTAAAAAGTAATTGACCCTTAAACTTAATAACTGATTATAACACTCCTGGTGAAAACAACTACCATCCAGTGTTAGTGATAACTAGTAGTGAGTCTCTCGCCTCACTGTGGAGGAGTTTTGTCCCACTCTAATTTACAGAGTTATTCAGTTCAGCCACATTAGAGGGGTTTCCAACATGAACAACCTGTTTAAGGTCAAAGGTCAGACATTCTCCTTCATGATTTTCTGGTAGACAGCAGAATTCATGGTTGTTATGGATCCTTTACTGCAGGGGGTTTAATAGTGGACCCACACACATTGTGCCCCCAGCTGTAATTCGTTCACTGTTTCCGCGTTTCTGAGGCAGTAAGGTGCTTCTCTACCGACTCCGAGGCAGCTGCGTTTACAATGACTCGCTGAGGCATTGCCCCTCTGATTGACCCCCTGACGCCGGGGCTGACAGTAGGTCATCCAGGTTCTGAAGCAGCAAAGCAGCCCCAGACCATCACACTACCACCACCATGTCAGACTGCTGGTCTGATGATGGTTTTATGGATTACCGTTAGTTTTACTCCAGATGGAACGGGACACAAACCTTCCAGATGGTTACATTTAGTCTCATCAGTCCATAGAATATTTTTACCAAATGTTTTGAGAATCGTCAAGATGTTTTGTCAGATATGAGACAGGCCATTTGGATACTTTTGGTCAGCAGAAGTGTTGACCTTTGAACCTTTCCATGGGATGCCATTTTGTTCTGTCTCTTTCTTATTGTTGAATCATGACCTCTGACTTTAACTTTAACCAAGTACAGTCTGCAGGGCTGTAGATGTTGTTCTGGGTTCTTTTATTCTTGATTTTTTTTAAAAAACAGGACATGTTGTGTTGCTTTTTGAGATCTTTTAGCCTTCTTCGTGTTGTCAGACAGCTTCTATTGAAGTGATTTTTTAATTCTACAGGTCTGACAGTAATCAGGCCTGGGTGAAACATCTCACAAACTGATGTATTTATGTGGCTCTTCATATCTTATGAACAGCAATAGTAAAAAGTAGCTCATCAGAGTATTGATTCCACTAGAAACCAAATGCAAAACCAAAAAAATAACAACCAAAACTGCACTGTGTTTATCAGTGTGCAAATCCAACACAAACCATGCTGTTTGTATTCAGACTGTGTCTGTGTTTTCCTGCAGTGCCCCTGGTGTCTCGTATCTGTCCCAGTGACACCTACAGAGTTTGGAAGAGCGGTCAGAGTCTCCGTGTGGACACCACCCTGATGGGGTTTGAGCATATGACCTGGCAGAGAGGCAACCGGAGCTTCATCTTCAGAGGACAGGGTAAGAGGTCCAACCCTCACCTCCACTTGTGGGAAGTAAAGGTCAATCAAGATGATTTTACTGTAGTAAATGAAGAAAAATATAAAAACTAAATACAGACATTAAAAATGTATTTTATGGCACATGACATTGTAAATGAGGCGTCTTTGCTGAACACAATTTGAGTTTCTCAGATGAACGCTGTGGTTGGCTGGAGTCAGGCCCAGCCAAACGCATCTAACCATAGAAAAACACCCATTTGGACTGAGGTGGGCCCACAGCCCTTTGTGTGAAGCAAAAACACATTTTAAAGGAATTCTTTAACATTTTGAAGGAGACAAATGTGTTTTCCTGGAGAATTATTGATGAGAATATCAGCAGAACTTGTGAAGTATTAATCCAACACTTGGTCTCCTACAAAGCCACAACTTCAGCGTTATAAGGTGACTTTTGGACACAGTTTGTGACTTTGAATGCTAAGGCATGAAGGTGGTGTGAGGCTTTCCTTAAGCTCTCTGCTAGAAAATCTATTCCCAAAGATGTATGAGGCCAGATTTGCATTTGTTTGCTCAGAAAGTGTTTGCCACCGTCCTCTCACGCCTTCCCAGATTCTCCTGCTGGAACACCAGATGTCTTAAGACAACACTTCCTGCCAGTCATTTGTGCCAGTTCTCGTTAGCATTGTTAGAAATTCTCTCTTGGTTTTCTGTGCTGTAATCTGCCCATATGGCTGTCTTTCTTTGTCAGTCTGCAACATTATCTGCAGTCTGTTGACATGAATTCTAATCCCGTCAGCGTGTTTGTGTCTTGTGGCGTTATGCACATGCAGTTACAATTTTTACTTTTTCACCAAGCTGGCTTTTATTTTTCTCTTGCTGTCTTCTAGACTCCAGTGCGGAGGTGATGGAGGTCGACCATGACAGGCAGCTGGTGTTCTGTGAGACCTTGTGTGTCTCGTCTCTGACGGCGCTGTCACCTGGAAGGAGGCGAGCCGGCGCCTGTAGCGGCACCTCTGCTGGGTTGGGTCTGTTGGGGGCAACGCAGCCCAGCGATGAGCAGGTCGCAGCCAGGCTGTCTGCCCCGGTAGTGACCACCCAACTGGACACCCGCAACATCGCCTTCGAGAGGTCGGAACCAGTTTATACTTAATATTG
>SSNR01000342.1:337805-384305 GCA_006937965.1 Callopanchax toddi
GGGGGGGGGGGGGGGGGGGGGGGGGGGGGGGGGGGGGTACATGGGGGCAGTAATGTGCAACATCTAAATGCAATTCAGTGCACATAATTTAACATGTATTTATTATAGATAAATATAAAATGAATTATGATGCATATCATTTAGATTTTTGTCACATTGCAATATAAAATACGGAGTCATTTTCTACATCAAATACCCTGCAGAACATTTTATGTAAAGATGTATTTTTTATTATTTCTATGTGACCTGGTATCAATGTGACCAACGGACCGGGAACGGTCAGGGACCTCTGACTTAAATCATTCCCACTGTGTTGCTGCTATCCATCTTTCTCTATCTCTTTAAATTTTAAAGAAAGATCCAAAGGAAATTCATCTTTTTGCATTTTCATTACTTTGGGACAATAAGGGTATATTATGTGAAATGTATTTTAAGGCTATAATAATGTAATAAATGCATAACTAATGTAATAATAACAATGTAAAAACATTTACCTAATAACTTAAACATCCTTTTTTCAGTTTAATGTAATGCGGCACGCCCCAATAAAATATCAGGACTAAAACATGTTCTGTCAATCAGCTGACATGCAAGTTAAAATGTTGTTTATTTTTATGTTACATAGAGAAAATAAAAGCCTGGTCAACTTCCAAATGGTTCTTGTAAATTTATAATAAATTAATGTAGTCAGACATGATTAGAATGTCCCAAAATCTGATGTTAAAAAGTCCAAATATTTAGATCTAGAAGAGTGTGGACTGGAACACCAATTAAAGACAAAACCAGAATCCTAGAGAGGTTAAATGTCACATTTCAAGGTAAAAAAAAAACCCAAACATTAAAACACCAAAACAGATTCAATCAAGAGACATTTTTCCAAGGTCATCATAACAAGCTGATCTTAACAAAGGTGCAAATAGACTTAAAATAGAAAAAAAGATAAGAAAACCCCTGAGTACCCCCCCCCCCATCATCATCAGCCTTATTATTACTAAAGATAACATCCATCTAAGAATGTCTTACTCATATAAAAATAAAAACTGGACATACTGAACTGATTTGAACGTGTAATACTTACCTAATGGAGTATTTATGAGTACTGAGCATCGTGTTTTAATACCTTTACTTTCATGTGCCTTCAATGTGTACAAACATGTGTCCGATAGCATAATAAAAATCAGCTCATAGTTTGCCTTTACGCGTTGTTGTTAAATCAGTGTTTTTTGCAGACAAGAGAAAATAGCAGTCAAAAACATCTGATTATTTTCCAGCTTGGTAAACTTTGAACCATCTGTGTTGATTAATCATCCTTTCCCCTGATGCAGATATCCATTATTCAATGCTTATTTACCTCCTCCAGGCGCTGGTGACCCAGATGTCGACCCCTGTGGCGACCAACCCAGCGGCTCTGACGTCTGAGGAGTACTTCAACCCCGGCTCTGCTGCGACGCTGAGGGACATCGGCCACCCGTGCCAGCTCACCACCAAGACCCAGAGGTGAGTGGACGGACAGGGACAGACAGGCGCGCATCAAACTCTCTGCAATGTGTCAAATCTGACAAAATGATGGGCATAGAGCAGTCGGTGTAAAATCATCCACCTGTGGCGGCCGACCACAACAATCCTGAGGCGAAGGACGGATGACTGAGAAAGGCAGACACGTGTATACACACCAGGATGTAGGCTTTAACTGAACTGGTGCAGTGGAGCATTTATGTGGCCTGTCTCCTCAGTCTGCCACTACAGATGACTCATAGCACCTTGTTTTCACACCAGTAGATTAAAAACACAAAACATGAAATGAAGAAATCCTGTAGAGACCCGCGAGAGGAAAATACAGGAACTGAAATATGATTTCAAATATCCCAGGGCTCAAAAAGGAAATGAGGCAGGAAGAAAGAACATTAATGATCATCTGTTGGCTTCACCTCCCCATGTCCAGCATACTTCTGTTAGTCCATTTCATCATTCCCTGCCTCCAAATCAAAAGAGACAGAACGTGATGAGGACTAAATCACTGAGGAGGATGAGCTGCTGTGTTCATTATCACACAAATGAGAGGAAACCTATTGATCCTGGGTTTGAACATGACTCAGCAGCTTGTAAACAGATGAGATCGATGTCTTTTTGTACATGTGGCCAAAGAAGTGTCTGATCGAGGATGTAAATGTGGTTTATTAGACTCCGATTGGAATCGGGTGATGTTCATCAACCAGTTCTTTGTGTGTTTCTGTTTCCAGGTTCAAAGCCAAGCTGTGGTTGTGTGAGTCCCATCCTCTGTCCCTGGCTGACCAAGTGCTGCCCATCATCGATCTCATGGCCATCTCCAACGCTCTCTTTGCCAAATTGCGTGATTTCATTACTCTGCGGTTACCGCCTGGCTTCCCCGTCAAGATCGGTGAGCGCTTAGAGAGTGGGATGGATGGATGGATGGATGGATGGATGGATGGATGGATGGATGGATGGATGGATGGATGGATGGATGGATGGATGGATGGATGGATGGATGGATGGATGGATGGATGGATGGATGGATGACTAAAGACAAGGAGGGAGGTTAAATTGTTGTCTGCTTAACAAGAGGGGATGATGGTGGATGAAAACTGAAAAATGGAACAAAATGATTCAGGAGAGGTGGTCAAAGATGCCTTCCTCTGCAGAAATCCCTCTGTACCACATCCTAAACGCCAGGATCACCTTCAGCAACCTGAACGGCTGTGAGGAGGGAACCGGGGTTCGATCCGACAGCGAGATGGGGGTAGAGGGGGATGGACAGAGGGACCACCCGAGGATAGACACCCCCTCTCCAGGCAGTGACTCGTCCAGCGTCTCTAGCTCTAGCTCCACCAGTAAGAACTCCTACTAATCATCCTCTTCCATGTATTTCTTATGATTGAATCATGATAACATTAGCTGCAGGTCTTTATCTTTCACAGTGTTACCGGTTAGTTCTTTCTTTCCTGTGTGAGATTTATGGCTTGTATCCATCATCCTATCATCTGTCCAGAATCCCATCAGCGCTGGTTTAATCTGTCTAAGCTGGGCCGAAGTGTAATTAATTGTGCTTCTGCTGTGAAGGGACGTCTTTGGAAATCCTCGACGTTATCATGCAGAAAAGCTTTCTTTGAGTAGAGTCATTGTTTTACTCCTTACTGTTGATTTCATGTTTTGCTCAGGAATCATTCCTTTACTTTTCCTCTCCTGCTCTCCTCCTTCAGTCTCCTCTACTGTCAGATAACACTCCCTCCCATCTCCTGCCCTTTGCCTCCCCCCTCTGTGTGAAACAGTGTCGTGCCGAGCTGGAGAGATTCCCCCGTGTGTGTTCGAGCCCCCGCCTGGATACACCATGCTACGAGGCAAGCAGAGAGACAGCATGAGGGAGGAGGAGGAAGACTTGCTACAGTTTGCTATACAGCAGAGTCTGCTGGAGGCCGGATCCGAACTTGATCAGGTGACCTGAATGTGGATGTCATCTTTTGACCATTAAAGGCTAACATTCCTTGAAGGAGTTTTAAATTAAGATCACTCTGAGTGTTCGTTGTGAATGACTCTCAACTAATAACACGTCAAGTTGTAGTTCAATATCTGTAAAACTCACTGAGTTACCGCCTACAGCCGATACGCTATGGTGGCCACCTTCAATTGAATTAACACCAACAGTTAATCTGATGCAAATTTTGTATACTACCCATAATGAATTGCAATGCATGCTGGAGGTGACACCAAAACATTTATCTGAGAAAAGTGATAAAATGAACTCTCTAGAAGGAATATTTGATGGACTGGACACAAAAAAGAAGTATGGTGGTAAACAGTGGTGGGCCGTGCATTTCAGCCCTAGGCCTTCAGTGATTAGTCCAACCTAAATAATACACCTCGTAATGCCATCAACACTACACCACGAAAAGTTCTTAATTTAGGGGCATGAATGTATGTTTAGAATTAGAGACCTGACTACCGGTATTTAAAACTTCAAAATCAGTCTTCAATACACCTTCAAGGCCACAAAGTAATAATGTCCTTCTGTATCTTCCCAAAGCATCAGATAGGGGGCTGGGTATTTAGCTGAGATTGTCCACATTTGTTGACCAAAGACCAGCATTGGCACCAACAATATGGCTTTGATATGGTTGTTATGGAGCACCTCCACACAATGTAGGCCACTTCAAAAAGTGTGTTAATCAATGATTACTTTCTGAAAGCTTTATTCAAATCCACCCAGTGGCTCTTGAGAGAGTTTGCTCTCTCAAGAGCCACTCCTCACAATATATTTATGGTTTGACTCTCAGCTACACCAAATTTTAGCTCAGTATGTAAACACAGTCGAGATTTTGCCACTTTTGTCTTTGCTAACATTAATTAGCTGTGGCAGCCATCTTGAATCAGATTCACTCTAAAAGTTCAGCTGTAGCTCTAAATCCAATTTCTTTCTGAGAGTTTCATTCAAATCTAGCAGGTATTTCATGAGAGTTTGTTAACAAACACAGACAGACACATTTTTAAAACATGCAGATTGAATATTTTACCAGAATCAGCCATGTTAGCATAGCATTAGCATACTTCTATTAAACAGTATTAAATCTGTTACTCTAAAGGACAACCTTTTGAAACGGGTAAACACTGATGCCTTCAGGCTGATGAAAACTGACTGGATCCCTCCCACACAGCTGCTAGCTGCTACACTCACGGACTGTTTTACCCTCAGGCTGGTCCTCTTGTCAGTTTCAGGGTGTACAAGTGAGGCGCTCCAGTCAGTAGATGTTTGGTGTGAAACTATCTTTGAGGCTGGGCTTGCTGTATAGCCCTGACATCAACACACTCAAAGACAACAGGGTCAACACTCGTCATGTGTAAAAAAACACAAGTTAAAGCTGAGCTGGCCGACTCCCTCTCTTTGTTAAAGAGCATATTTTAAGTTCTTTTTTTTTTAAAATTCTGATAAAACTCTGTCCAAAAATACTATTTGAAATGTTTATTGAGGGTATTTTGTTTTACAATACATTTTTTAAAACCATTTTTCTAGTCCAAAGTGCCCCTTTTTGCAAAGCTTCTAAAAACGCTTTTTTTTTTTCATATGTGGACCTGTGACGTCAGCTAAGGGAGCTCCTAGCTAGGTGGCGCTGCTTACAGTGTTGTCAGATGTAGATAAATAAAGTATTTGTAGGATAATTTAACACTCTGTACAATCAATAATCCCATAAATATGATCATTTGAGCCCTTTGTTGTGTGGAGTTTGTGTAACAGATGCTTGTTTTAATCATTGTGTTAGATTTTTTAAAGCTAAACTACTTTAACATCTCAGACTGGCACCGCTCTAGTCTGCCAGCTGCCTGCTCGCTGTCGGCGATGAGTTGTTAGTTTTAGGTTAGAGTGCTCTTTAATCGAGTCGGTGTGTATTCATTTTAATAAAAAATGCTAAATTATTATGTTTATGAATGCCAATCGCCAGTCTGTCAGGACACCGAGTCAACAACAACGGGACGGCTTCCTTACCGGTACGGTGACTTCTGTTTGGAGACAAAAAACTCCGGCGGTCCTGGTCTAGTCCAGGACTGGATGTGATGGAGTCCCACATACCGACGAAAAACATTCAGTGTGACTCTAAACAGGCGCCGTTACTTCGATCCATTCACCGGAACCGCTGTTAGCACGCAGCAGCTAACAGGAGCTAACGGGGAGACTTGAGTCTCGTTTCCATGCCAGGTTTGGTACGGTTCGTGGTGGGTCGTAGTCCCGTACCGATCAGCGATTTCATGAGAGCATTTCCTTCAGGTGTCTGACCCTCACCTGGCTGGCGGGGTACAGTAAATCCATGCCGCGATGCTCTCCAGAGGGGATTCCCGTTCCCAGCGGCTCCCAAGAGGGGATTCCCGTTCCCAGCGGGGCTACCAAGAGGGGCTTCACGGCGGGGTTTCCAGCCTGACCCGACACTGTTTCGGTCAGCCTCGAACCGTTTAGCTGCATCCTGTGAAACTTTTTATAAACTCTTTCATTTCTTAACAATCCACCTGAACGCAGCTCAATGTTTGGAGCTCTGATGATCAAACCTGGTGCTAAACGCTGGCATTTTATCCAGACCCAAGTGAGGAGGTGGGTCACGGTCTACAGCTGGACCGACAGGGTACAGCCTTACAGGACTGATTGTTTTTATCTTTTTTTTTTAATCTTAATAAAATAACTTCTCACTATAGTAATAAAGTAATAAAATAACGGCACTCTAGGGGTTTGTTTTGCTCGTCACAAGTAGTGATAAGTGGATCAGTTTTCTATATAGAGAACCAACGGTCTCCCTGAACTGTCGTCACTTCCGGTTTGGTGAAAAAATTGACAATTCTCACAAAAACGAATCCAAGAGCCTAAATAAGCTGAATTTGTGTAAATTTTTATTCAGAAAAAGTTTCTATTATATTTCTCTAAACATTTGTTTAAGGGAGTGTCTAACTTAAAATATGCTCTTTAAAGGGACTCTAGTTAACCAGGGCCATGTGACCTGACCTAAATCTAATCTCAATAGGAATATATAACACAATATTTTGCGTGTTCTGTAGATTATTGTGTCACACCAAAATGTTGAACAAAATTCTGCCTTATGTTTTTGATCCCGAATCAGAGGACGGAGAAATTTTAAAGGAAGCGCTTCCTCAACGTTTGTCAATGAATGTTTCAAAATGATAAAACCTTCATGTGAACTTACATTTTCTCCTAAAAGAGCAGAATGTTAGTGTTGTTCTTCATCATCAACTTACAATGAGCAATGTGTTCAAACCTGTTGTTCTGCTGTTACACCTGAACGGGGCAAAAGCAGACCGTATGTGTGGCTAACCACAAAGACCTCAGAATAACTGATAATATCGCAGGAAATAATATGGTATGAACTTACCCAACAGCTGCTTCAAGAAGCCCTCTCCTCCTCACTGCTAAAAAAAAAGCATCCCTAAAGGAAAATTTAAAAATGGACACATGTCTGGCCTCAAACCCAGGTCTCCAATGTGAGAGGAAGTGTCTTAAACCTCTATGCTATGGGTCAGTTGTTATGATCTGTTAGGGAGAATATCAAACGACTCTGATGAACGGAGAGGAAACCGGTTTGTTCTTGCAGCAAGGGTAGATCAGCTCAGTGCAACATGGCACTCAAGAGCATCAGCTACAAAGAGAGAATCTCCCTTGTACGTTTATTTATACACAAGGATTGTCGAAACATAACGGAAACACGGGTTCAGGAAATACAATGATGTGATTATAGTTCAAGTAAAGGTTTGTGTGTGTGTGTAGGTGTAAGTTGAAGAATGAGGAAGTGTAGGTGTTCAGACTGGTTCTGGTGTGTGTGTGTGTCTGAGTTTGTGAAAATAAGGAACTGAAAGTGAGTGTGGTGTGACAGTCATGTACAGAGAAACAAGTAGGTCAAATGTCAACTGGAACACAGGGTTATATGCACAATATAATAAAATAAAAATATGAGTAAATATAAGTAAGGATAATAAAGAAATAAACTCTCTCTAACATGATCTTATTCTGTTTCTTTACATGAACATTACGTGTCACGTAACGTGAGTCAAGATTGAGAAAAATCTGCGTCACTTATGATTTTGTGGACCAATTCACTTTAAGAATATTCTTGCATGTAAATTTAAATAAAATCATATATTTTTTACTGGTCAAATAATGGGGCCTCAAGACCACAGGAGGCCCAAGGCTCAAGTCACATAGCCTGTGCATTACCCGGGCCTGCCTGTGGGGTGGGCAAGAGTCCAAGATGGGCCAGACCATGTATGCAAATTCACAGTGTGATGTAGATCTGTGAGGTTTTTAAAATCCTAGCGTTTCAACCTCTATTTTCTATCAGAAAAGCTAAAGATACATGTAGAAGACTGTTTTCATGTTCAGCCTATGAAAAGCTCAGGGTGACCAATTAATCAGAAAAAACAAAAAAAAAAGTTTTTCAGTAAACCACACCTTTAACACATCGTGCCTTTTCAGCTGCTCCTTCTGTTTGGAGCTACCTGGTTCCGTCTCACCTTCACTGCCAGCTCTGTGCTGGCAGGTGCCATGGTAACGACTGCAAACCATCCAAGTGATGGAAACATACAGTGTATTTTACAACACACTAAATAAATCTTAGACTATAATATGAATAAATGGATGTTAATGGAAAAAAGTAGTCATGTCAAAAATCAAAACAAATAATAGTGAAGTAAAATCAATATTTAAAATAAAGAGCCTCAGCAGCTTCTACATGTAACATGGCCTCAGGATTGGTCTGGTTTCTAACCCCAGAGATCCTGGTCCTGATAGTCCTCAGCTTTCTTCTGGGGCACAAAGATGGAGGTATAAATAGTCTCAGAGGGACGAGTTCAGAGGGCTTTTATAAACCAAGGAGCAATAAGGTTAAAGAGTAAAAGAAGACGGGTTGTTGTCTCTTGGCTTCTTCAAACAGCAGATGAGGAGGAGGAGGCTTTGAATTACAGCTGGACTTTTAAGGCAGGATTTCACTGGTGATGTTGGGTTTTAAAACATTTAATGCTTCACAAGTCAAACGTGAACTCCAAAGAGTTAAATTTGTTTCTTGGGGTTTATTAATAATGTGTGTGCTCTAAAGAACCAGAGCCAGGATTAATCCACTTCACTTTCAGCTCATGAGTCATAATCGAGCCAGCTGGCTGACTTTGTGTGTGTGTGTGTGTGTGTGTGTGTGTGTGGGGGGGGGGTCTTAAGCAGNNNAGACTGACACAAAAATGCCCACAGAGAGGAGGTGTTGTGCCTTTCCCAGAAACTCGTCCGTTTGTTTCCTTCCACTTCCTGTTCCTGCCCCCTGACTTCCTGCCCTGCCTCTTTGTGTCTAGGTGACCATCTGGGAGGCTCTGACCAATAGCAAGCCAGGAACACACCCCCTGTCCTGTGACCCCAGTCGTCTAGAAAGGTAAGTAGTAACTCCTGATTGTTTCAGTCCATCATCTGACTCAACTGATATCAGGAGCTGCACAAAACTAAGCTTCTGTGAATTTTAATAAACTTTCATCTTCAAAGCTAAAATCTTCAAAGAAAACAATTTAAATCTCCATGGCTGTCAGCACAGAGGCCAAATATCCTGCCATTCCCCCTCTCAGACTTCCTCTCACAGAGAATTTGTTTTTCTTTGGTGCCTTGCAGACCTCTATTGTGTGTTTGTTCTATGTGCAGCTCCTTCCTTCTATCCGTGACTCACATCCTGTATTCCTGTCCTCCCCTTCTCCATGATCTTATCCATCCTGCTATTCTTCTCTCAGCTCCTATCTCCTCTGTGTGTGTGTGTGTGTGTGTGTGTGTGTGTGTGTGTGTGTGTGTGTGTGTGTGTGTGTGTGTGTAGAGGAGGATGAGAGTTTCCTGCGGTCACAGCTGACCATGTTGCTGTTGACTTTAGCTCGTTATCCTTTCTTCCGTCCCTGTTGGACATGAGGAGCCGAATGTCCTGGTTTCACTTTCACCTCTTTTCAACACAAATGATCACACAACACTTTTCAGCGATCGATTATTAGCACAGCAGTCCAGTCAATTAAAATAAGCACATTTAACCAGGAGTTTGGCCAAAATATTTCTGTTAAACGTAATGACCAGTGTTTGATAGGTGAAGGGGAATTTGTGGCCACATACAGCTCGATACAACACAGTGGAATTTGTTCTCTGCATTTCACCCTGAGGAGATGTGTCCAGGAGGCAGTTGGTGTCATGACTGAGGTAGTGTAGGACCCAAATGCAGAAGATGGAGGCAGGAACAGGTGAGGTAAAAGACAAAAACAGCTTTATTGCTGGCTGGACTCAGGAGACACAGGACACACGAGGCTGGGGATAAAACACAAGGAACTGACAGGGAGTGACTGAACCAAACAGCATATATAGAGAGGGAGGTGATCAGGGAGACGACACACCTGTGGAGGATTAGTGCAGGACACAGGAGGAGGAACACAGGCACAAACTGGACACAAGGGGACAGAACATGACAGTTGGAGGTTCAGGAGGATGCTTCAACACATGACCCGGCCGGGGTTCAAACCCTGGTCTCCCAGACGGCCCCTCCTCCCCTGACATGTGCCCTGGACATTGATGCAGCGTGATGATGATGATGATGATGATGATGATGATGATGATGATGATGGCTTTAATTAACACAAGTCTGTCCCCTGACTCCTTTGTTCTTTAATATGTTTTTAAAGTAAGGTTAGTTCAGACAGACGTTTAGTCAGTTACACAGCATTAACACGCTAATTAGTGGCAGGTGAGCTGATCAGCACCTGTCCTGTCTCAGAGTGAAAAAGGTGATGTTAGTTACCCAATTCCAAACTACAGGATAAAAGATCCTGCTTTTTTTTTTCTATAGAAACAAGTTGCTTGTTATTTCCTTTGCCAGTTAACTCCCTCTGGGCCACCGCGTCTGGAGGATTTTTCCAGTGGGAGGGGTGAGACTGATGGAGCTCTCTGGATGTGAGGCACAGTGAGCTGTGATGCATTTAGGAGCTTGTGGGACAAAAGAAGCTCCTAGAAATTAGATCTAAACACTGAAATATGTTTTTGCTCATTCTCTTTGTGTAACTGTTACATAGTATTTTTGTGTTTTGGGTTCTAAAATGCAACGTGTGTTTGGAGGTGATTGGTTCTAGTCTGGTGAAGAACCTGTTGTTGGTTACTCACGCTCCATTAGACGAGTTCAGAATTAGTTTTTCTAATTATTCTAAATATTCTATTATTCTTTCATCAGAGGAATGGAACCTCATTAACAGTGATTTGAAAACATGATGCTGCTCTTGTTCATTACTTGCTAAAATGCTAAATTACTACCTTGCAAATAAGTTAAAGACATAAAACTACAGGCACTGACTGGATAATAGAACTTTTTCTTTTTACTGCTCATGAATACAAGCTTTAATCATTATTTCACTATGCTGTTGAAAGAAAATGCTTATTCAATGCTTTAGTTGTAAACTGTAAGGTCATTCAAAACATTATTTTTTAAAGATTAAAAAAGAGGTATAATGTTAATAAAACACACATTTATAACCAACTATTGTCATGTTCTGTCCCCTTTGTGTTCAGTTTTGCCCTGTGTTTCCTGTATTCTTCTCCTGTCTCCCTGCACTAATCCTCCACAGGTGTGTCTTGTTACCCTGATCATTTTCCTCATGTGTTGAAGCTCCCTTGTCTTTCCACTCCCTGTTAGATCCTGTCTATCCGGCCCTGTGTGCCATCATGTTCCTCTGGTTTTGGTAGTTGGGGTTTTTGAGTTTATGCTGCCACACCATATTTCCCTATAAGTATCTTAGTTCAGTCCCTGCCTCCTCCTGTTTATTGTTTGGACCCTCACCCACACTGAGTCGTGACAGTTCGTGTTATCTAAAGTGTCATGGCTGTGAGTCAAGTTATTTTTTGCTATTAAAAACAAATGCTAGTATAAAAATCACTAATAATCTATAGAAGTCAGTGATGACATCATGAATAAATAATGGTGCGTTCGATTTGTAGTCGGAAGTCGGAAATTCTGAGTTCCGAGTGGGAAAAATCAACTAGAACGCCCCCCGAAGTCGGACTTCCCACTCGGAAAGTCTGAGATTTTTTGGCATCCCGACTTTGGGAAAAAAGATGGCGACTCCTCACAAGAACAGTTAAAATGCCATGAAAACACGTTTATTTTGCAAGATCTGCTTGTTTGGGTGTATTTAAGTTCAGAATTACATGTAGTGCTTTGTATCTTCTGACTCTAAACAAATTCAGAGTGTTTTCATGAACGAATTAATTAAAGTCTTAAACAATGTTTTAGATGCGTGCTGCTAACAAAGTCAACAATGGCAATGTGTTTGTGTGTGAACCAAACACGAGAAGAAATACAACCATAAACTACTTTATACTTTGGTTTCCCGATTTTTCCGACTTTGCTAACAGAACGCTGTAACTCGGGTGTGACGTCATTCCCAGTTCCGAGTTCCGACCTTCGAGGACAAATCAAATGCACCATTAGACCACTGGAAACCATTTCCATCAGTACAGTATGGTCTGTGTGCTACATGACCTGCATGGATACCTGAACACACCCCCAGGTACAGGCGTCATCGTCTCACGTGGACCAGGGAGCATTTAAACTAGATGAGGGACCAGTGGACCTCAGTACTGTCCACTGATGAAAGTCAATTCACGCAAATGATGTCCAATGATGTTGGTCACATGACAAGATATCTGTTGGGGTGTACTCACCACTGTTGCTGGCTTTTGTTTCAGTAAACAGTTTGAGAAGAAGAAATCATAATTGCATGCTTCTACTTAAACACTCTACTTTCATGATATAATTTCACTGTAGCCTGAACTTTTAATGTAGTCTATGAATTTCACTATTAAGCCAAATATCCATAGCTTTTTGTGAGTAGTGTATCTTTCAGGCAAAACCTGGTGTTTTTTCCAGGTTTAACCAGATCTGTTGTCTTTATGTTTCCTGCTGGTTTTAAGTGTGACTCTGGTTTTGAGGACCAGTACAGATTTCTCTTCCTCTACAGGTCTGAACTGCTGATACATTTGAATCAGTATGACCTGTGGAACATCAGCGTTTGTAGATGTTTGTTCTATAAAAACACTTCTTTCTGATTGGTTGATGTTTTTATCATTAAAACACTCCTGTGTTTAAAGCATTTGCCAACTTTGTCAAGGAGGTTTCTAAAAGAGGCTGAAAGCATCAGAAATGAGGAAATGACTTCCATCCAAGACTTTCTCTAGCAAATGATAAAAAACTCATGAAAAATAAGTCATCTGAAAAATAATAAGATAACAATAAATATGACATTAAAAATCAAATTGAAGAAGAGTAAATGTTAAATAAAACCTAAATAATGTAAAACGTGTGTATGTTACGTGTATTTGTTCATTTCTGTTTATATTGTGTTTGTTTACATGTTTAAAACATATTTTAAGTACTTTAGGTGAATGCAATTCATTTTATTTGTATCTATTTTTTTCTCATTGGTTTATGTTTCCATTTTGTCTTTGTCCTTGTAGTTTTTCCTCTGAGACAGTGAGCTTTGAACATGGGACGTCTGCTTCGTCCTCATGAGCCTTCACCCCCCAGGTGACCACTCCCTGTGAACACGATTGAAGAAAGAAAGCAATCATTATAGCTGCCTCATCTCCACTTGTTATAATGGTTATAATTAATCACCCCCCCCCCCCCCCCCCCCCCCACACCCCACACACACACACACACACACACACACACACACACACACACACACACACACACACACACACACACACACACACACACACACACACACACACACACACACACACACACACACACACACACACACACACCTTGATCCCTCCAGCCAATGAGTCATCAGGGTCCTAACTGTGACCTCGTGTCAAACGGAGCAGTGCCAAGTTAGGCGCCAGTGGTGTTCAGAGCCCTCGAGTGTAATTGAGGTGAATGTCATAAAAACATTAGACTTCCTTATTTTTTAATGCAAATTTCAAAGAAAAATACTTTTTTGGGGTTAATTTTCACAAAATCAAGACGTACTGTACTTAGCTTGCAGGTGGATCACATATATGACTGTTACTGGATGTTGTTGATGAGTCGGAGCACAAAGTGAAGTCAGCCCCTAATGAGGCTGCAGGATGAACACTAGCTGCACTAACTCTACTATGTGATCGTGTAATAAAAGCTCATAAAGGGACAATGTTAGTAGGGTTGCCAACATAGGAAATGGTCAGGTCAGTGGAGTGTGTGTGTGTGTGTGTGTGTGTGGGGGGGGTTATCACTTATATGTCTAAATCATACTTGGAAGTACAAAATACTACCATCTACAGAAAAATAATGAAAGTGAAATTACTTGCAGTTTTTCATTAAATAGCATAACAAATTGTGTACTATGCCAGTAAGGTAGTTAACATATAACTTTGTTGGAAAACTTTAAGATCATAGTTCGCTAGCATAGAAATTGGTTAATAAACTAAGAATACGTTTACTAATGTAGAATTTTGCTAGCAAACTATAGGAGGATCCTTTTTTATTTTAAATCTTGCACAGATCCTAGAATTGCAAAGGCCATCCCTTCATACTCATTACTGGAGGTTGCTTGAACATAAAGAAAGTTTATACTTTCCATACTTTATGAGAAATAATAAGGTTCTTGTGGAAATGTTCAGGCTTTAGTTGGTTGATGGTCACAGAACTCCTGATTCACGACTGTTCTGTTTGGATTGAAGTGAATGTACAGAAAGCTATAGAACAAGAAGAGGGTCTGTAGTTAAAACAGGTTAAAACCTGTTGCGTTTATCATCTAGTGCTGTGAAAAAGTACCAATTTGCTCCTTTACAGATTTCTTCAGCTTTTGCTGAGTCATCATATCTAAATATCAAACAAAGATAACCTGAGTAAATACAAAACGCAGTTTTCAAATGATGATTTTATTTGTTTCAGGGGAAAAAAATCTATCCAAACCAACCTGGTCCCGTGTGAAAAAGCATTTGCTGTTGATTTTAGGAGCTGGCGTTGGGCAGAAACCATTTTTCTTTATAGAATTTATTAAATTAATCCACATTAGAGGGAATTCATGGTTCTATCAGTTACAGCAGTGGTTCCCAAACTTAATCTTCTGGGCCCTCCAATCATAGTCATCATATCATCTGCTCTTTAGCTTGGAGGGAAGTTGATTTGGAAACATATTTGATGATGCTTCATCTTCTGGTTTGTGTTTTTTTTGGTGGCCCCATCAAAAACCTGTTCATTATGCTAGCAGTGTCCTAGCATTCAACTTTTTAAACAAATGGTTTCATCCTGCGTCCCCCCTGCAATTGCACCACACCTGCTAGGGGTGGCGAGTCCACCAGTTTGGGAGTTACAGCTACATCCAGGTCCTGAAGCAGCAGTGCAGCTCCAGACCATCACACTACCACCACCGTGTCTGACTGCTGGTATCATGATGTTTTTCTGAGATGGTTTTACTCCAGATGGAACGGGACACAAACCTTCATGAAAGTTACACAGCTGACAGTTTTTTCCAAAATGTCACCACCAAGATGTTTATTGTAAATGTGAGATGGACCGTTGTGTTGTTTTTGGTCAGGCAGGACCTTGGACCTCTCCCATTTTTGTCTCGTCTTTTTATTGCTGAATCATGACCTCTGACCTTAACATGAACCAAGTGACACCTGCAGTGCTTTAGATGTTGTTCTGGGTTCTTGACTTATTTTTTTAGAACAGGACATCATGTGTTGCTTTTTGAGATCTTTTAGCCTCCTTCATGTTGTCAGACAGGTTCTACTGAAGTGATCTCTTAATTCTAAAGGTCTGTCAGTAATTACACAGTTAATTTTTTGATTTAACAAAGGAGACTATTACTTTTTCACATAGGATCAGGTTGGTTTGGATATCTTTTTTCTTTTAATGAAAAAAGATATCATCATTTGAAAACTGCTTTTTATACTTACTCAGGTGATCTTGCTGATTTGAAACATTTGTGACAAAAAGCAAAAACTGAAGGATCTGTAGGGGCCAGATACTTGATCAGCATGTTTAACAGCACTAAAAAAAGTGCTTACTTTACTGATTTAATATAGAATGCCCCATTGATTCAAATACAGGAGGACTCTTTGCAGTAAGGGATGGTTGGCAGCCCTAAATGCTAGTGTTACGTAAGCTAACTGTGGAATAGAGATAATACTAAACAAGATGTGCATCTACTCACTAAAAGAGAGCAGATTGTCTCTGTGTTTCTGTTTTGTCACAATATAAACAATATTTCAGCATGGTGTGCACCTGTGTGAGGTCTGATTTGCTTGGAGACCCGTGATGTCAGAGGTAACCTCCCCCCGTAGGGGTGAGGAACATCCAATGGCAACTTTTTGTTTAGCAGCACAACGGAGGTCCAAAAACTCCTGAATGTTGGTTCATAATTGTAACAAACTAACCGCCGCAGGGCTCAAACCTTGTCCAACCAGGAGAACACGGAGTACAGGGACAGCTCGAGTTTTACATCTTTCTTTTTAAACAATCAGCACAAACTGAGGAGATCAGTCTCCTCTGTAACCATAGTGAAGCTTGACTGATTGATTGGATTGTTTTTAAGGTTGTTTTTCATTTTTAAAACCAATGCATTGAGATGTTTTCATGGTATACCCCAGGAAGTGATTCAAATAAAGAAACTTCTTTTGGAGTGTTTGAGTGATTTTTTAAATGTTTTTTTGGTTTTAATCCTATTTGAATGAGAGACAGCTTTGAAGCTGTAAATCGCTTCACCCAACCCCCAAGTTCTCTAGGCTTCTTTAGTAAGAAAAAATGGTGACAAAAGCAATTCATTTCTCACGAGATAGGCGAAGCTGCAGTCAGTCAGCAAAAGAGAGGGCTGATCTGTTTTTAGCAGCTGCCACCTCCATCATCTTTCCTGTGACAAGGATTCCCGGCGCCTCAGCCGGATCCAAGGAGGGCTTTGACTGGAGTTATTTTAGGCTTGACAAGGGGAAAAAGAAGAGCTTAAGAGACTGTAAACTTCCAAGAAATGCCACTCTGGATGGAGAGAGCAGGAACAAATCTGAGGACAGTATGTGAATCTGCAGAGTGCAGCAAGCAGTTGCCTCAGGAATAACACACATGCTGGACTGAAGGCGAGTATCGTAACGCATCACCAACAAAAAACCAAGGTGCCTGTCGGTTATAGGAAGAAAAAACTGCTGGAAGCATCAGTAATCAGAGAGAAACAGAAAACAGCCTCTGGTGCAGCAGCTGAAGAAGCTTCAGCTCCAGCCTCCTCTTCTGCTGCAACGACCCAAATCCACAACCCATCTAACTCACCCTGAAATAAAGTGCATTTATTCATCGGTTTCACAAAAATTAAAGGCCTGAGATCTATGAATTTATGTTGAAAAGTGGAGTTGCGCCTGTTGTGGTCACCTCTTTGAGTCGACTCTGGGCTGCTAATGGCTCCAGTTGAAGATCTGTGACACTGACTAATAGCTGGTTCTGTGTTTGTTCATCTGATCGGCTGTAGCAACCATCTGGAATCAGGATGACTCTGAAGGTTAAGTAGCTGTAGCTCTAAAGAAGACTGGTGCATTATGGGATATTTTGCTATCACATACACGCAGGCAAAAACATCATCACTCACCTTTTTGCCTTTTTTGACAATGAGAAATGTTTTGAGTTTTTGTCATTTTAAAAGTAGATCCCACCTAAACACAGGGGATGCTTCTACAGCTACGACCCATGAACATTTTAAATCAGGGGTGTCCAAAATGTGGCTTGCGGGCCATTTGTGGCCCTCAAAAAGACTTTGTGTGGCCCTCACCTGTAGTTGAAGAATGGTAGAACTTTGTTCAGAACACGGTGACAGACACGTTTCAAAATAACTCAAATGCTCTGTTTAGATTCATTTTATTTATAAAACATCACCTCAAAGTGCTGCATTTTAATGAGGCTCAAAACATGTTGATACCTTTAACTTTTTATTAAAATGAGGCAGAACTTTTAAAATGGAAATTTAACAAAACACATTTTCTTTAATTAACCCATTTTTGTTTTTAATATTATGATAAATAGAATCACAAATCCACATTCCTAAAACTAGACTAAATATACCCCTCACTGAATAAACAGTGACCTGGATCCTGTTCTTGTTGCTGATTATGGACCCAAATTTATTTTCAAAATCAAGAAACTGTAAAACCCATCAAACCAGAGGAATTTGATGGGTTTTGTTTATCAGAGAAAACGTTTGACCGCCTTTTAATGTCCCTATAAAGATCTTTCTCTGCAAAACATGTTCTTTTCAACAACATATTGCATATGTGATGTAATTTTGAGCAAAAAACATACCAATATTTTAATTCGAAAATATAATCTTTTGTGACCTGTATTTGCGACTTGGTGATTTCGACTCACATCTTGAAGTTTGGACGTCACTGCAAATGAAAGGTTTAAACACTGAAGTGAATTAAACCTTTGTTTTATTTTTACTTTGGGGAACTTTGTTCATGGGCAGAAAACCCAGAATGAGCAAATATAATTAAAACATTTAAGTCTAAAATGGAGAAAACAAAAACTTTTTTTTAAATGTTAGTAATGTCCTTGAACTTCCTGTCAGCTAAGAGGAATTTGATGATCAAATCATTCTGGCATCATATTTTCATCTCGGCTCATTTACACCTGCTGTGATTTACCTTTAACATCCAAACATTATCTACAGCCAGCGTTTCCATATGGAGCTTTGATGTTATCTCATATTTTTAAAGACTGTCAGGCTGTCTGATGTGTGTGTGTGTGTCTCAGCAGGGTCTCATGGCCTGCATCTCAGTGTTTAATTACCCACATGAAACAGTAGGTAAAATGTCAGCCGCTGATCGTTTCCCCATGGAAACAGCTGTGTTCAAAGACTTAGTTACTGTCAGTTTAAAGTAACTAACAGGCTGAATATATGATCAGCTATAATGAGAGGACTTTGGACAATTTGATGACAGAAGGTTTGAACTGCAGTTCCCTATAACCTCGTTTATAGACGAGCATAAAAGTAAATGCCAGCAGGGGGCGCTGAGGGACTAAATAAGTCCCGCATTAAAATGGCACCTTCAGTTGGAATAAAATCTCCAAACTAAACCTGCCTTATTTATTTACAGCTAAAGTGCTGAATTAAAAACACACAACAGCAACGACGATGCATCAGCTTTGTCCTGGTTTAATAAAAATCTGAATAAAGACACGTCTGCACTTTAAAAACAAACAAAAAATAAAACATACACAAGTCAATGAAAACAGTGCAAAAGAATCCTCCCCAGCATGAGAAACAGATATCAAATGAAAGAAAAAAATCTAAACAGTAAAGTGCATGTTCCGACAAAAAGTCCCCTCTGGCTGCAGTTTGATAAAGTCTGAGCAGGAAGTGAGGGTCACACGCTGAGTACAGACGCTCGCTTTAAAAACAATTTTAAAAAGGACACAGATAACGGCGTGCACAGTCTGCACTGCTTCAGTCTTAGTTTGCACATTCATATTATATTACTACCTCCAGTTGAAACAAACATCCAGTGGTTTACATGCAAACATCTGCTCATCATTTATGCCTCTCACACTACACTGAAACCTGAACAGGAGCTACAGCAGACCTGCTCCACACACACACCATGCAGCCTCTCTCACACGTGCACGCGGCTCCAGTCGTGTCCGTTCCAGTCCGTATCACTGAGGTTACATGGTATTGTAAAGCAGAGGGATGTCTCTTTGTTTTCTCTCTGCAGAAGCTTTACGTGAGCGCCTTGATAAATGTGCTCTGTCCTGCTGACGCGCTGCACCGCCCGCGCTGACACCATCTGCTTCATCAATCCCACTCTGCTCGCTCTTCTCTTCCTTGGGGTGACCCTGTGTGGAGGAGGAGGAGGAGTGAGGGGATGGGGGTGAAGATGTGTCATCTAGGGACAAAGATGCTTTTTCAGCACAAGTGTTCTGAGAAAGAACTTTCTGCTTCTTCCAGGTGTCGTCTGGGTGAGACTGGGTCAAAGAGGAAGAGTCCTGGGAGGGTGATGAAGTGAACCTGGTGTGTGGTCTCAGGTCCAGGTCACTGAGGTCATTAGCTGACAACTCCAGGGAGTCCAGTTTAGCCAGTGAGGCAGATCTCTTCATGAGCGAAGGAGGCGTGAGGCCGGCCTGGCGCAGCCGGGCCTCCAGCGGGATGGCTCTGTGCCAACCTGCTGGCTCTGACAGACCCCTTCTCTCCTTCCTGCCCCTTAGCTGCTGCGTAACAACCAGGCCTGGAGGGCTGTGTTCAGAACTCGTCCCTTTATGACGTCCTGTCTCAGTGTCCGTGGTGTCTCTGGGTCTCTGAGGCTGACCCAGACCTTGTGCCTGAGCGTTTGTTGCCTCTAGGCCGACCCCCTCGTGGAGAAACGCCTGCAGCTCTCTGAGCGTGTGCTGGATCCGCTCCAGCTCCTGGCTGCTGTGAACCAGCCTGCTCTGAGCCTCACAGTCGGGGCTACAGGCCTGGAGGCTGGACTCCAACCTCTCATCTGTGTCTGACTCCTGCACTGTCACCCCGTCCACAACTATCTGACATGGCAGGGTTTGGCTGAGCAGCTGGCCCTGTCTATAGGACTGGACTGAGGTATCTACAGATGATTCTACCGACTGGTTAGTAGAGGTCAGTGATGATGTCATCATGTCCCTATCTATGGATGAGTAGGTTAAATTCGATATAGCACCAGAGTCTTGGCTGATATGTGAGTTCTGTGAACATGGTTTGTCTGTGCCTGAGGAATCTAGTCTTTGCAGTTCTGGATGCTCCTCTCCATCTTTGGATTCAGCAGAAACAGCTGTGTTCTCTCCCTGAGTGATGCTTTGCTCTGCAGTGTGTGGGGCTGAACGGGGGGGCGGGTGATCTGGACTCATGAAGCACTGAGTTGGTCTGATGGGAGGCTGCTCAGAGCTGGGGGAATGCAGCTGAGATGTCGCTGCGTCCTGCTTCAGCTTCTGCTCCAGCTGCTCAGTGGCCCGACGCACCGAAACCGCTGGCCAATCACCCGGCAGCGTGGAGGGAGACGGAGGCGGCGTTAAGGAGGCGTGTTCCACCTCCTCCTGCTGCTCTGGTCGTGCGGGCTGAGGGCTGTTAGAGGACGGAGGGAGCGCTGAGGTGACGGAGTGTGATATGGCTTCAATTTCAATGACAATGTGTCGGACTGATATTCCATTATCAGTGTGAAGGGGGTGGGACTGGTCGGGACCGCCGTCAGGCTGCAGAAAGACAGACAGACAGATTTATGAGTGACTGAAGCAGGTCTGATTGTTCTTACAGCTGCCAGCAGGTGTCGCTGTAACAGAAGCAGCTGTTTCAGACTCAGGCGGCTTTCTGTGAAACAGAGTTGTCTAATGAAAGTTGAACTCCAACAACCTGCTGAACAGTGACTAACAGGAACATGAGAGCCGTAAACAGGAACATAACTGGTAGGAGAAGTAGCTGTTCCCTCACTGAGGCTCAGTTTGGATCAAATTTGCATTGAAAATGTAAATCCTCAGACAGGAGGACGCTCTGCTTTGATTAACTGAATAGTGGGTTGTAAAAACAGGAATTTGCTGCTTCTGTTTCAAACTGGACCATCTGACAACTTGTAAAGTGAAACCTGTTTATAAATCATTTGAAAGCAAAATATAAACCCAGCAGCCTTTACCTGCTCCTCCTCCTCCCTCACTTCTGCTTCTCCTTCAGGCGTCAGCGGCGTCCTCTGCTCTGAAGGCGTCCGACTTGGAGCGTCCTGCGCCAGGCCCAGGAACATTTCTCTGGCGGTGAAGAAATCGATGCTGTCTGCGCTGTGGTTGGACGATCCATCGGCGTCTCCTCGACTGTCGAAAGGGCAGCTCGTCTCACTGGGGTTGTTGTTGTCGTCGTTGGAGGTGAGAGGTAGAGATGTGGGGGTCGCGGGGCTCAGAGGACTGGGTTTGTCGGTTGTTAAATCTGACGATTCGTTAAGTAATTCAAAGTCACTGGATCCCAGAGTGAGGGGGGAGATTTCCTCTGAGCTGCCGGTCTCCGACACGTTGAAGGACAGTTCCTCTGATTTGCATTTAGGCACTGAAATGGACAGATGTGTGGGGCGACCCTGGTGGGCCCGGTGGAGTTCGGGGGTCGGAGGTAGGATGTGGAGTGACGGAGGAGGGTGTGGCAGAGCTACTGGCACGGTGATGACCACGCTGGCTGAATTGTCCAGTCGTTCCTCTGGGATGACGGTGGCTGCTCGAGGGAAGAGGAGAGGAATGAAGTCCTCATCATCCTCTCTCACCTCCTCCCGAGTCGGTGACTCATCCACTCCGTTGGAGAGTGTGTGCAAGTCAGAGGTGCTGTTTGATTTGGCAGTGTCTTCAGGGTTAGCACCAAGCGCCTGCAGAACAGCCACGCCCAGGAAGTGATGCAAGGACGGGGTGGAGGTGTTGTTGTTGTGAGAGTCGGCGCGGACCAGAGACGGAGATGAAGGTTTACACATGGACTCAGGACGATCTGTCAGGTCGCTGTCAGAGTGGGAGCGCCACAGCTTGTTGTGTCTTTGTTTACTGTGATGAAAAAAGGAAGCGTTAGTTCCAGAACGGTTGTAAACAGTGTGAAAATGTTTGTGTGTGAGAACACACCTTGCTAGCAGTATTCCCTGATACTCCTCCAGCTGTTTCATGAAGGACGGGTTTGGTTTGGTGACGGAGCGTCTGTCCTTCACGTAATCGAAGGCGGTGTCCAGATCCCAGCCGTACTCCTTCATAGCGTAGGCGATCACCGTGGAGGCGGAGCGGCTCACTCCCATTTTACAGTGAACAAGACACTTAGCACCGGCTTTCCTGATGACGCAGGAGATAAAAACTCAACATTTAACTACTTTGAGAAACAACAGAGAAGTTAAAATGTGTCAGACCGCGCAGACACCTACTTGGCTTTGGTGATAAACTTGTACGTATCGTTCCAGTACTCCAGCAGGTTGGTGGCCTCCTCGTCGTAAACTCTGATGTTGTGGTATTCAAACATTCCTGGAAAGAAGTTATCTATTTCCCTGGTCACGTTCAGGATGTAGCGCACTCTGCATCAGAGACACGGAGGACTGATGTAAAAAATACTGAGTGCTTTAAAAACATACATCCTTCACTAAAATTAGTGTTCTTGAAAATATAATTACTATCAAGGATTAGCTCATTTATTACACAAAGCATGCCCTCCTCCTTCCTTGAACTTCAGTGATTGACAGCGTTTGACTAATTACAGTTTGCAGGGTGCATTAATTAAAATCTGAGCACTCCAGGGACTGATCTCTTACCCGCTGTTCTGCAGCTCTTCCAGGTTGGAGGCGTTCCACTCAGAGCCCTGCAGAAAAACATAAGTCCAGTCCAGATCACGGTGTGTGTCGTTCATAGGAAACAGTCAACAGATAGAGGAGGAATAATCTAAACGGATCATTTTCATTTATCAGAAAACTGAAGACGAGTTATCAGACATACGAGACAAATAAAAAAAGCAGGATTAAATTTAACGTTTAGACATTTGGGATCCTGAATTCTTACCAGAAAGACGTGTTCAAAGATTTCTGTAGGACTGTCCATCTGTCCCAGGATGACAATCATTTCATTGTCGATGAACTCTTTGAACTCTCTCAGGTTACACACCATCTGCATCTCCAGCTCGGTCCGGATCTGAGAAACAATCCATACAAAGAATGTTGTTGATTCTAGTCCATGTTTAGGACAGTGAGATTGTGCCTTTTAAAACAGGGACAGCTATATGCTCATCGGACTGACCCTCACCTCTTTACTGGTGACGTTCTCTAGGTCTTTCTGCATCATGATTTCCCTGAGGCGCATCTTGATCAGCCGTTCTGTGCGTTCCCTCTCTGTAGGCCTGCACACACACAGGGAGACATCTTTAAGTAAAACACTTTCAACACAGTCGCAGTCTCACAGTCCTTCAGTCTCAGAAACCACTCCTGCATTCTGCTCATTCATTTCTTTTACAGTTTGAATGAGATCAGTTGTTCCAGGAGAAAACTGCCACTTTGTGTGATTCTCAGAAACTGGAGAGGGAACAGAAAATCTGGGAGCGCGACCCGCTGGCAATCCAAAACAAAGTCCTCTTGTAGAAAACGCTCGCTGTTGTGCCTGGCTGTGTTTCTAACCACTCTGCCGGGAGACGCGTTTAGCCTTTGGACGTCATGCTGATGATACCAACAAGTGGTTTAATTACCTCTCTGGAGAGAGGGGCTCTGTTCATCTCTGCTTCTCCTTCTTCTGTTCTCATTTGCTTAATCAGAGGTTTGGTTTTAAACAGCAGAGTGGGTCAGAAGTTGCAAAAATAAAAAGAGTAATGATCTCAAATGTGTTTCTGCAAACTTAATACTGGAATCAGTGTTTATCTGCAAGTTTTATTGACCTCAAGAGAGACGCTTTAACTTCCCAGCACGCCCCGACATGCCCACACACGGTCTGAGCGTATCACGGCTAAGGATGGAAACAAATAAAGGAAGAACAAAAAATAAAAAGAGCAATTTGCCGTAAGTGACGACACAGGGAGTGGAGCTAATGAGTCCATGAAGGATTGGAAATTTTATGCCACTTCCTCGAACTGCAGGTAGATAAGGGACCAACAGGTACTGACAGTAAAGCCCATATAATCAAACAGAAAAACAAGCCTCAGCACTTTTACAGGGAAACAGGCTGATGTGTCAACAAACACAAGCAGGTCACGGAGATTTGGCAGCCGCTCCGTACGGGAAAACAACCTAACTCAACAGACGGGAACGACTCTTGAAGTTTTCGCGTAATCTTCAGTGATAAGTGCACTCAAGGGCAAACACACCTTTAGCACCTCTCCGAGTCTTGGCAGGCAGTGAAAAAAATGGGGTTTTAATTGTCAAGCTTGGAGTAACTATTTCTGCCTTTGGACTCTTCTCCATTCTTTCCATTCGGGGAAGTCGTGCGTGGAGATGTGCCAAGTCATTCTCTCGGCCCGCCACCTGCTTCTGTACGTCCACGGCTTCGTACACCTTCCTGTGCGCCTGTTTGGATTTCGTTTTTCCAAAAGTAAATCAAGACAGCAAAAAGCCTCTGCTATTTTGGACACTAAATGATCTCTGAAGCGTGTCTGAGACAGACGCTCCAAATAAGTAGCTGGACATGTGATTCAAGCAGCTCGGGGGGGAATTTCCCCGCTCCTAGAGAAGACATAAATCTAGGAGCCCGTGTCGTTCTTGTACTTTCTAAAGTTTTTTTGAGATTTGTTGACGAGTTAGTCACACGTTACAAATAGTTCTTCACACTTTTGTTTATAAGTGAGTGTTAGAGACAGCTCAGCCCCAGCTAGGGGACATTAGCGTGCACCGTCAGCATGTCAGGAGAGGGAAGATGCAGCAGGGCCACACTATTTTTGAACATGCTGCTCCTGACATGCCACAGAGGTTCATATACATGTGTCAAGTCCTGCTGAAATGTTCAACTTTCTAATGGTTCACTATGATAGCTTTTGGAAAACAGCTAATTTAAAGGGAAAAAAATAAAAATCAGAGGGCAACTTTTAGGTTTCAGTAACCTAGAGAAACTTTACATACATACTATTTACCTAAAGTACATCCATTTGTAGGTAATAAGTAAAAACATGTATTTAAAAACTGTTCCACCATTCTACTTACAAGTCTGTGAAAAGGATGGGTGAGTTGGCACGGTGGGACTCCACATCCTGCATGGCGTTCCATTCGTTGATGCAGAACTGGCTGGATGAGATCCTGCTCTGGTAGTAGCTGACCCAGGTCAGGAACAGGCTGCCTGGGTAGTAGTTATGGCCTCGAGCCACATCGCAGGCTTTGTGGAGCGACTGCAGGGCGGACCTGGCGGTTACAAAATGAGAAAATAAGTTTTGCACTTGAATCTCAAGGTTTAAACACTGAGAAGAGAATAATTAGCACGACTCTGTGGAGAGACAATACTGAGATCAAAGTGCAGATGAATCAGAGGATGTGAAGTAAGAAGGAAGAAAAGGATAACAAAGTGAGGAAATGAGGAGGCAGCACTGGCATGTGTGAGTGATTTAAAGGAGAATGGCAGCGAAGAATTGGCAAGAAAGAAAAATACGACAAAAAATGATAAGAAGCAGGACAATAAAGTCAACAGAGGCACAATGGAACACAGAGCTTTGCCACCTCACAGATTTCTGGGTTGGTTTTTGTCACAAATGTTTCAGATCAGCAAATAACTTTCAGTATTAGACAACGATAATCCATCCATCCATCCATCCATTTTCTGTAGCCGCTTATTCCTCCACAGAGGGTCGCGGGGCAGCTGGTGCCTATCTCCAGCGGTCAAGGGGCGAGAGGCGGGGAACACCCTGGACAGGTCGCCAGTCCATCGCAGGGCCACACAGAGACGAACGAGACAAACAACCACACACCCACTCACACCTAAGGACAATTTTACCAGCCCAATTAGCCTGACAGTCATGTCTTTGGACTGTGGGAGGAAACCGGAGTGCCCGGAGGAAACCCACGCATGCATGGGGAGAACATGCAAACTCCACGCAGAGAGGCCGCAGAGCCGGGATGCGAACCCACGACCTCCTTGCTGCGAGGCAACAGTGCTAACCAGCTGCGCCACCATGCAGCCTACAACGATAATCTGAGTAAATTAAAAATGTCATTTTTAACTGATTTTATTGATTAAGGGATACAAGCTACCCAAACCAACCTGGCTCTGTGTGAAAAAGTTTTTGAAACATTTAAAAGAAAAAACAAAAGAAATCTGTGGGGGGCAAATACTTTACCACGGTGCTGTATAAATAACTTATAAGTGAAATGTAATTCAAACACATCTCATGTATTAATAAAGTGATTACTCACCACATGGCCTGGACAGACACTGGCTTGAAGACGTGGACCCTGCTCACCGTCGACACACTGAAGCCACTGAGGAGACAAGGTGACGGATTAGAAATGGGATGCTCAGTAAACAACATGGCTTCAGGTAAGACTAGCGTGTAAAGAACTCATCTGAGATCAGTCAAAAGCCCCAGGGGGCAGTAGGAGGAAGTATGAAGGAGAGGAGGTGTCTTACCCGTCTCCATCCAAGTGGATCAGAGTGTCACTCCACAGAGGTAAAACCAGCCCCACGGTACAGCAGCTGTAAGGAAAGATCGATAAACAAACAAAACAAGAGTTAGTCTGATGTACAGATGACAGTTACATGATAAGAGTCTGACAAAATCAGAGTTCCCTCTCTGTTTGGAAAAAATGCTTTGATTTGTTTGTGCCTAACAATAAATACTTTTACATTAAAATGACACAAAATACAAACATCAGTGCTTCTGTTTAGTCAAAGAGATATGATCTCTGTGGAGCTGCCGTCATAACTACACAACACAGCGGTGCACTGTTGCTTTGGCACTGACCTATCAGAGGAGACAAAGTCCATGCCCAGCACAATGCTTTCCTCTGTGTCCTGTCTGCCGTTGGTGGAGACCACCACCATGTAGCGGGTCACCTGAGGGTAGGCGCTCTCCAGACGCACCGCCTGTGAGAACAGAAGAACATCCAGGTGAGATGGATGAAGCGGACCATTCATCTACATCTACATCAAGGATCCACTGGATTTTGTTTGGATACATTTTTAACACAAAGCTGGTAAAAATAAAACATTTTGGAGATGCATTGTGGGATCTTTCATATAGTTTCCCTTTGTGAAACCTATCTTGGCGCTTTACGGAAAGATAATGCGTCCCACTCCCACCACCTTTTGAGTTTTGTATGTTTTTAATGGGAGTGTAAAATTACGAGGTTTAAATAAAACAATTTCAGCCAAGTGTCAGTTATTTTCTACTTCCAAACGAAGAGTTTCACTGCTGTGACTGTGTTCCTGTGTGGTGGACCCTACTCACCAGTCGGATGGTATCTTCAGGGCGCAGCACAGTGAACATGGTCTGAAGATGTTTCTGAAGGTCACCTGGACAAAAACAGTCAGGATTCAGACGTTTATCTTTAGTTTCACTTCTTCTGAGTAACAATCCCACTGTTGGTAATAAATGCCTGCCATAAAACTCAAAACAGTGTGCATGAGTTCATAATGAAGTCTCCTTCACTTTGGCTGGTATCCAACCAAACCATCCCACTCTCCTAAGAGGTTAGAGTACAAATATTTTATGTAAAACAAGTATGTTTATACTTCTTTTATAGTATTTTTTTTCCTAGAGCTCAACACCATTGACCTTATCTGTATTTCTGTGGAATAGTTTTATTGAATAACATCTGTTACTCATTTTAGACATCCAGATAAATAAACTGCTTTTATAGCTTAACTTTTCCAGGGAGTAAAGTTCTGGTGTTGGGAGTCAAAGGAAGTGCAGTTTTCACTTGTGTTGGTACCAGTCTTTACCTGTATGCTTGTTCCTGCGCTGGCTGATGCGAGATGCAGCGCTCGGTGTGGGGCTCTTCCCCCTGGGGAGGAAGAGGGCTGCACCTTTAACCGTGAGGAAGCTCTCACTGATGCTGGAATGAGAGAAAAGGGGAAAATGGCACGTGAATACGGATCTGAAACTTCAGCCAAGTTATCCAACCACATCACAGATACTTGGTGTAACCTAAGCAACCATTTAACACATTTGTAATCCCTTCCTTGCACACGCTGTCCCTGACTTCCCAAAACAAGTATAAGATGTGGGGAGGGGAAAAGGGGAGTATTTGTCATGAGCCACAATGCTCTATTCAACTCATATGTGGCCTGCACGCTCCCAGAACCAGAGCTGTCACAGCCATGCAGGCAAAAATGAGATCCAAGCCCCAGTGTGAACTCAGAACACAATGTTCTCTGCTCCTCCACGCAGCTGGATTACACTCACGGTAACAGCTGCCAGTGGGGAGGACCGGGAGGAGGACTGGGAGGAGACCAGAGAAAACCCCCCTCTTCCTCCATGAGGTTTGAGGAAAAGATAAGAGCTGACCAACTCATAGCAGGTTACATTAAACACATCATGCCTAGAAAACAAGCTGGAAAACCCACTTCTACTTATAGTATCTATGGGACCAATAAATACTTCACTAGAAATGTTGAGCAAGAGGTTTGGGCAGACGCTGTGCTCGTGATTTTACAATCTTTAGACGCAGAGACCAAAATTACCTGGAAGAAGAAAACTTTTGAGTTTGCAGGAACTTCAACAGGAAGAGTTAAAAAAATTATAGTATCCCAGTAACTAAAACACAGGCTGTGCTGAGACTGCAGGTTCATCTGGAGGCAGAAACATAGGATACCGATATCTGAGGAGATACGAGAGCAATCAGTCATGATATTAAGCTCAATCAATGCAGATCTTTGAGAACAGATTGTTTTGCACTTTCAAATAACTTTCACAAACCTCTTCTGAGTTTCTGAATGATGTTTTACAACAGGGCATTAGTCTGAGGAAGTTGATGTTTTAAAAAGGTTAAATGAGAGATCAGTCAAAGTTTAGGCCTTAACACTGCTACTGTAACCAGAGGAAGCACTGATTCATTAGGCAGGTAAACCTGTTCTGCTGCTGATGAAAAAACATGTGGTTTCGTAGCCTCTGGGGTTGGACTTGACAAGCACACATGCGTATAGGAAAGTTCATGAAAACTATTAGACGCTAGGTGATGACATCAAAAGCTACGCAAGTCGTTTTACGTGGCTTTGACGTTCGAGTTACGTGAAGTACTTTTTATAGCAAACCTCAGTGTTAAATATTTGATGCAGTCTCTGACAGCAGGTTTACAAATCTACACTCACTGAAACTCACTGTAGTTCATCAAGTTCAGCTAATCCACTCTCAGAAAAACATGGCACTGCTTGTCATTTAGGCTTCCTGCCATCCCCCCTTTTCTGTTCACGGCTTCATTTTTCTTTCATCCTACAGACCTTCCTGAGTTTAGCCGAGACCAGCGAATCAGGAGAGAACAGACACATGAGAGCAAAAACACAACCACAGCTCATTTCCCATAACCCACCCACCCTTGACCCAGCTGTTTCCTTTCACTCTCCCCTCTGTCCATTATTTTTTCTGGATTTCTCACAACTTTGTCCTACTTTTAACGTCCGACACTGTCCTTGGTTCCGGCTGCATCACCTCTCCCTGCTCTCACACAAACTGATGTACTGTACTTGGCGCTGGCTGTGTGGAACTGTGCCACCGGGCAATGTCATTTGAAACATTACACTGCCCTGAAAATCTCACATGGAAGGCCACAAACACGTACGCATGCAAACGGACATTTTTACACCTGCGCCTAGAAACACAGAATGCGAAACATAAGCCTGACTGTTGGAGAAGTGGGGGCTGCGACAGACTCTCGAATACAGAGGCTAAAAATACAGTAGTCCTTTAAAAGTCTCAGCTATTGATAGTCTGTATTCATTAGAGAACAGCTGGATTACTGTACAGAGAAGCTTCTTTCTGCCAGCAGAGTAGCGCTCTAACGTATGAGTGAGACAAGTGACAGGAATCTACTTGGTTCTTGATCATTAATGACAGCTAGATTAACTTTTGTTGCAAAAATGAGCTGTAATACATCTCAGCATTGAATAAGAGTGTTTTGTCAATCAAAATTTAAAAAACTGAGCAAACTGATGAAAACTGTAGCAAGTTTTTGGTATTATTTTCCAAACAAAGTATAGTTTTTAGCCTAATTCACAAATTATGAGTCTGCCTTGTAAGTTTAGAATTAAGCAATAAAGCCACTGGAGCAGATTTCAGCTGATTTATAATGACACCAAAAAACTATCGTACCAGAATGAACTCAGATAAGCATGTAAACATTCTATATTTATCAGCTGGTGTCCTACAGGGCTCTGCATTAAGCACAAATTAGTTTAAGATGCATTTTAATGATCTACGCTCTGTATGTGGACAGAATGATGTGCAAAGTAAGTTAACAGGTGTTTCTTAAAATGTTATATGTTGGATCAATAGATGCTGATAATCAGGGGTGCACATACTTTATTCAATGAGGTACTCAAGTTAGCACCAGGTTGCTGTGTGTGTCGCTAAGCTCCCGTTGCTGTAAGAGCAAGTTGTCAGACCGCACCGCTACAAGAAGTTAAAGTGACATTTATAGTGAGTTGCTCGGGTCAGGCTGCAGCTCATCAGTGTTAATGATCAGTATTGCTATAGGTGGTAGATGTAACACAAAGGAGCATAGCAGCAAAATAAACTTGTATACACGCACTGCTTTATGTGCACCCCTGCTGATAATGTTTAAATGAGTTGCTTGCTGTGTTTTTCTTCAGCAGACAGTACAGACAGACATTTTAATCTGAGGAGATAAACTGCAAGTTGTCACACATTATAAATATTTAGGTTTATATCTAGATTTTAATCTTAGTTTTAAAATTCACATAAAACAGGGGTTCTCTGAGATAAAGCTTAGTATGGAAAACTTAAATTAACTAGAGATTTACTTTCAAGTGAAGCAAAAAGCAATTTTTTCAGTGATTCTTTGTCATGTTAGGTATTGCTCAAAAAGCTGGTCCAGCATGCACACTACAGCTTTAAAACCTTTGGAAACTATACAGCTGAAATTTTAGGTGATTCTTTCAGAAGCAGTGTAAAAAATAAAAAGTTTTTCTTTATATTCTCAAGTGTTTATTGATACTGGGACATTTTTTTGTTTGTTTTTATTTTACATCTGAAAACTCTAGGTGACTTTTTAAGCAAAGGGAGTGCTGCTGAAATTCTGCCACTGGCTGGTTTGGGTACATTTAAATTAGTCTTTTTAAAATGTTGAATAATGTGTACTGTCTGTTTAAATAAATAAAACATACAGTGGGATCAAGTGGGTTAAAGGAAGAGGGCAACGGGTTCAGATGAAAATAACTCCAAACCATCTGTGAGTAAAAAGTGGGCTTTGAAGTAAGGTCGATAAAGAAAGAAGACCCAGTGCTGCAGAATGGGTCGGGTCATCCTCTGGCTTTTAACCAACCCTGACTTTGGACTGAAGTGAAGCAGCAGGTACTTGTTAGGGCAACGGTCAGACACAATCCTCACTATGTAAGGACCACTCTGCATAGTGGGCAGATAACTGGGTGACCCCCTCCTCCAGCCTGTGCCCATATTAGTCACTCTGGAAAGGAGCGTGGGATAAATATAGGGCCTGGCTCTATACAGGGCCGGCCCTGCTAAGGCCTTATGAGTTTGAACCCGAGACAGATTCGACCCATGGGAAAGGCAGGGAGGGAGTCAACGTATGTGTGTGTTCAGAGGTACATGTTGGCTTCATGGAAAAATCTGCCATAAGCAGAAATTAGTGACAGGTGGATAAGAAGAAGTCAGGTTCTGTCATATATTGTGCCACAAAACACAATAACATGAGGCTTTTTGCTTTATGTGAAACAAAGAAAATATTTTAAATGTATTTACATGGCAAATAAGTTTTTAAAACTTAACTAATGCACGTTATCTGCAGTAAAACTATTTTTTAATTTATAAAAATTCTCAAATAAACTGTTGGTTCTATCTTGATTTATAAGAAAGCAAAAAAAAAAAACCTGAGTATGTGGAACAGAAAGGGCCAGTGGTGATAAAGAAAGGAGGTACAAACCAGGTCAAACTAAACATAGACAGAGTCACTGATGCCAGTTAAACCTCCTGCACTGATCTGCAGCCTTATGCTTGAATGAGACAGTAGTAGCTGTGATGCATGATATCAACACATTTAAAAAAGGGAAATTAGGATGATATAGACGAATTAGTGTGGACTCACTGGATCACTGCACCATGTGGACCATAAACTGAAACAAACACAAGCTGATGAAAGTCTCTTTACTTCCTTATTGAGTCTTTTCTGTTTTCTTTGGGAAAACATGTAAGACAATCACACTACCAGAGAGGAAGAGGGATTTACTGGCTTTTCTAAAGTTGTAAGGATAACAATGATCATCTAGATGCCCTGTACCCACAGGTATCATTAGCTCCAGCAGCAGCAGCAGAGGCTTGTAAGTACTCATAGAGCTGCTGGTTAAACATTAGTTTAATCTGGCAGGACTCGTACATGAAAGAGATAAAATCACAATATGTTTTTATCCACTAGTAGCATAACACTGTATGTGGACCAAAACCCAATCCACATTGTCATCTGCTGCTGTTTTGTTGACATGTGACTGCCAGTAGATGATGTGTCTTGCAATTACATCTTCCCATAAACTCACATTTAGAAAAAAAATCTAAAATTCCTTAAAAGCTGGGTGCAGCTCTAATAAACGCTAAACGCCCAATTTACTCAATAACCACACCTCATCATGTGTAAGAGGAATACAACGCAATCAAGCCGTGTGCCACCCTCAACTCTGCTGAAAACCACAACACGGAGGAAGTTTTATCACCAGTTTACTGAAAGCACAAAGGTGTTGAAAACCACAACACCAGGACACTCGTTTCAAAGATGTAGCTCTGCTTTGGATCCAGTTGCGTGAAGACTGTCATTGATTTTTTTTTTCCTTTTTTTTTTTTACTTTGCAGGGCTTATCAGAGCCAGCTCTGGAACAGACTAGCCTTTGATCTGTCCTGAAGGGCAGACCACATGTACAAGTCGACTAAATCTGTTTGCATATCACAAAAGAAGCCAGAAAAAGGTCTGCAGACACAGCAAGATTGATAAGATAGTTACCTCCTCACCAGTGATGACCATCTCTGCATCAGCCAGAGCATTTACACATATAGTACTTGTGCAACAGTTTCTATTCGTTAAGTTGCACAGCTTTTTATTAAACATGGCACACAAGAGCTTGTTTCCTTGTTGTTTCAACACCAGTCAGTGGATGCCTGCCAATTTGGATCCGGCTCTACTAAACATTACCCAGCAGTGAGTCACTGGCCTCAGAGATCCAGTTGGTATAAACTCCAGCTTAACAACAGAGAAACATCTAACAACATCTCCTCAATGGACAAACCGAACGCAAGACTTTAAAATGCTTTCACTGTTGTTTTTTGATTTGGTAATAAAGTGATGAATGCTTATTGATGAAGAGTATTAGTCATGTGGAATCTATTTATTAAACTTGAGGACTGATGATTCACTGGGTCTTTGAAACACTTTGTCTTAGTTTGGTCAGAGGAAGTGGATGATGAGTAAACATTGCTCCATCACTATTCAGCCCTTGTATTACTAAACTGCTGTAAATGTAACAGATTGAACTGTGTCATAAATGACTGCCAACAAGAAAATCAAAAGTCAAAATGGGAAACACTGACGTCCTAAAAACTAATGATCTCAAAGTGTTTCTCATTAGATTCTGTCATTAAACTATTCCTGCTGGTTGGACTTACAACTGGTTGATCTGATTTTTGGACTCCACTGCCTGGTCGCTGAAGTAGGGAACCATCTTAGCCCCGCAGCAGGAGCAGAAGCTGACCGCCGACGAGCTGTCAGAGCCGGACACAGTACCGAGGGTCATGCCGGCGAAGAGCGGAGGAGCTAACTTTTTACGTCTCTGCCACAGTCAAGTGGTCCGGCGACAGAAAAAAAGAAAAACTAGTGTCTTCAGGGATGTTCTTTCGCTCGGGAAAGTGGCGAAATATTCCAAGAATTATTAGCCTCCAAAAAAGTTGATGTTTCCAAATTAGCTTAAATAAAATCCAACACTATATCTCTGTGTCCTCGTCTCCGGCTGAGGAGTCTAGATGTCCGTGATTCCAAAAAGAGCGGCAGAGAATTCCATGTTAGAGTGGTTCCTGTGGCGTTTCTTTGACATGGTTCATCCCTGTGAGGACAGACTAACTTCTTCACCGAGTTACTGTAGAGACATATGACTGAGTCAACTCTCACCGGAGAGGAGGAGGTGGAGCAGGAGACACGTGCTTCTGGGAACAATGGGGAGCCAAGAGGGAAGTGCGACGGCCCACAACAGGAGCCCCTCCGCATCGACACTTAAAGAGGCAGGACGAGCGTGGTGTTTGTTTACACCAGCGTTTAGTTCCCTCTCTAAAGGTTTTTTTTTTTTACACTTCCACTTTTTTTGGCCGGGAATTGATGACAAAGAGTCTGTAGCAATTCGAATTTGAGTTTTTCTAAAATAACACCTAATCTAAACAAAAATGTACTCATTTAACCCACTTCTGATGGACACTGAACTAACATGTAACTAATAGCAGAGTCATGAACTTGATAGTTTGAATGAATTTTTTCAAACCTTTTTTCCTTAAACAGTTTTCTACAACATAAAAAGGAGTGCACTTATAAAAGGATGAATAAACACCTTCCAGTTGATCCTTCACTGAATAAAAGTACAGCTGAGTCACAAATCACATCATCATGCTAAACACACCCACTGGTAAGATTCTGTGCATTCCACTATAAATGCAAAATTCTGAAGAAAGTCATACTGGATACACTAACAATCAAATTTTCACCAGCTTGACAAGCTAATAGCTAGCAGGGTCACAAAGTGACTTAATTAACTCATAATTTACAATGTAGGTCCCCTGATGGTACCCCAAATCTTGCCCAAATATTGTATCTGGCTCCCATCTTTATTTTTGGCCCAAATATTGTATTGAAGTTGCCTCAATATTTCTGCCCAAGACTTTAGTTCCTTACACAAGCCAATGTCCCACTATATCTCATAATTTACAATGTAGATCCCCTGAAGGTACCCCAAATCTTGCCCAAATATTGTATCTGGTACCCCCAAATCTCTGTTTTGTTTTTTTTATTTTCAATGTTTTCTCAGTTTTGTTTTTTTTGTTTATATTGTAAAGCGCTTTGTGATGTATATCTGTGAAAGGCGCTATATAAATAAACTTTACTTACTTACTTACTTACAAAGTGGATTTCTGCCACCTAAAACAACTCAAATTTACACAATCTCACATCATGTGAACATTATTTTATAATCATATAGCATCTCAAAATACATCTCTTTAAACTGGCTTTTACATGACATCCTGTAGATTAGTTCCTTGCTCTGCGTTTTCTTCCCTGCTTGTATTTCTATTTTCAGTTCTCTGTGTATTTCGATCTCACTTGTTGTCACTGTAAAGCACCTTGTGGTTTTTATTTTGAAAGGCACGCTATATAAATAAACCATCTTCTTCTTGATGAGCTAAAAGCTAGCTTGAGCAGAGTAACAG
The DNA here is from genome assembly GCA_006937965.1 of Callopanchax toddi. NCBI lineage: Eukaryota > Metazoa > Chordata > Actinopteri > Cyprinodontiformes > Nothobranchiidae > Callopanchax > Callopanchax toddi. Next base: position 373,380 of record SSNR01000342.1, read on the forward strand.
AATGAATTAATGACATTAAATCGCTTCTATCTCAAAACATTAAAATATATGAAATGTTTCAGTTAATATAAATATGTTGTTTTTACAACACAAATCATGCCACATTACTGTTAATCTGGCAGAAATACTATGACGTTGATTGGTTACTAAAACAGTGTTTGTATGAACAGTTTTAAGATTGGAGTTATTCATTTTTTACTGTTAACTATGCCTAAGTTACGGTTATAGCAGCACGCCACTTACATGATATTGTTTTTGTGAAAAAGTTCTTAGAGTTACATTCTAATCAAGAAAATTTCCATTAGATAACACACCGGTTGTTTGATTTAAAGATGAAACAAACTTCTCCTGCTCATCTACATCATGCTGTCTTTAGCAACCCCACTTTGTTGATTCTTCCAGAGGCCCAACAGCTGATCCACTGTCTCAGTACAAGAGAGCAAATAGGGGATATAATTATAATTATGATAATGTAATAGACTCGATTAAACCCACATGGGCTTTTTAGTTGTGCAGTCAGACTTCAACTGTCTCTCCACCCATTTCTCATAACACACAAGTCTTGTGGTTTGGTTACATAAGGAGAGAGAACAAATGAGAAACAGGTCCAAGTTACTCAGACTGAGCCGTTGAAGAAGTACTATCAGGAGAACGTCTGAGAGACCAGTGAGCTTTCACGTTGAGTTGGTCTAAGGATGTCAAAATAATACTCCATGAGATACGATGTTTTGACTCATTTAATAGCCTATTAAACATTTTATATCCTACAGGCATGCCAACATGCATGGTTCTATGTAAGCTGACAGCAATTTAAAACACAGTAAAACCAAGGGCCTCATCATATTAAAACTAGCGTGTGCCAAATATCTTAAGTTGTAAACTAAAACATCTGCAGCAAATGACCTCTGACTAAGCAGCAGGAAGACTTGATTTATGTTTTGACTCTTTTTTGGGGTTGAGAAATGATCTTCTGGAAGTCTGACTTAGAAATGGAGAACTACTATGAAAGCTGTAAACAACTTTGGCTAAGCACCAGGAACATTCCAGTTTGTTACTGTTTTCTGTGAGGTCCAGGCCTAAACAATAATGAGCTGTGAAGTATACATTTTGAATTATTGTTGTCCTTAAACTGATTTCTGTTTTATAATCCCCTTTTCTTTAAGTATTACGACGTAAATCACAACTTCCAGTTAGTCTATCCTATATAACGGACTTCTTTTTGGGAATCAAATATTCCAGTAAGATATCATTAGTGCTCTGCAATATTGGATACTACTCTAGAACAGGGGTACTCAAAAGGCGGCCTGAGAACCATGTACCGTGTTCCCCAAGCTGTTAATATTTCATAAAATCTACAGTGAATCAGCGCAGCACCTCCTGTACAGCTCCAGGAAGAGGAACTACTGCTGTATACAGGCCTAAAATGTAAATGTACCACATTTGTGTACTGCATTTCTATAGCGCTTTTCTAAGTCATGAACTAAAAATCACTTTACATGAGTCAGTCATTCACACACTGATGACAGTAAGCTACATTGTAGCCACAGAAGCAAAGCGACCATACACAGACACCACCAAACCATCTGACCACCACCAGCAGCAATGTAGGTGAAGTGTCTTTTCCAAAGACACAACAGCAAGGTGAGTCAGAGCGGGGTTCGAGCCGGGAACCCTCCGGTTGCAAGATGAACGCTCTACCTACTGGGCTACTGACGCCTCAAAGCTGATTAAAGACATCAGAGAATTTTTAAGCAGTGCTCACATTTAGAAAACAAGAACTAACCAAATGGTGAACAGGAGATAGACGCAAACAACCAATACATACATTTTCCTACAAGTGAGTTCATTCAACGCAATTTCTATTTATTATTTAATCCAAACTTCACAAGGTGGTCATACATGCATCATACACGCTAAGCTTTATTCTACAGTGCTTACTGATACTTACTCAACTTAAAATAACTCTTGTCTGTATGTAATGAATGGGACATTTTTCAGAAACTAATGAATGCATCTGCTGGAGTTTTGCTTTTTCACAAGACATAACAAGACAAATATGCAGAAGCTGACAGCGTGCCTGCATGTTTTAGCTTCTGATTATCACGCGTTCTACCCAAGAATCTGAACGGATTGCATCACAGATGAAAGCGACGCAACATCTGCACTCTCTGCATTCGTCTTATGTTCCTGTAACACAACTCTTGCGTCACAAGACGGGCTGTCCTGTGAGATCTGGGACAAACTTTGAAGCGCCAGCTGAACACACACAAACACAGTTTAGTGTTCTTGTCATGTGGTTCTGTTTAGTGTCATCAAATTTGCCAGCACTCAGTGGAAACTTGTTTGTTTGTGGCCTGGTAACATGAGATCATGTTGTGGTGTTTAGCCGAGGTCTGGACAAGTTGCACAATCGGCTTCTTTGCAGCATGTCTTCTTTTGTCATTTGAAGGGTATGAGAGGAAGCATCCAGGTCAAGGGTGCTCCGTGTGTGTGTGGTCTGTACCATTCTGCTGCCTGATAAGTCAGTGATTGATGCCAGCTGTTTAGCGGAACGCTGAGATGGACATACGCTACTGTTACCATATGGCTATTTGATTAAAAGATCTATCAGGTAGAGTCGTAATCTAAAGTAGCATTTACAACATCTTGGAAAATACTTTCAGCTTAAAATATGAACTTTTTCAAATTAAAAGTTCATTAATATACGTAGAAAAGCAGCTTGGATTACAACACCCTCACCTTAAATATTTGCTCACTTCTCAGTCAACTCAACTATAAAAGAGGCTCTTAACCTTGGAGAAACAGGGAGTCCTGTTAGCAGCACGATAAAAAGACAAAGATTAACCAGTTACAAGAAGACCCTTCCTAAGAAAGAATACGCTGTGTATTTAGATACTGAACACAATAAATTACAGCCACTTCTCAAGGTATTAGTTGTTAATTCAAGCTGGAATTCCATCATAAATTGGAGTAAAGACAATATTACTGTTAGAGAATAATCGAGTAAAAGAGATTTCAAGAGTGACGATATGTCCACCGCATAACGTGACAGGTTGTATTTCCTAGTTATTGTGTAACGAGGGGTTTAAAGATACATTCGGTTCAGAAGGAGAGACGTTTAGGTTCACAAGACCGAGACGAAATTTTAATAACATTTTTAAGAATACTCCAAAGATTAAATACCAAAAATGCTGGAGAAAAATAAGCACTCCTGGAGGTTTTATCACAAACTCAAATGACTGCAGAATCTCGTTATAAATTCTCATTAAAGCTGTGTTTATCCTTCTAGCTGAATTCATTTCTCAGACATAAAATTTAAACAAAAAATTCCCAATACAAATAAAAATAAAACTTGTTTTTAATCTTGTAAGGTTTCAGTGCTGTGGGAGACAATCTGCCTTGTTCCAGTACCTAAAAAATCTCATCCATCTCTCCTTAACGACTATAGATCTGTTGCCTAACGCCACACATCATGAAAGTCCTCCAGAGACCCACCTGACTGAGCAAACAAGCACTTTTCAGGACCCTCTGCAGTTTGCTAATTGCTCTAGGGTTGTAGTTAAAAATGCAGTCATAAACCTGACCTGTTTCAACAAACCCACAGTCACCTGGACAAAGCAGGCAGCTCTGTGAGAATCAGGTTCTTTGATTTTCCCCAGTGCATTTAATACAATCCAACCTTATTTATTGTGCAAGAAACTTCAGAAAACACAGGTGGACGCCTCAGTCCCAATCACTTGGATTCACCTGATGAACAGACTTCAGTTTGTGAGACTGAAGGGTTGTGTGTCTGATCAGGTTGTCAGGAGCACCACAGGGAATTGTATACTCACCATTCCTTTTTGTGCTGTACAGCTAGGAGTGTGCGATATGTAACGTTTTCTATAATATCGAAAATCCTATTTTGACAATGAGGCAGCATGTATTATATTTACACTGCTTTGCAGTCGTCCTCATCATTTTCTTCCTCTTTAGATCTTGTGGCAAGACTACAGCTTGGTATTGGGGCCAAATTTGGGACTACTGAGTACCCAGTGGTGGATACGTCCTTGTAGCGTGTGTCTATCCATCCCACAGCAAGCTACTGATCTGAGCAGTAACTGAGCAGCTGGTGCTGGCAAATGAGAATGAGACTGCTCAGTGCTCACTTGAGATAGCATTGGAGAGGGTAATAACTAAGCTAGTTAAATATGCCTAAATGTCTACGCCTCCTGCTGTCCATTAGCCCAGATAGGCTGGTGCTAGCATTGGAGAGGCTAGCCATTAGCTGCTAGTGGGCTAGCAGCACCATACAATCTACTGTTTATTTTGAACAGTGGTTACAGTGAAAGTGACAATGAATCAGTTTCACCATCATCAGCCTAACTACTGACCGCAGGAGGAGGACTATGAGAAATTTTAGGGGTCTGGTAAACCCATGGTAGCAGTGGAGATAAGTTATTATTTGTGTAAATACTATTCAGCAATAGAAACATCCAGTTATAGAAGGAACAGGAAGATAACATAGCATAAGGCTCAACACTCCTTTTAGGTTATTAAAATATAGTCATATTTTCATTATCGGGAAAATGGCAAAAAATATTACGATATCCATTTTTGTCAATACTGAACATCACTATGTACACCTCAGCCTTTCAGTAGCAGTCAGAGTCCTGCCACCTGCAGAAATATTCAGCAGTTGTTGGATGTATCAGAGATGGACAAGAGACCGAGTCCAGAGACCTGGTGGACCACTTTGTGGAATAGTGGCAACAATCATCTCATCTTCAATGTGAGCAAAACAAAGGAGATGATTGTAGATTTTAGGAGAAGTGGGAATATGTTCAACACTTTTTCCATCATAGTAGAAGAAGTGGAGGTGGTGGAGGAATATAAATAACTTGGTGTTCATCTAAACAACAGACTGGACAAGAGGGACAGAGCAGACTGGACTTCTTGAGGAAGTTGAGCTCATTTACAGTAATAGCTGCAGCAAAATGTTGCGTATGATTTAGAAGTCTGTTGTGGAGAGTGTGACCTTAAAAAGTGAACAAGCTGATTAAGAAGGTGAGGTCTGTTCAGGGGACTCTGGAGCCTCTAGAGCCGACTGGACAAAGGAGGACACTTCATAAAGTAAAGAACATGATGGACAACCCTGAGCATCCTCTACACAAGACAGTAATTCAACAACAGTGTTTGAAGCTTCTTCTGATTCGTTGCAACACAGACTGCTACAGAAGATCATTCCTGTCCACAGCTAGAACCTGATAGAATGATTCTCTGAAGAAACTGAAATTATAAGTTATTACTAAATGTATTATTATGAGTTACTAAAACATCTAATCTCCCTCTGGGACCAATCAAATATTTGTGATTGACTGACTGACTGATAGTGAAAGAATAAGAGCTACTATTTCTAATGCTAAAGTTTTCCTTCTTTTCTATTTTTCTTCAAAGAACCTAGCCTGTATATGTTCAAAGGCATTTACAATATTAGCATGTTTACATTTTTGAGATCTCTGGGCACTAACTTTGTCTTTAAACTCTCTTGGGACAGATGTGGCAGGGACCAGAAGGTTTGCTGTAACAGGTAAAGACAGAGCTGCTAACAGGTGTTGCCCATTTAAAAACAGAGATGAGAAGGTACTGGAGGTGACTTAGCTCAGTCACCAATACCGTCAAGCTTTACTACTGCAAGATCGTTACCATGACATCTCATCACACCTCTATCTGTAACTAAGTGAAAGAATGCTATAGAATGACTGACAATGTCACATTTTGTTCACATAACACCTTTTGTGCTACAGACTGTCCCTTAAATACCTGAGATAATTGATGACTATGTATATCACATACCGTTATGGTAGACATTTTCCAGGGTAGGCACTAATACAGGACAGAGAATGACTCATTTTAAACAGTAGGTGTACTGCAGGAAGTAAGAGGGTGGAAGTGCTGTCTAACATTTACTATAAATGACAGATAACAGCTTTTAAACTTCAAGAGGCATGTCCCTACACGAGGATCTACTGTTTCAAGAGCCTTCTCCTGGTTTGATGTTAGCATCTTGTTCTTCTTGTTCTAACAGCAACCTCATTAAACTCTTGGCTTGATGAACCTGCTCCACTTGTGTGCACCTGTGGAGCTGATGAATGAGTCCAAAACGTGGATGCTAAACAACACAGGAATAGACTTGTCAGGCAAGTAGTTGTGACTAAGGGACTGTTGAATTAAATTAGCCTAATGTATTTACGTAGAACCGCTTGATACTGAAGTCAACTAAAACAAAATTAAAGATCTCAAACAACCTGTTTTTATGCAAACAAGCAGCTAACACCTTGGGAGAAACCAGCTTGACTCAAACAGTACACTGATGTGTATCAAATTCTGCATCAGGATATGCTGTACAGCATGGATACAATGGACACACGTTCAGAGGGAGGCTACAACCAAACAAGAGCCCTCTTTCTTCATGTTGGCCTTTCTGATCCTTGACTGCAGCAGAAACAATACGCTGACGCAGCTTTACCAACAGTAGCACTGCTGCTGCTACCTGGGGCACTTTAAGAACTGCAAACAAGCAAGACATTCCTGGTGTGACTTACCAACAATGACGTGTTTAACAGTAGGAACTCACCCTCCCCACCTTGGCGTAATGAACAACAGGTGCAAAGTCTTTGAGCACATAAACCAGATACGTGAACCTAAGGAATACCCGAGTGTCACAGTGAATCCTGCGCTGTGTTTTGTTCAACTTCTCTAGTGTTTCATCAGTCTCTTTACGGAACAGTTGGCTTTTTATGTGCAGAGCATAAAAGGTTTTTAAACTGTAAGATTTGTGTTTGTTGTGAGATGAGTGCAGCAGCTTCAGCAAAACTAAATTTATCAACGTCTTCCTCCATGCATCTAATGTTTGAAAAACGTACTCAGAAACAAAAAGATGCAACAAATACAGGTTTCGTTACAGAAGATCAGAAAACAAGTATTTTCTATCTCTGTCCTTGACAGTCAGTGTCAGCCCTGAAGCAGCAGTGTGTGGCAGAGATTCATTATTGCACTGCAGTAACGTTATACTTCAGTGAAACAGCGTTGGAGGTAGAGACAGCTATTTGTGTGTCTATGTGAAAGAGACGTCGACACAGAGCGATGCAGTGTGTAACTCGGTCAATGGCAGACTGAATAAGCAGAAGAGACGAAGACTCTGCAGTGCAGTGAACGCTCCCCCTTCATCTCGGCGGCCTCTCCTGGAACCCCGCCATCTGTGAGGTGTGGCCTACACAGTTAATTGGACCTAAGTTCTTATGTAATACGCATTGGGGGTCACTCACAGGACCTTTGGCTGCACCCTGCTCTTCAGCAGAGTGAATCTGAAATGTCAAGCTGGTAACTGAGCCAAATTTTAAAGCACTTTGCAGAAAGGGGTGTGTCATCTTTCTGCATGTGTGTGTGTGTGTGGAAGGGAGGGGGGTACATTAAGCACACTCATCCATGGTATGCCCTCAACAGATAATTGAGACCACATGGCCTTCTAATCACTATTGGGGTGTGTTACAGGCTGGTGTTATGTTACTGAGTTTCAATAGTTACATATGTGTTTCCAGCATGAGTCAAACATCAAATACTCAGGATGTTTTTAACTTGTATACAATCACATACACGTTTTTATTCAAAGTATTATCTTGGTTTAAATAACAGAGTCATTACCAATGATGTCACATGTTTCTAATCTTTTTTTTGGCCGAACATATTTGTAACAATCTTCTGTTTGATGATTAGGCAACTAGCTGAGACAGAAATGTGTTTTGGGTGTGAATCCACATCAAGAAATGTGTTTTGGGTGTGAATCCACATCAAGGGCACAATCAAAAACAAAATGTATCCTTGTTCAAAAATGTATTAAAACTCAATGTTGTTCTTATCATTTTAAAAAGTAGAATAGTTTATGTATTAACACATAGATATGTCTCATCACTGCATGCTTCTTCAAAATAAAAACATGTTTAAACAAGAATAGCTGCACTGTATATGAAGTCAACTCACAATAGTGCTGAATATCATGCTTTTTTAACTTTAAATGTGTTAGCAGAATAAAAAACTCTCAGGCCTGACAGGTAGTGTATACTGTATTATCCTGCTGTAACAAGAGACTGAAAAACCCTTGTTTGTAGACCAAACGGAGCCAGAGTGGTTCTTTTTACGTACATTTGATTATTTTCAGGTTCTCAGGTGTGAATGGGTCTAGGACACACCGAGAGAGGAAATAAATCAGAATTGGAAATAAATCTTTCTAAATTATATGCGTGGTTCTTTGATTAAAGGTGAGGTTATCTGTGTTGTTTACAACCAGACAGGTCATTAACTTCAAGCTGTCATGGAATGAGCTCAATGTTATAATAAACAGTACCTAAAGTAATAAAAGTTCCCACAAAAATATGAGTAATTATTGATAGAAGCTGGAGACTGAAAATAAAATAATAATAATAATACACTGTTGAGATAGGACTTGAACTTTAGTTCAGTCTACAAAAGCCCCTTACAAAGTCCAACAAAGCTTTGATGTTCCACTCCCTCTTTAATAACCAGATTAGAACGTCTGTTAGCATTTAAAATGATAAAAGAGGAACTTTCTGTATAGCAAAGACCAAGTTTCTGTGTTATGTAGCTGCCTTTAGATCAGCATTAAGGAAAACATTTGAATTATCTGAAGAGGGCATTGACCAGGCAACTTTAGAGCCGCCCGAAGCAACAAAACAAAGGCGTGCCAACGGTGTTGACAACCCAGGCTTTTATGACAATCCAGCCACGCACGTCAAAAGCAAATCGACTCCACCACAACGGTCCTGCTGTAAAATGCAAATGAATCACGGGCGCTGACGTCAAGAGATCAACTAAATATTTACAAAAATAGTTCCTATAAAGACTCTGTTTATATATTTAGTGCGAGAAAGAGGATGTATTCAAAATCATTTGGCACAGTCCTCAAATGAAACTTACAGAGAGTTTTTGTTGCTTTTTTTAACAGGATGACATTTGCGTTATTTAACAAGCAACAAACTGAATAATGACATGGATACAGTATTGATAAATTCAAACTGAACATCTCTTGTTTTTAAAAGATTAGGACAGTTGGACACTACAAGTGAGTGACTATATATATACATATATTCATGCACGTCATGCCTCATTCAAAAATAAACCACTGAAGCATAATTACAGCTGACTCATCCTGATACAAGTCTTCTGCTTATAGACATGTATGTATATTAATTATTAATAAAAAAATCTCTATATATTTTTTGTTTGCTTAGTTTTTCAAATTTTGTCTTTTGAAAAATTCTAGTGAATTGTTGTGTTAAAAAATAGACACTAATAACTACACTATAAGAAGGACAGTGTAGTAACTGGTATTAAAAACCTCTAGTACGGGATGGAAACATTAGCACTTATGTGCAGTCTCCCCCTGGTGGTTTTAGTATGTATTTACAGTCTAAAACCAGGAGATTAAACAGTGTGTGTTCTTACCTCCTGGGCTGGGAGCGATGGTCATCCTCACCGCTGCCCGACTCCTGCAGAGGAAGAAAAACAGAAAGATTTATTCAAAGCTGTCTTCCTATCAGCCTGCAGCCAGCAGCAATACAAAGTGAACAAACTGTATCATCATCATGACCGAAGACATTTGCGTGACTATTTCTATCACATGCTGCGTTGGACTTAATTATTTTTGAATAAACAAGTGCTGATCTGGCTGGCGGCTACAGTAGGGTGTCAACATGGAGCTTTTCATCTCACAAGATGGGAGCCAGAGTGGTATTTTAAATGTGGCTCAGAGCGGAGACGAGGGATAAGGCCAAAACAGACTGAGCATCCCTCGCCACCCCCACACCCTGCACCACCCTCTGTCTCTTTCTCCAAAATGCAATCATCCCTCCCCCACTACAGCAAGCAGCTCAGTTCAGCACAGTTTTAATCCCAGCCTGTCTCAGTAATCCTTCCAAAACTCTGAGAACTTTCTCTTTTGGCATCAATCTGTCAATCCTGACCACAACAAGGGCTAAAACATGTGGCGCGAGAGCAGGGCTGTTCCATTATGGAAAAATCCTATTCATGATCATTTTGGTCTATATCAAATTATACTCATTAAGTTAGGAATCACACTGCATTTAATGCTCCTCCTCATGTAAATACATACCAGTAACGGTGTGATGTGGTTAATCAAAATAAGAGCATCAAGTGATGCATGAGCACTAGACTGTTTATTATAACCTGCGTTCATGTGACTAAAGGTTTTAATCATTATATGTATGTTTTTGAATAAATACCGTCAGAATATACTTTAATCCCTAACAGTTAATATCTTAAAAGCACAACATTTTTTATAACAGATGTTTTCCAACTTTATAAAGTCCAGAGTTGACATTTTAAGGATACTGCACTTACAGATTTGTATCAACAGGTGGCAGAGTTGTGCTGTTTAAAATATGAAGTATGATTTTCATATTAATAAATCATTATGGACTACAACAAAAATGCTAAACATCAGGCCAGTCCAGGATAAGAATCAAAGTAATATTTTGTAACATTCAGACACTAAAGGTACCATAGGGAATCTTCAAACAAGCTAGGTTTAGCTAGCTATTTTACACAAACACGTCTCAGAGCTCTCACCCCTCCTGTCGGGTATAATCCTTATGCTGTGCCTCCTTCGGACATGGTACAGCGCATTGCCACAGTAACAATAGAGAGCAAAACTCCAGATGTTGAAACGCTATGCTAATGTTCACCCAGGTTTTTCCTCTTTCTACGTCCAAACATTTTTTGTTTTCTGCTAGCTGAAAATTTGTTGTTTTTTTTGGGGGGACTTGGGTATTTTTTCCTAAAATTGAAGTGCTAACAGCCGACTGTTTCTGTCCTTCTCTCACTTCCAGGTTAATAGAGGATCCAAGCAGT
>SSNR01000342.1:397271-461037 GCA_006937965.1 Callopanchax toddi
AAAAAAAAAAAAAAAAAAATACAAGAAAAAAAAAAAAAACACTCTTAAAGTCCTAAAGTAATACTTTTAAGATTAAAGTCAACATGACTGTGATATTTAAAAGGGACATTGTATTGTCAAGTTTAGATTTAAGTTTCTGTCATCACTTTTTAAAATATTCCTAAAAATGATTTTTCTCCTGCATTTCACACCTCACTCCACATTATGTCATTTTAGTGACTGTCTAAACATTTCAACGTTTAACCTATATTCAAATTTGAAAACGGATCATGATGTTTGTTTTCTATTTTTTACCCATTGCTTTGATTTATTAGTTAATCAAAACTATTAATCCATTTTCAGCAGCTTCTAACACAAGTGTAACCCTTACCCTACAACAGATTAAAAAATGTACTTTAGTTGATTTAGTTATGTAAAAGTTTCCCTAAATTATATATGTATAAAAACAAAACAATCAAAATAAAAACAGGTCTACCCTTTTCCTCCACTTCATTAGTTACACTTTTCACCTCATGCCTGAGAACTTGAGGGTTGTCAGTATCTTAGCTGTTCCTAGAAGAACTGCTCTCTTCTGGAGTTCTTTTCTGGAGTTCCTGGGATCTGAACCACTGTTCCAGTCTGAAGGTCATAGCAGGGTGACCACTGCCAAGGCCTTGACTTTCCACAGAGCTGTTCTCATTGCCCTTGGTTTGGCTTCTCGTGTTTCTTCTCCCATTTGTTATCACTCTCTCTCTCTCTCTCACACACACACACACATACACACACACACACACACACACACGCACGCACGCACATACACACACATGCACACACATTCAAAAATTTATTTGATAACTATAAACTAATGTTAGTCAATAATGATTAAATTATTACTAATTATTATATTAACGACAATTAAATAATGCTGAGTTGATGACGAATTGATGGTTAGTCAATGATTGACTATTGGACTAGGTAATTATGAAGTAATGGTTAGGTACTGATGAATAAATGCTTATTGAATGTTGAATTAAAAGTTATGTAATGATGATGTTAATGTTTTATAAAGAATGATTAGTTAATGGTAGTTAATGTAAGTTATGAATAAATTAATGGTTAACTACTAATGAAATGATGCTTAGCTAATGACTTTCTAATATTAGTTAATCATGAGTTATCTTATTGAATGAGAAATGATTACTTAATGATGAATTAATGGTTAGGTAATGAATTCACAGTTAGTTGATGACTGGGGTGGGGGGTAGGGGGTCATAGGGATTATAGCCAATGGGAGGGTGAGGGTTCTGGGACCGTGTTTGTGTACCTAGCTTGTTTGCAGATTACCGAGTGCAGCTTTAACTAACCACAAACCAAGCATTACCTAATGATCAATTTTTAAAAAAGTTTCATGATTTCTTCACCATTATTTCAGATTAAGTTTTCTATGTGTTCACCATTAGATAATGATTATTTTATCATTAGTTCACCATGAGTTCATGATTAATTAACCATTAGTTTAACATTACGTTATGAGTAGTTCATTATTAGTTCATGATTATTGAACCATTAGTTGAACATAAAGTCATGGATAGTTCACCATTAGTTCATGATTAATTACCCATTAGTATAGGTTATGAAATGTTCACCATTTGTTCACCAACAGGTTATGAATAGTTCACCATTAGTTCACCAACAGGTCATGAATAGTTCACCATTAGTTTACCAATATGTCATGAATAGTTCACCATTAGTTCACTAACAGGTCGTGAATAGTTCACTATTAGTTCACCAAAAGGTCATGAAAAGTTAACCATTTGTTCACCAACAGTTCATGAATAGTTCACCATTAGTTCACCAACAGATTATGAATAGGTCACCATTAGTTCACCAATATGTCATGAATAGTTCACCATTAGTTCACCAGCAGGTCATGAATAGTTCACCATTAGTTCACCAATATGTCATGAATAGTTCACCATTAGTTCTCCAACAGGTCATGAATAGTTCACCATTAGTTCTCCAACAGGTCATGAATAGTTCACCATTAGTTCTCCAACAGGTCATGAATAGTTCACCATTAGTTCACCAATATTTCATGAATAGTTCACCATTAGTTCACCAAAATGTCATAAATAGTTCACCATTAGTTCATCAACAGGTCCTGAATAGTTCAACAACAGGTCATGAATAGTTCACCATTAGTTCACCAACAGGTCATGAATATTCAACATTAGTTCACCAACAGATTATGAATAGTTCACATTAGGTCATGATTAATTACCCATTAGTATAGGTTAATAAATGTTCACCATTTGTTCACCAACAGGTTATGAATAGTTGGCCATTTGCTCACCAATATGTCATGAATATTCACCATTAGTTCACCAACAGGTCATGAATAGTTCACCATTAGTTCACCAACAGTTCATGAATAGTTCACCATTAGTTCACCAATATGTCATGAATAGTTCACCATTAGTTCACCAATATGTCATGAATAGTTCACCATTAGTTCACCAACAGATCATGAATAGTTCACCATTAATTCACCAGTATGTCATGAATAGTTCATCATTAGTTCACCAACAGTTCATGAATAGTTCACCATTAGTTCACCAATATGTCATGAATAGTTCACCATTAGTTCAACAGCAGGTCATGAATAGTTCACCATTAGTTCACCAGCAGGTCATGAATAGTTCACCATTAATTCACCAATATGTCATGAATAGTTCACCATTAGTTCACCAATATGTCATGAATAGTTCACCATTAGTTCACCAACAGGTCATGAATAGTTCACCATTAGTTCACCAACAGTTCATGAATAGTTCACCATTAGTTCACCAATATGTCATGAATAGTTCACCATTAGTTCACCAATATGTCATGAATAGTTCACCATTAGTTCACCAACAGATCATGAATAGTTCACCATTAATTCACCAGTATGTCATGAATAGTTCATCATTAGTTCACCAACAGTTCATGAATAGTTCACCATTAGTTCACCAATATGTCATGAATAGTTCACCATTAGTTCAACAGCAGGTCATGAATAGTTCACCATTAGTTCACCAGCAGGTCATGAATAGTTCACCATTAATTCACCAATATGTCATGAATAGTTCACCATTAGTTCACCAACAGTTCATGAATAGTTCACCATTAGTTCACCAATAGGTCATGAATAGTTCACCATTAGTTCACCAGTATGTCATGAATAGTTCACCATTAGTTCACCAATATGTCATGAATAGTTCACCATTATTTCATGATTAGCTTACCATTAGTTCACATTTAGGTAATAAATAGTTTACCATTAGATAGTGATCAGTTTACTTTTAGTTCACCATTCGTTTATAAGTTTATGAGGTGGCATTAGCTCAGTTGGGAGAGTGGCCGGTCTGGTAACCGGAGGGTCACCGGTTTGAGCCCCAGCTCTGGCTGGGTTAGATTGTCGTTGTGTCCTTGGGCAAGACACTTCACCCAACTTGCCTGTGTGAATGTGAGTGTGACTGCGTGTGAATGTTGGCGGTGGTCAGAAGGGACGATGGCACAGAATGGCAGCCTCGCTTCTGTCAGTCTGCACCAGGGCAGCTGTGGCTACAGACGTTAGTCGTAGTTTACCACCACCAGAGTGAGAATGACTGTGTGAATGAATAATGCAACTCTGTAAAGCGTCTTTGAGTGACCTGAAAAGTGCTATATAAAACTGATGCATTATTATTATTATAAGTAGTTTATCATTATATCACCATTAAGTCATGAATAGTTCTATTCATGATTACTTTGTAATTTGTTCACATTAGATCATGAATAATTTACAATTAGTCCATTAATAGTTTATTTATAGTTCACCAATATGTCATAAATAATTCACAATTTGTCCATTATTAGTTCACCATTCATTCATCATTAACAAAGTCAATTGTCTGTCTCTTTTTGGGAGTATTACTGATTACTTTTATGTCACAAAATTGTAAAAGCTTGTTATTTGATGAGGTTCATGTGTTTTATCTAATCTATCTGTAAGCAAGCTTGTCAAACTGTATTTGAAACATTTTCTTTTCGATTTGTTCTCATCTTGTCAACTATAATAACAATAATAACAGATCAAGGAACTCTCAGCAACAACTTTATGAACTAAGAAGGCAGAACTTGCAAGCAATGGAGAAAAGCATGTTTCAGAGAGAGAGAGGAGGGCCTTGTCTGCAAAGATAAGATGGTATTCTCCCTTCGTGCAAAATGAGTTCATTAGGGGAGGGAGAAGCAGTCGTGGGGAATCAAGGTTTCTGTGTGATAAAGGGTAGGAGCAACAGATTGGAGGTAAAAAAAGAGTTTCATTTCCTGTTCTTCAGAGGCAGCGACACTATCAAGGAATCAGCAGAGAGGCTGGGTTGAGGGGAAAAACAGGAGAGACAGGCAGAGCAAGTTAGAAAGGTAAATGCCAGGATTTTTCTGTCAGAATGAAAAGAGTGACCCTCTGCATCGCTGTCAAAAAAATTCACAAGGACCACTGAGGGAAGGCAGGCAAAAATAGAGTTAAAAGATATGTCAAACTCAGCCACTCTGTGAGAAGAGTAAAGTCAAATAGAGCTCCTTTCAAGTGTGTAAAGGTTATCATAGAGCAAATGATCCTAAACGAGAAGTTTCTAAAACTGACAGCAGACGTGCACGTACAGGAGACCAGCTCGCACAAGCGCCAAGCTTGAGCCGGCTTCCTAGAATGAATATGGGAAAAAAAGAAATGAGAAGATATGGGAGCTGGTAAAAAAGATGAAATGAGCTGAAGGTCCTGATAGACACCTGATAGGGAGAGAGGTTGGCAGACAGGCAGCTGGGCAGATGCTGAGATGACAGGTACAGCAGAGGTGCAGAGATACGCAGGCCTCGCCGTGCTGTTTAATATAGATCAGCAGCGATAAGACAAGACGGAGAACACAGGATGTGTCCATCAGTCAGGGGAAGGGAGTTCAGAGGAAATTGCCACAATAAAGCACACACACATAAAGAAGGCTCCCCAAACACACAACTCAGAGAGAAAGAATTAAAACACAAAATGTGCATTTGCATTTTCATTTCAGAGCTAGCAGACAGAACTGATGATGTGTTGAAAAACAGAGCAAACAGCAGTCTGTATGATGAACTGAAGATTGTCTTTGCTGCAATGCTCGCACCATATTTGTGTGTTCCTGTCTGCATGTGAACATGAGTCTGTTTCCTGGAGCTGCTGATTGCAGATTTCAGTGTCTGGATTAATCAGTGGTGACAAGGAACCGTCATGTTTTGCACACATGCACAAAGACACACAATTCCACGATTGTCCCGACGAGTTGGGATGATCAGGGTTTAAAGAGGCTCGGAGCAACAGATGATTTCTGCTCTGCTGAGGCCTTTGATCATGACGGCGCTCTGCTCACATTGCTGCTTTCACTCCATTTTTATGCAAATTAGTTGAGTCATGACAGACATTTTTAATAAATGAGTGTACCGTAATTGTTTTCACACGCTCACTGCAGATGTTGTGTGCCAACTCTGTGCTGTTAGCTCATTACACAGACAATAGGAACCGCTAATAGGGTTTGTTACCCTTCATGAACATGGAGACAGGAAATGCTCAATACCACGGCCATATTAGGGCTAGAGCCATAGATCCTGATGTAGAGTTTCAATCTGGTAATATTGCAACTTGACAATAAAATCCACATCTAGCCTAGTTTGTTAAAATATATTGAATAGGTGAGGTAACAGAAATTAAATTGTGCAGAATTTATTTTTTATGGTGAATTTCAAATTTAAAACACAAATAAATGGGGCAATCAGAAACTTGCCAATCAGAAACCAGGATTCAGTTTCTTGTTATGAACATTCGAACCAATTTCATGTTGTTTATCCATTTTGTTTTTATCGGAGTCATAAAGCGGACATAGCTTTCACACACAGGGTGTTTGATAACGTTTTCACGATCCAAAGAAAGCATCACAAACTTTATTCATTGAATTTGTTCTCGCTGCAGCTTTTTGGAAACATATTTCGAACATTCATGACCGTAAAACATGCTGATAAATCTGTATTTTTTATAAATTGGTTAGATGAGGTTATGTGAAACCTAAAAATTAAAAGTTCAGTTGAAAAACACAAATTTAACTAGATTTGATGTCTTATATAGCATTAATGTCCAGCTTGCTGCAGGATATTTGGAGATCATAGCCACAGCCGTGTTGTCATGAATGGTCCAGTTCCCTGGGTTTGCTTGTGTTGTTGTAGATTGCCATCATCACTGACCTTCTTCAACAAATTCTTTGCATGTTTGAAAATAATTTAGGATTCAGGCATCTGTCTATCTCAGTTGATCAAAAGACCCACATCATGATGCTGCCACCTCTGTGCTTCACCATGGTGGTGGTGTTAGCTAAATGACGTGGGTTGTCAGATGTAGAGCTTGAATTTGTATTTTGTTCAGAGTAGCTTCCACCAAGATTTTCAACCAAAACTGATTCAACTGAGATTGCAGGTTCTTTTTCTAGGTTAGAATTTATGACATCAATTTTGTATTATTTTATTTTCACTGATGTAGTCCTCCCTGACCAAAATCCATCTCTGTCCCATGTGTCCATTCCATTATTGAATCAACATAGTCCTACCTCAGTTTTTCTATAAATGTGTCACAAACTTTCCTTTTCTCATCCTGACATGCAGTGAAACTTGTAGACTTTTTTCTTTTGTCTGATTCTTTAAAACTTTGTCTTTTGTTTAACCAGGGAAGTCCAGTTTGGATAAACAGCATCTTTTTCAAGGGAACCATTGGCTCTTTCCCAATTGAATTGCCTGTTAGACAGAGGGCATGTCAAAATTTGAAGTACTGCAAAAAATAAATAAAAAGTTTGGAATTTTGATCTCAAATCTAAATTGCTCATGCTCAGACTATTCCATCAGAATTTGTGCAACACAATGTTCATAACACATACAAATACAGTACAGTGGCCAAAGGTTTGGAGACTGACAGAAGTTCTGGTTGATGCAAAATTTGCTATTTTAGTGTTATCTTCTTGTCTGATGTTTCAGTTGTATACTGATTTATTATGACACAAATTTTATAAGTATCAGAGGCTTTTATTGTCAGTTACAAAATATTTATGCAAAGTGTCAATATTTGCAGTGTCTTCTTTTTCAAGACCTATGTAATCCACCCTGGCACTCTGTCACATTTGGGCCAAGCCCTGATTGATGGAAGCTCATTATTCAATGCTTGGCGTTTTCAGAATATGTGTCTTCATTTGCTCACCTGCTTCTAATGGGATTAAGGTCTGCAGAGTTTATTAGCAATGGATCAAACTTTTTGTTTTTAGTTCTCACAGCCACTTAGTTGTCACTTTTGCCTTAAACACAAAGCTCCTTCATGCTGGGAATAACATGATTCATCACCAAACTGGTCTCAGATGGTTGAGGGGAGTTCCTCTTGGAGGATGTTTTGGTACCAGTATTTATCTATTGCTATTTTCTGAGCTTAAACTATGAGTGAGTCTGCTCCCTTGGCGGAGAAACAACCCCAAACATGACTGGTCTGAGGAGGACTGGTGGGAGTGCACAATTTCTCTTTTTCACACAATCATTTCTCTAAGTGACACAAAAAATTAGAAAAGAGATTCATCAAAGAAAACAACTTTCCCCAGTTCTTAGCAGTCCAATCTCTGGATCTTTAGCAGAATTATCAGTCTAACTCCGATGTTTTTCTTGGTGAGAAGTGGCTTTTTTGATGCCCTTCTTGACACCAGACCATCCTCCAAGTCTTATTTTGGTAAATGGTCACAAATGCTATATGTAAATAACAATGATGTTTAAAACTTTAGACCCATTTAAACATTTTTCCCTCCCTGACTGTTGAAATGTTTTAAACTGCTGAAATATACACAAAGGGAATATGAAAACCAACAGGTGTTATTTATTTCCATATAGTATCTTTATTATTATTATTTGTTTATTCCCATATATTTATATATTTTCATTCTATACAGATGTTTCTCAATACAGTCTTTTATTGACATACACAGATCTTACATAAGCTTGAGAGAGAGAGAGAGAGAGAGAGAGAGAGAGAGAGAGAGAGAGAGAGAGAGAGAGAGAGAGAGAGAGAGAGAGAGAAGGGGGGTTTGCTTTCTTCTTGAGATATTTTGGCATTTAACAAGACACCACATCACTGACACATTCACACAGGCACACGCAGTGGAAGTACATTGTACACACACACTCACACACGCATTCACACACACCCAACAACTGCCACACAAAAAGAGGCCTCTGACAATCACACAAGTACTTAACACACACACACACACACACACACACACACACACACACACACACACACACACACACACACACACACACACACACACACACACACACACACACACACACACACACACACACACACACACACACACACACACACACACACACACACACACACATCCGTGGAAGGAGGAAGCAGGTATTCACATGATAAATTTACACCAATACCAAGACTGACTAGTAAATAACATGTAGATGTACAGTGCTCGCCATATTTTAAGTCCTGCTCCTACACACACTCTCAGAATCACACACACACACATGCAGGCACACTAATTTTTGGTAAAAAGTAAAGAGCGGTAACGTGTGATATTGATGTTACTAGCTCTGATCCATATTTGGCTTCTATCACTGACAGATGAAGACGACAGAGTGCAAAAAAGAAAAAGTCACTGGGAATGAACAAGGACCCTCAGCAATGTGTGTCGCAATGGTGGGACTGCCAGCACGGACACATGAAAAAATAAATACATATATCTTATATTGCGGTTATAGAATGAATACACGTGATTGGTTCTTCTGTCTGTGTTTCATTTTCCATTTTTCATTATAAGAGTTTATCTTTTACACACACACACACACACATACACACACAAGTCTAGTCACACACACTCGCATCACCACCAGATAGTGCTTCACAGTGTAGGGACCTCATTGCAAATCTGTCAGTCGTTCGAGATGCCATCAGATGAACAAAGGCTGACAGCAAACACAACATAACAGCAACAATATTAAAACAGGAACACAACACATCTCATATATTTGGCTTCAGTAACAGATGAAAAAAGATACCTGAATTGTAGCTACATGTTTGAATGCATAACTTAACAATATATGAAAATACAACCTAAGACAGTCAGTGGAATGTAAGTAGCTATCTGGGTAAAATCTGCAGTGTCTCGTGACTCAGTTGTACTCTGAGTACAAAATATTTGTCAGTTGGTCACGAGGTGATTTGGATGTAGCTCTTTTGAGACAATGCTAAGGATATCAAAACTCAGACGTGGGTTTGCAAGTACCACAGAGATCCTAGCAAAGAGAACCAACACAGAGAACCAAACAAAGCTAAACATAGCTGCTGCAGCCTGGCTCGGCCCGATTTCATCTCGGTGTCTGGATCCTGGTGGGAAAGAGAAGATGACGAGTGAAGGAGGTGTCTGAAAAGAGGCAGAGATGATGGACGATGAAAAGTAGCCCCTTTGTCTTATGGGTTTTCAGTATGTCCAAGAAGAGGGCACTCCAGGAAGTTAGAGCGGCGTCTTCTTGTGGTCAGGGTTTGGTCAGATTGCGTTGGTCACAATGTAGTCTCTGTGGTTGTCGCTGCTGGGCTCAGGGGTGATGCTCTTTAACAGGCGCTGTGAGAAAAAAAAGGAGAGATGAAACAAAGTAATTGTGACCTTTGATGTGCGTACAGAATATTTAAATTGATATTTAACAGAATGTGACTATCCATCATCAGGGTTTGAACCTGACCTGTCTCATCTGTCCTCCTGATCTACATCATTGCTGCTTCCTCTCCCTCCTACTCTTCTGTATACAAAAACTGGACTCCTGTTTGTTGACTTGTGACAGTGCCATTGAGAATGCTGGCAGCCGTGTCAATACTGGACAACAGCCAGAGAACATCTCTCTACAAGTCTCTTTGATGTCAAGTCAACTCTCACACAGGTTTGAACTAGATATTCATAAAGTGATGACAATGAAGACATTTGTATTTGTTTTCATTATGTAATTTACAAGGTGCTACACAGCACATGGCAGTTGAAGACCTTCAGTTTGGGTGTCACCGGTGGCAGACTTGTCTCATAAATATCAGAAATATTGATTTGACTGGACAGAGTTTGATGATCTCTGTTGTGGTAAAGAGGGAGCTGAGGCAGAAAGTGAGGCTATCGGTTAACTAGTTCATCTATGGTCAGGGGTCCACACAATTTTTCCATCACGGTACTCAAGGGAGAACCTGGCGCTGATGTCTGGTGCACACCACATCTCCGTGAGTTTGTCTGGGGGTATGTGTGTTTCTGGTACTCTCTTTGGCATGTGTGTCTCCGGTGCTGCGAGTGTGTGTGTGTCAGCGGTCCTTTGCACGTGTGTGTAAGTTTCAGAAGTCATGTGAGCACTCATTCACTGTGCTGCAACAGGATATGAAGCTCGTCAGATTGCGGGCTGCACCATCAGGACAGCGAAAGGATTGGTTTCCAATGGCGCGTTCGGGCAGAGGGTTCTGGTATGCTTGCATGATATCAGGTGTGCATGCACACTGGAGAGTCAGTTATGTGCACCCCTGTGGTCTATGATCATGAGCTTGGGGAAATAAACAAGATTGCAAATACAAGTGCCCAAAATTAGTTTCCTCTGCAGTTTGGCTGGGCTCAGCTTTAGAGACAGGGTGAGGAGCTCGGACATCTGGGAGGGACTTGGAGTAAAACTGTAACTCCCCCATGTTGAGAGGAGCCAGTTTAGGTGGTTCAGGCATCTGGTCAGGATGCCTCCAGGACATCTCCTGGGAAGGTGTTTCAGGCATGTCCAGCTGGCTGGAGGTCCCTGTGCTGACCTATGACACTCTGGAGCAATTATATCTCTAGGCTGTATGGGAACACCTTGAGGTCCCACCGGATGAGCTGGGGAAGGTGGTTAGGAAGAGGAAGGTCTGGGCTTCCTTACTGGGGTTGCTGCCCCTGCAACACAAACCTGGATAAGCAGAAGACAGCAAGGCGTGGCAAGGAGAGTTTGATGCCAACATACAGATTATGTTTGAGGCAATGCCTCCTAGAGTTTTCAACCTTCGTCTCTAAATTGGCAACGTGACGGTTTACACATAGACGGTAGAGTGTGGATGTCTGCTTGAGTGCCCATTCAGATGCTGTTTTTCCTCTCTAATTTCTGGCCTGTGTCTCCTTCTGTCCTCCTTTGATCCTGATCTCCAGTCATGTGTTCACAGGAGAGGGTAAACCCCGACAGTGAACAGAAGCAAAGGCTCCAAAAGCAATCCCTTCTGTTGGCAAAGTGCCAGTGAGTGAACAGTCAGAATAAACTACAGAAGGATGAGAACAGCATTAAAAAAGACAAGGGTGGGGACACAAGAAACATAAAGATAAATCTGTACCTGTTTGAATGTGCCCTTAGCATTCAGCAAGTGGTAGACCATGTAGGCCGGCACACAGATGAATGAGGACACTCCAATGCAGTAGCCCAGGACAGTGGTCCATGGTGGGTAGTGGTAGTCAAACAGCTTGACTTCTGGAGGGAAGGCCAGGAAACTGATGATGATGAACTGTGTGTGAGAGTAAATCAAAAGTCAAAAACGGTTCTCTAAAAGCAGATGCTTCAACTGTTCAATTCCTTCTGTTAACTGTTTATGAGTCTGGTTTGTGCATGAGACTGACCAGAAGGAAGCAGGGGCAGATCGCCACCCAGCAGACCCTCCAGAAACAACCCGGGTAGAAACCGAGCATGAGCTGGACATCATTACAGAAACGATTGGTACCTAGAACACACACAGGCACACAATCCCTGCAAAGTCAAGTACCCATTCTTACCTTCTTTGATTCAAATGTCTGCCAATGATATAACATAGTAAAAAAGAAAGAACTTTCTCCATCATCTTCCTCATCCTTACTGACCGTAGAACCAGGAAACAGCGATGACTTCAAGCAGCACCACAGTGATAACCGCAGGGCCGGTGGCATACTCCTCAAACAGCTTCACAACAAACGCTCCTCCCTGAGATACAACAGAGACACGCTGAAGGAGTTCTTCATAAAAGCTTGATCATGACTTTCTCTTACACATCAAGTTGAATCTAAACCCTTTAACAAAGTTTGGAAACCTAATGTCAGTCAATAATATCTCAATTAAAAACACCAGTTGGTTTTGTGCTTTACACTGTTGAACAGCCTGATTAGTCATCTAACGAGGTATAACTTGTAAACATGATGTATCTGTAGAATGATCAATACAGCTAAACATGTGAGTAGAGCTGCAGGTGTCACAGGTTACAACCGGAACCAGATTGGAACATGATCATACTAGAGTGACCAGCACCACCACACTGGTTGACCTTTAAAGACTGCTGGTTGAGGAATGGGATTCCATTACACTCAAAATGAGACCAGACTGGTGACCAGCATAAAGAGGAGGAGCCGAGATGTCGTGGATGCGTATGGATCTTCCACATGCTACTGAGGCCCCTGGCAGTGTAAATGAAATTAAGTGTAAAAATAGCCAATATGTGTTTCTTGTTGCTGTCAGAAAGTACAGACATCAAAAGAAATATCAAATGCAGGGGATTTGGGCACATTTTTGGGGTGAAGTGTTGCTGATTCCATGAATGCATGATTTGTGTAAGTTATACCTCTTTGTAAAAGTGTCTAATCATGCTTTCCAGCAATATAAAATACAGTCCCAATAGATATCACTAAAGGAGAGGAATGACTGATCTCATGACATTTCAAAATCTCTATTGAACAGTAGGGATGCACTGATACCAATACTGGATCAAATAAAATTGGCCAATATTGGATCAGAAATTATTTACTACACTTTATCCTAATTATGAGCAGAGAAATAATGTGGCAAACTACATTACTCTACACTGTAACTCACAAATTACAAATGTTAGACATTTTGAAGGCTTCCTGGTCCAAGTTATATTATGTTTGAGGTTTATTATGGTTGATATTACAGTATTTTAAAGTTTGCATTAGTATTGGTGGATATCGAGTATCAACCAATCCACAAAACCTAAATATCGGGATCAGTAGGGACTGAAAAAGCTGGATCGGTGAATCGCTATTGAATAGCCTAACACGTCATGCAGATTGAAAAAGAGGACAGCAGAAGACCTCCCTTTAATAAATTATGTATGTTTTAACCATGTTTAAATGACTTACATATGTGAGAGTAGACAGAGCCCCGAGGTAGCAGACACAAACAAGGCCAAAGACAAACCACTCACGCCTCTTAGCCAGGATATGAGGGAATTCATCCAGCATAGCTGTAATTACCCCCTCCAAGCCTGCAAACTGAGGGCACCAAGAATGAGAAGGGTGAGATAAGAAGATTATACAGGGGCAGAATGAAAAAGATAAGAAATGAAGCTAGAAAAACAAAGAAAGTTCTTAAGCATTCTTTTGGTGGTATACACACCCATCTTGACAACTTTGACCCAACTGAGATTCAACTAGTCCAACATGAATTCATATACACCAGCACATTCTGAAGTAATATCCTCAGTCATAAGATCGAGGAGCACAACAACCCCTATGCTGATTCTGAAATGATTATCAGCACATGATAAGAGCATTATGGGTCTCTAGCTGGCTGCCTTGGAGCAGATAAACAAAGGCTTTCAGAAGACGACCACAAAACAGTGATATGAAACTCCGAACACATTGTTTTCATTGACTATTATTCAAATGGGGAAAAGAGAACAAATAAAACAGAGCAGTTTAAAGGACAAACAAGAACAATTGTAAAATGCGAGTAAAAAGAACTTGAGATCCTTGTTTTTTTAGGTTTGATGGAGAACACAGCAACAGAATTTTAACAAAGAGCAGAGAGGAGGAAGTGGAAATAGAGTGAGGAGTTAGCAGCAGACTAACCGTGCTGTCCAGACCCAACATTATGATCATGAGGAAGAAGATGATGGCAAAGAACGTGGCAGCAGGCATGTTCGCTATGGCCTCGGCATAAATGATGAACAAGAGACTGGGACCTGAGAGGGAATAATAGAGGTAGGTTAGCACACATGTTTCTGAATGATACAACAACGCCTGCCATTTTGGGTTTACCATTACAGTGGTTTTGGTTTCTGAATCTTAAAAAAAAACCTCAAAGTCAGATTTTTGTTCAGACTAATGTGACCTGAGTCCATGTGCTTTTGGGATTCATGCTGAACAAAAATTAACATTGGATGCATTTTGGGAAGAACATGTCTCCAACAGTGTGGTGGACTTTGTTCTACCTGCATCCTTGGCCACAGTGTCCACACTTTGCTGTCTCATCTCAGCCATATAGCCCAGCACAGTGAAGATGACAAAACCTGACAGAAAGCTGGTCAGACAGTTCACTGAGCTGGTGACCAACGCATCTCTACAAGGAGAAGGGTATGGTTAGTTGAAATGTCACAGAAATTTTGATCATTTTAAATAAAAAGTGTTTATATTTCATAAAAAGCTCTAACTTGTAGCAGTTGTTGTGAAATGGGTTGTAGCTGGCAAAGGCTAGCAGCACCCCAAAGCCTGGGCCCAGAGAGAAGAAGATCTGAGCTGCTGCATCAATCCATACCTGTAATAACATAAAAGAGAAACGAATAATGGAAAAGATGAGAAGCATGAAGATTTGTATAGGACAAAATAGAAATGTAGGACAAGTTGAGATATTTCAAAAAGTCCATCTTACTGTAGTGCTGAGAAGTTTCTCCCAGTCAGGTTTGAGGTAGAAGACGACGCCCCTCCAGGCCCCTGGCAGAGTGGCCCCACGGACGAGCAAAACCAGCAGTACCAGATAGGGAAATGTAGCCGTCACCCATACTACCTGACATGAGAAAAAATAGACCAAACAACTGATTTCACTTTTCTGGAAATGATCTCAAACTTTGAGATAGCTACAGATCAGTCATGCTAAACTTCTAATCAATCCAAATAATTAGCTGAATTGATAACATTAAAACAAGAATTCCTGTTGAAATAGCTATTTGGCAATAACCTGATTTCAAAATAGATCACCAATTATGCTACCTGAGGTTAAATTCAACAGACAGTGTGTAAGTGAAGGTTTTACTATGTGTATGTTTAACCTGTTTTGTGTTATAAAAGCTTTAGTTTTTCTGTTAGTTTTGGAAGTGTACAACTTCAAATTCAATGTGAAGTCCCTTATACATTGCGGTAGTATTGTTCATTCGAACTGAATACATTTTATTGAAATTCTCAGTAAGTAAGTAATCATTGGATGGATATCTGCAATATATCATTTTTGATATCAACCCCATTCAAGATGTCTACCACGCATAACTGACATTAGTAAACACAAAAATTGCCATATCGTAGTCAATTTGACATAAATTGAGGTCAAATTTGACATGATGGTATTGAAAGTCATTTTCAACACATGCTTTAAGTTCTAACTGATTGTGTGAGATCTTGAGATATCACATAGGATAGTGTATGAAGTTACTGTCAAGATGTCACTAAAATGGTTGTATTTCCGCTGTTTCTCAACAGATGTTTTAAAGTTTTAAACTTTGGCAGAAAAGTTGACTGGTGATATGCATTTCTTAAAAAACACTAGGCTTTTAAATTTTATATATGTTAAATAAACCAGTCCAACTCAACCCAATCCAACTCAATCCAATTCAACCCAACCTAATCCAATCCAATCCAACTCAATCAAGCCCAAATCAATTCAACCCAACCCAACTCAACTTAACTCAACTCAACTCAACCCAACTCAATCCAATTCAACCCAACCTAATCCAATCCAACTCAATCAAGTCCAAATCAATCCAACCCAACCCAACTCAACTTAACTCAACTCAACTCAACCCAACTCAATCCAATTCAACCCAACCTAATCCAACCCAACTCAATCAAGTCCAAATCAATCCAACCCAACCCAACCCAACTCAACTCAACTCAACTCAACCCAACTCAACCCAACCCAACTCAACTCAACTCAACTCAACTCAACTCAACTCAACTCAACTCAACTCAACTCAACTCAACTCAACTCAACTCAACTCAACTCAACTCAATCCAACTCAACCCAATTCAAATCAATCCAATCCAACCCAACCTAATTCAACCTAATCCAACCCAACTCAATCAAGTCCAAATCAACCCAACCCAACCCAACTCAACCCAATCCATTCCAACCCAATCCAACTCAACCCAACCCAACTCAATCCAATCCAACTCAACCCAACCCAACCTAATCCAATCCAACTCAATCCATTCCAATCCTACCAATCCAAACCCAAGTCAATCCAACCCAACTCAATCCAACTCAATCCAATCAAGTTCAGTCCAATCCAATCCAACCCGTCAATTCAACCCAACCCAATTTAACCCAATCCAACTCAACCCAATCGAATCGAATCCAATCAATCCAATCCAATCCAATCCAATCCAATCCAATCCAATCCATTCCAATCCAATCCAATCCAATCCAATCCAATCCAATCCAATCCAATCCAATCCAATCCATTCCAATCCAATCCAATCCAAATTAGAAATTGTATTAATTATTAAATATTCGTCTTTTCCTTTCCACCATATTATAATCATTACAGCAGATATACAGATGAGAAAATGGTGGAAGAGAAAATGGGAACCAAACAAAAAAAAACCTCACCAGGATCAAATGTTAATGCGTTTAATTTTTACCATTGTTTGTGTCTCAAAGGAAAAAGAAATGTACACATTTTAGTTGTGATTATAGTGACAACTATGGGCACCAAATATTAGATAACATACTGAACTGTACTTTATGAAGTCATTAGTTGTTTGCTTGTTTATTTGTGTGTATTTTCATGGGAGCCTTTTTGTCCAATTTTACTTGATGAATGATTACAATGGGGAGAGCTATTTTATACTTATTTCCTCTCCATATTTCCATCCATCCATCCATCCATCCATCCATCCATCCATCCATCCATCCATCCATCCATCCATCCATCCATCCATCCATCCTAACAGGTAATCCCATCAGCCACTCAGGCACACCATTAGTTACCTTTCCAGACGTCTTGACTCCTTTCCAGATACTGAAGTAGACGATGGTGAAGATGAAGAGCAAACAAAGGGCCAGCTGCCAGCTGATGGAGCCCAGCTGGTGGAGACCCGGGGAGAGGTGGACTTGCAGCACCTGCCGACTGGTGAGAGGACACAACAGAGGAGGTTGTGAGCTGAAGATGGAGGTTAAGAAAGATGCAACAGGTGAAGACAATAAATCAACAAGCAACAGGTGAAACTTCCTTGAAGTAACAGAGAGATTACACAAGGGAGAGGTAAGGACAGTGGCGGAAAGAGTTAGAGGTAGAAAATGATAGCAAACACGAAAGTAAAAGAAAAGAAAACAGTCTAGATCATCAAATAAAATATAAAGAGGATGTAGGGATCCTGGGATATTAAGGAGAACATTTAAAAAGATGTGAAAACAAAGAGCAGCATCAAATAAGGACATGCTGGAAAAAACATCCCAATGAGCAGAATAATGAGTGCAGAGCAAACTACAGTTGAGTGTCTTGGCTGTCTGAAGAAATTTTATGTCAACAAATCATTACAGAGAGAAAGGAGTCTGAAATGAACTGAACGTTTGACATCCGGTCACAGGTTAAGCACACAGAGTTTGGATGATAAAGCAGAGGCATGATTTATGCTGAAAACAGGAAGTTCTGGCGCCAGACTGAGTTGTGGAATTTGTTACTTTTAGACCTGCGTTAGGAAAAGTCAGCCAGGAATAAAGCCTGGATCTCCCTAACCGGAGGGGCTCGGAGACAGCTGATAAAACCTGGGAGCTGTGAGACTGTAAGCAGTGAGGAGAAAGAAAAACATTTTTCTAGAAGAAAAACTGAAGAAAACTGACATGAAGTCATAATCTTTTAAGCGAGTTTCAGAGATTCTCATCGAAACTGGAGCAGAATTAGATTCCTGGAAGAAAGCGATAATTCCATCAGGGCTTGTAAACACCCGAACAGACCCTGTGATCACTTTCTAGACATGATCCTGACTCTTCAGCTCCCTCCTGATTTACTCCTCTCCCTCTGGCGCCTCTACATCTGACTTACATGCACTTACGTATAGAACTCCTCGGCCGGTGACGTGGATGAGTTGGACCAGGACACGTTTTGGTCGGACAGCATGTAGCGGTGACAGTTGGCTGTGTTCCAGCTGTTGGTGCAGGTGGTCCAGGGCAGGGTGGGCCGAAACGATGACAGCAGGTAGTAGAGAGCCCAGGCCATGATGGTGTTGTAGTAGAAGGCTACGTAGAGGGCGATGATGCAGATGGCGAAGCCAATTCCTGTTCGAGTTGTAGAATAAAAGCGTGGTTAGCCCAGTCACATGAGAGTGACAGCCATCAGTCACAGCCAGGATGGTGTTGATGAGACTTCAGTAGAGTTTACAAACCTAATCAAGCTCCTTATTGGTTGAGAGGGTGACATTTCCAAACAGCAATCATTTACATACTATCAAATTTCTGAGCTCTTGGCATTTGGTATTGAAATGTGACAATTTCCATAACAGAGAGTTGGAACATCTCAATAGATGTACGAGAAACCACTAAACCAAGATGAGGGTGTGGGGGGAAAAGGTTAAACGAGCTGTCCGTCAGACTCTCTTCGCTCTTAGCTCAGGTTCTTATCTTCCTTCAGTCCAAACAGTTTCCCTCTGCTGCCCTGTTCTTTCTCTTACCTTTGAAGATGGGACAGATGTGTTTCCAGATGGAGATGCAGCCGCTTCGGTGAAACTGACCCAGAGCCAGCTCCATGTAGAACAGAGGAACACCTCCAAACACTGCCATCAACAGGTAGGGCAGCAAAAAGGCACCTGGGAGGATGATGGGGGCCATCAAAGTGGCCATGAGAGAGGTTTAGGTAAAAAGAATAAAGGTGCATTCAGAAAATTACAAGGGAAGCAGCAGAATTTAGACCAGATCTTTAGTCGTTTTAGCCTAAAGTGCAGAGCTTGATAACACATCTCACACCTCCATCCTCCCTATCTGATTATAAACCTACTTTTTGTGCACGCGGAGCGCACGGTGTGTATGCACACATGTGCCTCTTTGTGACATGAAAGCAGAGATAAGGGTTGATTGAGCAGCTGCCTGGGAGACAGGTTATTAAGCAAGTAGAAAGAAGCCGAGGCCGCTCTCATAAAAGCTCACAATTAATACCGTAGCCTCTATCAAGTGTCTCCCAGGCTCCATCTCTACCTCGCTCTGTGAGACACACACACACGCTGAGTACACAGGAAATTGCAAAGATTTTATTATTGCAAATTCAATAAATTCTCCTCTAGGTGAGGATTGGGTGGTGCACTGAGCACGACAGGACACACAGAGTTTGCTAAAACACAAACTTACCATTTATACTTTAGATTCAGTGCAAAAAGTTAATGTAATCCAGCTGCTAAGCATAAATAACTAACTGGAGCACTTCTTTTAATATCAGCTGAAAAATGTCTGGAGATGTTCTTTATCTCTGTATCAATGGAAAATGTGGTTTGCGGTCCTCGTAGTGAACTGTGTTTGATGGACAATTTAAGCCTTAAAAATTGCCTTTTTGCTTCCAAAATAAATCCTTAATATATTATCATTCTATTTAATCTCCCTCCCCACTTTTACATTTTGATCTCCCCCAAACATCTTTTGAATTCTCACCTCCCCCATTTTGGTAGCAGATGTACGGGAAGCGCCAGACGTTTCCCAGGTCCACTGCGTAGCCGATCACAGACAACAAGAAGTCCATCTTCTTGCTCCAAGTCTCTCTGGGCCTCTCCAAGCTGGTTTGCTGAACCACCAGAGTCCTCAGGCCTCCCAGCGGCGCTGTAGACCCGGGTCCCCCCTGGGGCCCAGAGGCTGCGCCTGCAGCAGTCCCCGGTCCCTCTCTGGGGCTCTGAGGGGTGGACGTCGTGAAGCCGTTGGAGACCTGCTGGCCAGAACCCGAGGTCACGTTTTTGGGTCCTCTCTCTACCAGACCATCAGCCAGCACCAGTTTACCATTTTCCCTCTGTGTCTCCTCCTCTCCCCCCTCCACATCCTCACTACCTTTGTCTCCCCCATTCTCCCCCTTGTCCATATTCAGCATGCTCGTCATCATCATGTCTTTTGTCTCCATTGGGTTGAGTTGATGTCAGTGTTGGCAAAAGCGGTTAGGGCTGGAGTGGGGCTCTCAGTGGTGACGAAGGGAACGTGGTGCTGCTGTCTGATGTGGCGCCCATGAGGGGAACAGAAGAGTTAGGAGGGTGAGGACAGGGTGGGACAGTTCTGGGAAAAGCTAAGCCTGTCCTTCTTGGACAGGTGGACGCCAGAGAGAGAACTGGAGCTGCAAGGAGAAAATGAGGCCCGAATGAGGGGAGGTGAGTAAATGGAAGAGGGGTGGACGGGTCTGTTGAGCAAGACTGACGGATATTTGAGAGAAAGATGGGTTTGAACAGGATGTGGCAAGAACCTTGGCTCTTCTCCACAAACAGCTGGAGACCCTCGGTGATACGGCAAACTGTAACGCACACAGAGGGAAACTCACAATCAGGTCAAAGCACAAGAAATGATTATTTTCTAAAAATGTATTAGAAATACATACATTTATACTTTTGAAGAAACGCCCACATTAAGACAACAGGATTAGGATTTGTCTTACAGTTTTATTATGAGTGCACAGGTTAATCCTAAGAACTGTACAAGTTGAGGGGATTGTGTTGGAACACGTTGATTTACTCCTCATGTTTTATACTATCAGTTACATAACGTTATTTAGGGGTTTATCTGAACATGGACTAGAAACGGGGGGGAATCTAAAATGCAGAGAACACGAGTAGCAAAGTCCAGGTCAGGAATCACAATCTAAAGAACAAACAGAGCGGCTCAGAGGACATGGGCTCCGGTCTGTTAACGCTCCGCTTAAACACGGCTCTGAAGTTTTAAAAATCAATAAAAAAAACTCACATAGTTTAAATAAAAAGTTTTACAAAATTAAAAAATGAATGGATAATTTTTATTATTTTGCATAGTAAAGTAAAAGGCTTGTTCATAATAATATGCAAACTGCAAAAAAAAAAAAAAGAAAGAAAGGTTTTCTTGATATTAAATTCAATAATAAAAAAGTTTGTATGACTTCAAATCTACTCATCAATCAACATACATCCAAACTCTTCGACACGGGTAACAGCTCAAATGAGGAGGACCACCTAAATCCAGTTTATTGTTTACAGCGTTACTCAGTTAGGAGCAGATGCCAGAATATCAGAAGACCTGATTCACGTGGAACGTCATTATCTTAATGAAGAACTTGTGTCCAGCTGGTTTACGGGAGGCTTTACTCAACATTCACATCTGAGAAGCAGACAAACAAAACTCATGTCACAAGTCGTGTTTGTCTCTCATCAGGTAAACACAAAAACAACACAATCCTCCCTTTATTCCTGCAAACTATACTTCCTGAAACCAGGAGAATTTCCATTAAATACTTCAGATTTTTAGGAATACTGCTTGATAGAAAAGTTGTAAGATTTTGTTGCGATTTCTTTTCTTTTCTTTTTTCTTTTCTCTTTCAAATGTTTGCAAATGTTCTGGAAACAAACTGAAATGTTCTTGCTTAGATAAAAACTGACCAAAAAAATGAAAAATGTTTACATTATTTTTTATTTTTTTGCTCTACACACAATCGTTTAATTCTCAATTAAATATTATGAGCTTCACTTAAAACTTACAAAATATAATATAAGATGAAAAAGTGAAAAATCAAGACATAAAAATGTGACCATATACAAACCTGATAAATTAGATTTTTTTAAAGGTTTTAATCCTCTTGCTTCACAAAACACTTTATAATAAAGACACTTTAGTTTGATCAACAACAGGATGAAAAACCCTTCAAATGAGATTTTATAAAACAACTTAAAGAATAAAAACTCTAAATATATTAGTTTAAACAAGATAAATTAGTTCCAAAAGTGGGAGAAAAAACATAGTTTTTCCAATCTTGGATGCATGAATTACCTGGAGACGGTGAGAGAGGACGAGGAGAACTTGTCCAGCACTGAAACAAGTGCAAAGATCAGCAGCAACAAGTTCTGCTGAAAACTTCAAGAATCCTGAGGAATGGTTTGAAACTTGCCAGGGGGAACAGCGTGCACTAGCTCATCAGGACGCTGCGTTTGCCCATTGAGCTCTCAAACCCCTCTCATGTCTCTCTCCCTCTCCCTCCCTTGTTGTCCCTCTCTCACTACTGACTTACAACACACACACATCAAACACACACACGCAGACACGCCACAGTCAGAGAGAGACGTATGCGCAGATGGATGCATGGATGCACGGGCTCAGACAGGGAGACAATAGGAACCGTGGTGCAGGCACAGACCTGCACATCACCGTATCCAGTTGGTGTTGATGCAGTGAAAACACAAACAGATATAATGAAGTGTGGCTCTGACACCACGGTCATGGCACAGCTGTCATTAAAGCACACAGGGGAAGTCCAAACCTCGGCGTGGGGCTCTATCAGGGAGCTGCTCTCTACTTCTTTCCTTTGTTAAAATAAATTCTCACACTCCCTCTAGATTTTTCTCCTTTCATTTCTGCTCTTACCTGTTTTTCTTTGATGTCTGTTCTGATTTTCCTCTCTTACTTTAATGTCTCCATGCACACCTGCTCCAGAGAGACAAAGCTCTTGCTGCTTTGACCCCTGTCGCCCATATTCCTGTATTTTCTGCTTCCAACAGACAGCATTTCCTGCACACTACTCTTATCTCCACTTCTAATTCTTTGTCAGAATAATTAAAAACTGGTTTTCTGGCAAATGCATTACTTGATCAAATCATAAGAGATTCTCTTCACTGAATGATCTCACAAAAGAGAAATTGCTGTATTCGGTGCAAGGCAGTGGGAGTCAATGTGAGCCTTTTTTTAACCTTTAGCTGCACTCCTCCACGTTATTGCAGCATTTTTGTCTACTTGAGCAACGATTCAAAATCATGATCAGGATGAAATTTTTCATGCATGAGATCAGACTGCGGTAAAATCTTGCAAAACAAAGATCTGTCACAAAAAAAACTTACTGCTCAAAAGTTTGAGATCACTTGGAAATCTTCATGTTTTCCATGAAAACAGATGAAGTTAATCTGAACAGGTCGTCTAATATAGAACACGCAGGCATTCATCATTTCCATGAAACTATCTAACTCTGATCATGTCTGCATGTATTTTTTATTTACTTGATTTCCTATTCAGACTTATTTCATGGACTCCCACAAAAAAAACAAAGAAAAAAGTGACCCCAAACTTTTGAGCAGTAGTTTACTAATAGAGACGGCACTTTGCAGTAAATCTTGCTGAACTAAAATTACACAAATAAAAAGCCACATGTCTTGAAAGTTGAAGTGTTCATTCTGCAGATGGCCCCTGTGAGTGATATATAATACAGAGTGCGTGTGAGCAGCGTTTAACTGTTGCAGCACGAGGCAGAGCAGCTGGTTTTTGATTTCCAGCGGAGAAGCAGGCCCCAAATAATGGCAACATAAATCTGAGAGGTCATGAGATGATTAATGGAACAGAAAAAAGAAGATATTTCATAGATTTCTTTACCATTTATAAAATATGCATGATTTATTTTCTCTGGTTATTTATATCTCTGATTAAAGGCCATCTGAGAGGTCTATCTCAGTGTCTTCATGTTAGGGTTAAAAACATGATGATTATTAACTACAGCAATGGAGAAAGTATTTTCCTCCTGTTTTTGCTTTTTATGACTTTAATGTTTCAGATCAGCAAACAAACTTATAGACAAAGATAACCTGAGTGACCTGATAAGTTTTCAACTGAGGATTTAATTTATTTATTAACTTCTACCATCACTTCAGTAGATCCTGTCTGACAACATGAAGAAAGCTAAACGATCTCAAAAAGCAACACATCATGTCCTGTTCTAAAGAAATTTAAAAAGAAAGAACCCAGAACACACATCTAAAGCGTTGCCAGCCTTAGAGTGACATTTGGGTCCAGAAACAGGAAGCAGTCCTCTGACCAGAGCAATACTCACGGCCAGCTGAACCAGGAGAGACACCACTGCAGATCAGTGACAAGTTAGCTGTTAATTTTCAGGTATTTCAAACAACTCTCGCTCAAAACAGCCATACTGATGCACTAGAACTCCGTATTCCCGTTTTGTAAACCTCTACAGTTTGAAACCGTTTGTTTAGTTTGGTTCAACCGAACAACAACCAAATCACTACGCTTGTGTGCGTGTCACTACAACAGCATGGACACCATAAACTAAACAAACTATCTCATACAACATCATAAAGTTTAATGTACAGTTGTAAAGCACCAGTGTGAATTTTTAGAGCAAGAGTTGTTTTAAGTGCCTGAAAAATTGCTGCTAATTTGACACCAATCTACAGCAGTGTGTCTGCAGGTCTGGAGCATTGCTCTGGTCAGAGGACTACTTCCTGTTTTTAGAGACTCCGCTCGCTTTAAGTGATGTCACCAGTGGGTAGGGTTCTTACTGTGGATAAATAAGTGATAGAACGCCACTTTAAAATATCACTTTAAGGAAAACATTCTGTGGACTCACAAGACAAAAGCGGAACTTTTAGGAAGAGCCGTTCCACCTGGGGTCAAACTGACTGCATCACATAAACCATCAGACCAACAGTCAGACGTGGTGGTGTAGTGTGGTGGTCTGGGGCTGCTTTGCTGCTTCAGGATGAGTTGCTGTAATTGATGGAACCGAATTCTGCTCTCTACCAGAAAAACCTAAAGAATGTCTGACCTTTGACCTCTATCAGGCTGTTCAAACACCTTCCAGTGTGACTGAATTAAAACAATTCTGTAAAGAAGAGTGGGACAAAAATCCTCCAGACCTGTGAGAAACAGACGACTATCACAAATGCTTGATTAAAATTGTTGCTGTCAAGAGTTTTAGAGCCAAATTTAGGGTTCAGTTTCACACAGGGTCGGCTTGATGGACAAAAACAAAAGAAAACTGAACTTTTGTTTATTTTTTCAGGTTGTCTTTGTCTGAAACATTTGCGACCAAAAAAGCAAATATTTTATCAAAGTAAAATAAAAATCTGATCCTCTGGTTTAAGTTTTGAAGATGAAATATGAATTAAAGGTAATCGAGCATTTTCCCATCCAGACTGTGAGTAATTAAACATATTGTTGATTTTCAGCGTTCACATGCAGACCCATGTTGTATAAACTGATGTACGTTTGCAGTCATACAGCTGAGCTGGAGTAAATCGTTACTGTTGAAAGGTTAAATGAACATGCAGAGAAAAACTTCAACATTTCCTCTAAGCATCTAAAGAGATCTCAGTGTATCTTTAATGAAAAATACAAATCAAAGTTAATGTCTCTCTGCAGGCTTTGCAACCCTAAACTAAAACTATTTTTAAACACACACACACACACACACACACACACACACACACACACACACACACACACACACTGAACAAGTTGTTGACAAGAGGGATGGGTGTGTAAAAAGATCCTATCCTTATCTCAGTCTGCTTTGGCAGGAGGTTTACTGAATCTCTCTGGGACTCTTCAGCATTGACTTTGTTTATTTTCTCATCTGTTTGTTTGATTCAGACGTGGACCACAACGAGGGCTGACAAATGATAAATGAGGCCAATATGCAGGTCTGTCCAATTATCAGACAGAACGTTTGCTTGGACACGACAGGTTCAAAGTTTTTATTACCGTAAATCTGATCCCAGCAGAAGGAAAACAAGTTACAGCCTAAAATATTTTACGTCCAGATTCCTCTCACCTCCAGGCTGACATTTCAACCTGTATGGTTACAGAACATCATAATATTCAACCTGCAGTTAAAATATTGTAGTTATTTTTAATATTTGACTAAATACTTGATGCAAACCTAAGGAGAAAGTTTAATTTCTAAGCTGTTTAAACTGATTTTGGATTAAGAAATATATAGTTTATGTTGGCATTAATAAACATCTCTCACAATGAACATTAAATATTCAGAAATGAAGCTAAATGTTTTAAAAAAGTTACATCTAAATGTGTGGGTTTTAAAATAACAATTTAGCTAACATGCAAATTCAGAAGTAGCCTTTCAAAGTAAAATGACCATATAAAAACGACACTGGCTTATTGCACTGTTATGGTATTTTGGTCAACTTAGACCTGATTTTGTTATTTAGGGTGACTGGATTTAAATTTAAGATGTATTTTTTTATGTTTGTTTTAAGAACATTTTCAGCTTTTTTTAGTTTTAGTTTCAAAATAGCACATTTTGAGAAATTGCTTGTTTTTAATGTCCAGCCAAATAGATAGAAGATATCGTCCTTGTATTCATATTAAACGGCCATTTCATTTTGAAGAATTTAGATATAAGCTAAATTTTTATTATAAACAGCCACATTCAACCTTTATCTGTAATTTTATATACTTAGATTTGATATCAAACATTTAGATTCAGCTTTACGCTTATAAGTAAGGACAAACAGACAGCTGATCTCTATCTACTCTGAACCCTAATGAATAAAATCCCTGTTTTCCGCCGTGTGGTCCCAGTTTTCCTGTCCTGACATCATAGCTTTCTAAACTCTGGCTAATTGAAAAATAAACACTGAAAGGAGACGTTGGAGAAGAAGAAGGTTTAGTTTTTTTAGCCTGAAAGTCTACGCCGCCACCACATCTGCACAAACAACACTTAAACTAGCCAGAGGAACTTTTAGTACTTTATGAGGAAACTGCTCCCAGAGGAGAAGAAAAACACTTTTTGTACATTCTAAGTTGAAAAAGCCTGATAAGCAGATGTGAAAACATTTTTTGGTGGCAAATAAAGTTCACAGCATCCTGCCCTGAAGCAGAGAGTAATTCCACTGACCGTGTAGCTGCACGAGAACATCAGTAATGAGGGCAGCATTCATAGGCGCTGTTACACTACAGCCCTTGGCCCTTTAACCTCCACTGAACTGTCTGATATCTGCCTCTTTATGCTACCGTTTTACACCATTAAATCTGCCAAAACTACTCAAAACATCACAGTTACAGATTTCCCCGTTTGTACCTCTGACCTCCTGTGTGTTTGGGATTAAATTTGAAATGACATTCCTTCACAGCTACATGTAGTAATCTAGAGGCTGGGAGACAGAATCCAATGAAGACTCGTGTATCCACAGAGACTTTCATTATGAGACCTTAGCTGTCCTGTTTGTCTCATCAGCATCAATTTGACCACAATAGAGTGAGGAAAACAACTAAATATGACAAGCCAACCATTCCTTGAGCAACTTGTTGCCTTTTATGTCAGAGTTTGAACTAAAACTCATCTTATGCTGAGAAATGATGGAATTACAGTTGTTTTGGTCAAATCTTGAAAATAACATGGCCATCGTTTTATGATCTAGTGTGATCTGTTAGTATGTGTGTGACACTCAGCCAATGTGATAAAATTCACTGAACTATAGCTATTGTTGTTTGTGTTTGGTAACATTGATTTGCTGTGGCAGCCATCTTGACTTAAGTGAATCAATGCCGCAGAGCATGGATCCTGCTGATCTATTGAAATTCAAGGCACTGCTGTCCTCATTCTCTGCCAGCATCACTAAGGCAAAAAAAAAAAGCTTTTTACACTGACAAAATTCTCAGTACTGATGACTGGGAAACTTTTTTCAACCTTCAGAACTCTACTGAACCCTCCACGTCCACCACCTACCAACAATCTGACAGCAGACACCTTTGTCTCATTTTTTACTAACAAAGTGTCACTTATAGGCAAACTGTTTACTGAACTGGCCACATCAGAACCCTCCGAACTCAAAACTATCACTAACTCAGCATGCAGAAGTTCTACTGCATCTTTTTCTTTATTTACCCTCCTCACTGAGAATAGTGTGTTCAAACTTGTGACATGTAGCCGTCCTACTACATGCCTGCTGGACCCCATTCCGACTAAGCTACTCCAATCCATCGCTCCTATAGCTGCAGCAGTCACACGTGTGATTAATGCTTCACTAACATCTGGTACATTTCCCACCTCACTTAAACATACTCAGGTTACACTGCTGCTCAAAAAACCTGCCCTTCCTCCAAATCAGGTGGAGAACTACCAACCTGTCTCTCTCCTCCCTTTTCTGTATAAAATTACTGAAAGGGCGATCACAGAATACCTCTCCCAAAACAATATCTCCTTGACCCATACACCAATCTGGGTTCAAAAATGGCCGCTCCACTGAAACAGCTCTGTTAGCAGTGACAGAAGCCTTTAAAGAAGCCAGAGCGACTGCCAAGTCCTCTTATTGGCTGCATTTGACTCTGTTACCATGGCGTCCCTTAGTCCATATATCTAGCATGGGCATCACAGGGAGTGCACACTCCTGGTTTGAATCCTACCTCACAGGTTGGTCGTTCAATGTATCCTGGCTCAGTCACACTTCTGCTGTGCACCACCTTGCCACAGGGGTTCCCCAAGGCTCCGTGCTGGGACCTCCTCTTTGCGATTTACACCACCTCACTGGTTCAGATCATCTGATCACATGGCATCTCCTACCACTGCTATACTGACGACACCCAGCTCTACCCGTCATTCCCACCTGATGACCTCACAGTCTCAGCGCCTCAGCGTCTCCAACTCAACCTCTCTAAAACTGAACTGCTTGTCATCCCAGCCAAACCAACCAACAACACAAGATCTCAATCCAGACTGACTCCCTATCTCTGGCTCCATCAAAGACAGCTGAAATCTGGGTGTTGTGATTGACGACCAGCTGACCTTTAAAGATCATGCTGCTTCTGTTGCCGCTTCGCTTTGTTCAACATACAAAAAATCAGACCATACCTGACACAATACGCCACCCAGCTCCTGATGCAGTCTATGGTCATCTCCCGCCTTGACCACTGCAATGTCCTTCTAACTGGTCTTCCAGACTGCACTGTGAAACCTCTACTAATGGTTCAGAACGCAGCAGCATGTTTGGTCTTCAATCAGCCTAAAAGCACGTAACCCCTCTGTTCATGAGCAAGACGGGTAGTAAAATCTATAGTATCCTTTTGTGAGGAGGAGCGTAACCCCAGAAATAGCTGTGAATAGATGTAGTGCTACCTGTACCCCTGTGATCATAGACAAAGGGAAAACACATCTCTTGCTAATGTTTATACAGACGTGGGAACTGCCAAACATGTGGATATAGTTAGCAGGTGTTCGATGACATCACATGATGGTGATACATTCTTGAACAATTTGGCCTGATGTTCTTTTGTATAGTGAGCAAAATGTAGGACATCACTTTGAATAAAAGTGTTCATCACAGAAGGAGGATTTATGCAGCCTGTGTAGAGTCCACACCCAAATACCGTATGTCTTGAGATCTCCACTCCTAAGCAAGATGTCCAAATCCTTCTGTAGGCTTAGGTAATCAAGGCCAGTCCTGGCTAATTCAAATGGGATATTATCAAGGAGTTCATTTCTAGAAGGTTCATTAATAAGAAATAACTCTCTCTGAACAAAATTCACTTTATAGCCTGATATTTTAATAAGTGAATCGAGAACAGAAAGTGCTGCTTGAACAGATTGAGTAGAAGTGAATAGGAGCAGGTCATCTGTGTAAAGAGTAATTCTGTAGTCTACCCTGTTTCTGACA
The DNA here is from genome assembly GCA_006937965.1 of Callopanchax toddi. Classification (NCBI taxonomy): domain Eukaryota; kingdom Metazoa; phylum Chordata; class Actinopteri; order Cyprinodontiformes; family Nothobranchiidae; genus Callopanchax; species Callopanchax toddi. The sequence continues at coordinate 426,944 of SSNR01000342.1, forward strand.
ATTATTTTTGTTTATTTCAAACGCAACCTTAAAGCTGAGGAATTTTCTGGAAAACTCAAATTGAAGTGTTTCAGTCAAGAAACATAAAGTTTAACACATCATTTAAAATGATTAACATTCATTTATTGGAGGGGGAAATGACTGACTTTCTCCTCATTTTTGTCAGTTGTGGAAAAAACAACTTTTACAAAAGACTGTAAAGGTCCTTCTTTATCACGTGATTAAACTAATGAAGTAACAAACAAAACCACAAAGAAAGGGGCATTTGGGGTCACTGGACTGCCAAAACAATACAGGGCAGCTCCACTCTGGGTCTTGACGTCATGGGATTGGCCCACTCTTTATGGCTTCACAGCTAAACAGGAATATCTGAGGCAGATGCCAGTTTGCTGCTGGTCAGCAAGTCTGATTATTAAAGAAAACAGATTTCAACATGTAGATGTACCTTTATGTATTTAGATGTGATTCTAAATATTTTATCATTATTATGTGAAGTTAAATGTAGTCAAATATAAATGTTAATTTTCTAATGTTTTACTTTACAGTCAGAGTGCAATACTCTCTAGGGCAGACATGTCCAGAGTGTGGTCCTCAGAGGGATTTTAATAAGAATCACCTGCATAAATAATAATAATAAAAAAAAAAACATCATTCTTGTGGCCTGTGAGGACTTTTGACTTGGTCATTTTGGCCCTTGCCTTGTAAAGTTTGGACACCCCTGCTCTAGGGGTTCGTGCTGTGTACTTGTTCATTATTTATTCCTAAAAAACAACAAAACATTGTTATTTTTCACTAACAGATTTCTGAGGCTAGACTTTGAACAACACTAGCACTAAGGCTTCATTTAAAACGTGGCTGAGACCCAGACTGTGGGCGGTGGATGGTTACGGTCGCTGTTGTGTTAATTATTTTGGGATTTCCTCGAAAACTGAACAGCTTAATGCTCACAATTTGCACGCTCAGGCGAGCAGCAAGACCTGACCTCTAAGGCAGGAACAGATCACTGAATTTAAAGGTATAAACACACACGCACGCGCACGCACGCACACACACACACACACACACAAAACACGTTTCAGTTTAACATAACAATCAAGGTCAAGAGCCACAAATAATGCATTGCTATCTACTTTTTGTTCAAGACAAAAATGTTAATAAAATGTTGGTTCTGCCTTTATGTTGACTGTGCACAGCACATTATTTGTAGCTTTAAAAAATATATATTTTACTTTTTACAAATTCTAAAACTTAACCTGATTCAAAACAGCAAACAAAAATAATTCATGTAAATAATAAGGTTAGAGTGAATGACTGAAATTTGAAGTAAAAATAAATAAATTTAGAACTCTTATTGAATCTAGAACGCACAACATCTTGTATTGTTGCACAAATGAATGAATGAATTAAATATATAAAATCAACTTCCTGAAATATGAGGACTGGAGTCCTCTTTATTCTGTTTAGTACTTGTTATTATTCACAGGGACCTGGCTTTCATTTTAAATGTTTATTTTTGAGAAAAAAAGTAACATTTTAAACTTTTGAACTACCCGATGTTCAAAAACAAAGTTTGTTTTTGTATGTTTATGAGGTCAAAGCAGTCTCAAACACTGTAACTAGGTAAAGCTCAGGTCTCAGGAGGGTAAAGCTGTTCTGTGATAATAATGGACCTGCTGCTGTTGGATCCAGACAGGACCACGGTTCGGTCTTACCGTTATTCTTCTAAGGACGGTCTGCGTTGTCCATGAAGAGTCTGGTCATCCAAAGTCCAAGACGGCGCCTATCAGCGTTGACTAAACCCGATCACACAAATCCCACATGCCTGGGCTTACAGGAGGCCGCATTCTGCTCTGCCCAGGCTTAAGACACACACGCACGCACGCACGCATGCACGCACATACACACACACTCTGAGCTTTTTAAAACAGGATCCTTGTCCCTAATCCGAACCTCCTTGATGCAAAAAGGGAAAAAAGGTGTGGACATGTATGGATTTATTTAAGAAGGTTGTAAAATGTGGAGGATCAGCATGATGAAACATGAAGATGTGAATTTCAGACAGATTGATAAACTCCCAGGCTGCCTGAGTCCTGTTCCAACAACCCATTTACAACCACCTGCAACCTGCAGAGCCAAATGGCTTCATGCCAGGTACAGTAGTGCAGCCAGCCTACTTAGCCTGCACTGTGTGTGTGTGTGCGTGTGTGTGTGTGAATTTAAAGTAGGAAAGAGGAAAAAACATGCAAAATAAAAGGCACCATCCTAGGCTGAAATAGAAAACATAATGAATTTGAAATTAAAATCACTGTTCCCTGTCATCTTACTCTCTCTCACACATCATCCAGTCGCCCTGTTTGTGTGGAGTGTTGAGCGTCATTCCAATCAGCATCAGCTGAAGCACTAGGTTAATCCTCATTGCAACACACACACTCACACAAACAACCAAGAAAAGAGAAGGAAGAGAGAAGGAAGAGAGGAGGAAGAGAGGGGAGATGGAAGGCAACTATGAGCCGACTAGTCCTGTATGGTTCAGCGATAGGCTAATTCTCCCTGTCAGACACAAATAGCTGCTACACGGAAATCATCATAAGACTGGTTGTTTTTGACGTCAGACATGTAAGCCTGGGACGCAGGTTCACAAGTTCACAGCCAGGCTTTGTTCAGTGTCTCACACGTGAAAATGTAGCAACAATCAGGAACCCCAGGCTGCATTCAGGAGAGGAGGACACACAGGAACGCTGGTCAGGAAATAGACGAGTTCAAAGAAAAACCTACATGTCTAAAAGTCTGAGAACTGAACAGGCAGCTGCCTCAGTAGAGTTCAATGATAAATTGAAGGTTGTATTATTGTTTTAATCATTACCATAATTCTAATTAATATAAGAATTTAATCTTAATAAATTATAATAATTAATAATACATCTTACTTATTGTTTTAACTATAACAGTGATATATAATAGTAATACAATGTGGTCTTGTGTGCTTTTGTCCCACTCTTCTTTAAAGAGTTGTTTCACTTCAGCTACATTGGAGGTTTTCCTGTAAACGGCTTGTTTAGGGTCAAAGGTCAGACATACTCCTTCAGGATTCTCTAGTAGACACTTACAAGTGGTCCAGGTCCTGAAGCAGCCCCAGACCATCACACTACCACCACGTCTAACTACGATGTAGGTAGGTAGTCTTACTCCAGACACACACCTTCCAGAAATGTCCTCTTTTGTCTCGTCAGTCCACAGAACATTTTCCCAGAAGTCTTGGGGATCATAAAGATGTATTTTGGTTAATGTGAGACGAGTCGTTTGTACTTGGAACTCTCTCATGGAGCCGGTTTTGTCCAGTCTCTTCTTTTTATTGCTGAATCATGACCTCTGACCCTAACTTCCACCAAGTGCACCACTTTAGATGTTGTGTGTTCTTGAGTTTCTTTAGAACAGGGCATGATGTGTTGCTTTTTGAGATCTTTTAGCTTTCTTCATGTTGTCAGACAGCTTCTATTGAAGTGATTTCATTCTACAGGTCTGGGTGTAGCTGATGGATCCCAAATCAGCTTTCTGACTAATGCAGTTAATCACAGTGAATTCATGATTTAACAAGGGATTAGGGGTAGGGGTGTATTTCGTCATTTGAGGCCTAGTTGGGATTTTTGCTGATCTGAAACATTTGAGTGTGTGTGTGTTGGTGAGGAGGGGAGCAGCAGTGTTTATGGGAGCTTAAAGCCCCATCTGGTTGAGCCTCTACCTGGTTCAGCTGGAGGTAGCTTTCTGAGTTTTTCCAGTGCTAGTCCAGGGTAGAGGAGTATGTTGGAGTAAAGATTTAATGCTGGTTTCTTTATACAGGGCGATTTTTTATTAGTTAGAATGTAATAACCTACTAAATCTTGAACTGGAACCTGCTCTGATATAAATCAGACTTGTTGCTTTCGGTAAAACACTTTGAGATGACTTTTGTTGTGAATTTGTGCATAAATACGTATAACAGGTAAACCAAATTAAAAACAATTTCTCATTTTGTGACTTGAATTTACAGTGTCTTGTGTTTTTGTTCTCTTGAAAACAAAACCTAACCATTTCCCTAATTTTTTATATTTTCCATAAAAATGATTTGACTTTCAATACTAAACCCAGTTTGATTTCGTCTTTTTAATGAATGTTTTTCACTTGACTCCAGTATTTTTGCCCATTTTTATCTACATCATCTTCAACCAGTGTGACGCTGAGCACAGCAGGTTGTCGGAGTCTTTGCTACCTTTACGGAAGTGTTTTAAAGCAGAAGAGTTGAATTATGAGGAATACAAATATCAAATATTATTTATGAGTACACGCTCATTATTTATAGCATTATCAAAGTGTTCCAGGTTTTGATAGCGTTAGAAAAGGTTCTGCTTATTGACACCATGTAAAAACAGTGAATACGTTTAAATCACCAAATTTACTAGTTCTGAAAGAAACGCTGACAAAAGACACAATCCATCCAGTAAAAAAAGAAAACAAATTTTTATTTTCCTATGAGTACAGGCTCTTCTGTAGGAAGGTGTGAGGGAAAAAATTGAGTTAAAAGTAGCAGAGGAACAGGGTGGAGTCAATCAGACCAGAGGGGTGGACTAAAACCTGGATTGAGGTCTTTTTCTATGCCAATGATCCCATGGGATCCCAGGCAGGAAGTACAATAGGCTCCAGTTGCATCACATCCAGGACATCAGAGGAAAGGAACTTTTTGTCTACCACCACCTCGTACACGTACTCGGAGAACCAGTCGTCCGTCATGATGAGGTAACCTACAGGGGAGGGCAGAAAACAGATCAGTTTGGAAAACAAAACAAACTAATCTGAGTTGGATTCATCTGGAGCACCGGCTACATCTGGAGGTTCTTTGAAAGAGTGCCACTGATTACATCAAGCGCAAGTTTGGATGAGATCACATAAAACATTACAACAAACACAATGCATCACTTAAAAGATAGCTCAGGATTCCTTCTGGCCTCTTTTTACTGGAGTGAATACAACTAGACTCTGTTACAGTGAGTTTATAATGTTCTGTATGCAGAACAAGGCAAGGTTAAACTAGGATATGTTACCTTTAAGCAAATATTACAGTGGTAACAGTTTACAATCAGATACATATTACAAAACTCCTGGCAAAACAACCACCACCTGGAGATTAAAGTGAAAGTTATGACTGGTTTGTTATAATCCTGGCCATTTGCATGGACAATTTAACCCAGAATCTCGGGCATGATCCTTTTGTTGGAGTGCAGCTCAGTTAGCATGGGTGCAGTGGATTATGGGATCATTATGCAACACTTCTCAACAAAGTCCTGTGGAGACAGATTCCTCTCGTCTTAAAGTGCTTTAAAGTTATTCAACCTTTTAAATGTTCTTTTTGATCAAAAGAAATAAAAGGACCAGAAACTGTTTGTTATTTCACAGAAAGCCTTAATTACAGCCCTTTTTCTGATTAGAGTCAAGAAAACACAATGACGTCAAATGAACCGATTGTTGCTGGTTTTCTTTCAATACGAGGAGTAAAGAGATCATTTCAGGTGAAGAAATCCAGCCCGTGAAAACGAGCTTTCACAGCTCTTGAGTGCAGTTTATCACTAAACGTTCAACAAGCTGGAGGGTGGTGGACAAGAAGGACCACCACTCATTAGGGTTGACAGCCCTTGAAATGAAACTAAACAATGTCGATCCAGTTCCCCGTTTCTCATTAACCAAATGAGAAGAGCCCTGAAAGTGTACCATGACCTTAAATACAGAAGTGCTGCTCAAACCCACCTCTGAGCGTAGATGGATTTGAACTGGAAACCAGGTTTTCATTTACTGAAACTTCTTCTGCTTTGCGACAGCCGCTTTCACTCTGGCTTCTCATGAGCTCAGAGTTGAGCAAACACTCCTACTGTCAAGTTGACTTATCAAGGACGTGAGGGGAAACTGCAAGAACGTGCCACAGTTTAAAACAATGCATCAGGATTGCATGTGTTGCATATACACGTTCTTCCAAGTACGCACATCTTGTATGGCATGCTGCCTGGTTCCCACTGCGGTATTCCTGTGAGCTTCCTGGAACCCACATGTTGGGTGGCATGATATGTGTGTGTGTGTGTGTGTGTGTGTGCATACTAGGTGTCATTTGAGTTTAGGGATAGGAGTGCATTTCTTAGAAACAGATGGCTGTGGTAAAAGCTTTTTTTAAAAATCACGTGCATTCAAGAAACTAACAATACATACTGGTACTTTTAAAATTAAAATATATTTAAAACATTTTAACAAAAAAAATTATTTGGGTTTTGTCCTTGTATCCATCTGTCAATCAACCCATCATGTGTCAAAAGTTAAAAGTAATCAAATTATTTAAATGTGACAGGAAATTCAGTCACTACATACAGACGATGTCATGAAGAGAAAATGAAATGATGGAAAACTAAGCCATTTTTGATATTGGGTTGTGAGCAGTTTCACTCAGTCCAGTGACCCTCAAGTGAGACAGCCTCATTCAAGGAACTGCAGCTTTCTGCACATTGAACTTGCTTCATTCATAAAGTGTTGAAAAGTTAGAAGTGTTAAGAGGAAAAGAGGCAGAGATTACCAACAAGGCACCGTACTTTTTGTTTGTAGCCTGGCAACAGCCGAACTGCTGATGTTACATGCAGCTAACTAAGATGACACAAACTCACTGGAAACAGTTTAATACTCAGTGAACAAAAATGTGAATTCAATAAATTGATTACTTTCTTGAGCAATATTATTTTATTTTATTTATGTCAATCTATCTGCAGTCTTTTCTAGCCAGTACAGTCTCAAAGTCAGAGGTTGGACTCCCATTCCTGCAGCCATGTTTTAGTGAAAAACAATAACTCAATCACTATATAAATAAGGGGCATTTAGGTTTGTCAAAAGCTACATGGGGCTGTCTGGTGGTGCAGTTGTTAGCGCGGTTGCATCACAGCAAGAAAGTTGCAGGTTCGAATCCCAGCTGTGGCCTTTTTGCATGGCGTTAGCATGTTCTCCCCATGCGTACGTTGGTTTCCTCCTGGTACTCTGGTTTATCCCACAGACCACACCATGCCTTATAGTTTGTTAACATTCAAAGACACTTTGGATAAAAGTCTCCGCTGAGACAAGAAACATAAAAGCAGATTAGTTTTTCTTAACCACATAATTTAACAGGTAAATGGATTGTAGTAGCTATTACTCTCATTGGTATACTGTCATAGTGCAATGTTTTGCCAGGAAACCTTGGTTGCTGTCATTCACGGGGATGCTCCTTTGACAAGTTCCACTGATGCAAACCACACAAACATTCTCTTCATGGTAGTGGCCTCTCGTAGCAGGACGCCACCACCACAAAAACTTCACAGAAATGGCTCATTGAACATAAGAGTCCAAGGCGTTGACCCGGCCTCAAAAACCACAGATCCCAGACTAGTTGAGCATCAGCGGGATACACTGGAACAGACCCAAAACACAGAGGCTCCACCCCGCAAACCTCAGAACCCGAGGGATCTACTGCCAACAACACAGTGCCAAACATGACAGGACATCCCCAGAGGTTCAGTGTCTGTGCAAACATGGGTCATGGCCTGATTTGTTGAAATGAGGGGGACTTCCACAGCAAAAGGCAGGTGGTTCTGAGGTCTCGTGTTATGGGATGACAACAGTGACGGCAGCACAAACTGAATCTGTGAAAAAATTCAAATGATGTGACGAGACAGATAACTGGATGGAAACAATGGCAATGGATTAGAAACACACCTAAAAACTAACAAAGCCTTACTTCCAAAATCCTTCCAGCCACATTAACATCATCTCCTCGTATTGACTAAACAACAGAATAAGACTGGAAGGAAATAAACTCGTCTTCCTTTTCTAGAATTATTTAAAATTCAAACAGAAGAAGTGACAAATGTTATGGACTTGACCTCAACTAAACGCACTTCCAATTTGGAAAAGAAACACTTTAGAAAGAGTGGCCAAGTATTTGTCTAAAATAGTGTAAAAGTACGGAGTTGTGGAGTGAGCAGAGCCATAACAGCTGTTTGAGGGTTTGAAGAATGGGAAACTGAAAGTTAAACCTCTCACAAGAGACCCATTCAGGGTCAGGAGGAAAATCAAGAAACCCAAGGGGAGACAGAATTGAACAAACCTTCTAAAACACACGACACTCCATCTTTCAGTTCAATCTTTGTCCAAATATTCAATCCATCTTTATTATCATTAATAAATCATCACCACATCTACACATCTTTGTTTTCTTACACGCAATACAAACATCTCACTTCTATTATCTCCATTTGATCTTTTATAAACCCTCAGCTTTTGTTAAATAAATAAAAAAATCTGCCCCACCAATTCCCAAGTGAACTCCACTTCCTAAACTTTTGTTCTCAAAGGCTATTAATTTGGCTGAGGACATGCCGGGGCCCCGTCCCCCGTGTGCCGGTGTTTATGGAATATGATCTGCATGAAATACATTTCATTTGACTGAGGGGTTTTCACATGTTTCACCAATAGTCACTACGGTTTGTGGGCTAAAGCAAACAGCGTATGCGTGTCTTTGAGAGTATATCACAAACTGTATGTGTGGGTTGGCTCACAGACGCTCGAGTGACCTGAAATCCATAAAGTTTGTGGTGGAATGTTGAGCTCAGAGATTGAGATGAGGCAGAGCGGGTCGTAAGATGGGGAACAATGATGAAAGGATAAATGGAATAACAACAGTGATCTGGGGCGGTGGAGTGGAGTACCTGCTGTGCTGTGTGCGGGCTGTTGCATAAGAAAAGCCAACCTTACGTATCTCATGAGAAACCACTGACATTTTTCATTGAGGTCTTAAATGTTCAACTCACAGGTTTCCCGGAGAACAGTAAAAAGTTCTCTGCCAACTTTTTAAACAACTTAAAACAAACAAAAAAAACTATTTTTTTGTGTTTGTTTATTGCAAATGTTTAGTTTCTCTAATAAATGTTTACCGTCTTCAGTAAACATTCATTGTCTCCAATTTGAACTTTATTGTTTAGGGAGCATTTTACCAATTTAAACCTTCAAAACCACTTGTGTGTGAAACGTCCTGTGCAATGAACTTGACAAGTCAAAAAAGGCTCAACAATAAGCTTTTAAGGAGATTTACAAATAACTTGTTTTTAATGGAGCTATAGAATATTTTTTTATTGTTTAAATGGTCAGATCGGCTTCTTTTCTTCCTTTGATACACCTGACTTTTTTTTGACAAAAACAATAAAGGTTTCAACATTTATGTCAAACTTGTCATAATGTGAGATTATCCCACAAACAGCTGCTTGCATTAAAGCTGGATTATAATTTACTTTTTGAATAAAGCAGGTGATTATCGTCTGTGTCTCAGTTGTCTCAAGGATCAACTCATTCAATAACAGTTATGCAACTAAACCTAGATAAACTGACTTTCAAGAAGACCAAACAAACACACACACACACACACACACACACACACACACACACACACACACACACACACACACACACACACACACACACACACACACACAAAGAGAAAGTAAGGTCTGCTGCGCCAGTCAGTCCTTTTGAAATAAGACACACACAATTGCAAGTGTATGAAGCAGCATTACAGGGAAACACAAAAGACGTGTCGAGGCAACGCTGAATCAACTGAGATGCCACGTGTATTTGTTAGTGAGGAGGTGCTACAATGATTTACGTCATTTCATGTCCAGGTTCGTAACACAAATCAGTGTTAAGCTTACAAGGTGATGTGACCAACGACTGGACAGATGGAAACATAGATCATTTATCATACCTGACGTATGGTTTAAATACATTATGAATAGATGAAGCTGCCTGTCAGGATACAGCTGAAATAGAAATTTCCCTCAATTTTCTTCTTTAAAAAAAAAAAAAAAGTATATGTTTGTTTTTTAAATAAATTGACACACTGTGATTTTTGCTGAAGTCTCTCATTCTCACTGGCCCATGTTCCTTTGTGACACCCTTTAATGTCTTTGTGCATCGATGCTGCTGTAGCACATCCAAAATGGCACAGTTTAGGTCTAAATGACTAGAGTAAGGCAGCAATAAATGTGTAGGATAAATGAATCTGGAACCACTGTTGTTTTTGGCAGCAACTTTGGGTTTAGTCTTAAGTCTTTTGGACTAAAATGCTGATTAGTTTTAGTCATATTTAGTCATGTCTATATGTGATAGTTTTAGTCCAGTTTTAGTCGACAAAAACTCAAAACGGTTTTAGTCAAAAAAAGTATTAATCCTGAAAGTAATTTAGGTTGATGAGTTGGAAATTAGAATCACTAACATCAATCTATCGGTGTATTTAGCGCATTAGTTTTGACATTATACAGGGAAAGTTACAAAAAACATCCAAAATAACTAAACTACAATAACCAAAGTATTCAATCAACACTAAAAGAATTGGTCTAACATTCGGCCATAATTATAACAAAGACATTCGCTGTTTGATGAATAAAATCACTAAAAGTTTATTAGCTGATTCCATTAGCTCATCGGCAGTTTGAATGTAGTTGCACGTTTTTTGTAAAATAAAAGAAACAAACGACTCACCGTCAAGTTGATAAAATAAGGACACAATGTGGAATCAATCGACAGGGTTGTCACAAGCTGTCAAGAAGGATTCTTTGAATAAATATCTATTTGATTAGTGTGCCACCAGAGAGACACTAGACTGATCACCCCAGAACTAATCAAAGAGTCACAATAAAAGTTCACAGGATTGACAGTCAAATAATTCACCTAAAAATGTCTCACAACTTCACACTAGGGCTGTGCAATATGATGAAATATTTAGTCTGGATGATGGAAAATGTCTATCGTTAAATATAAAGCTCTATAGTTACTACTGTGGTTAGGAGTTTTATCGCGGTAATTTACGTCAAAATGCACTTTACAGCATGCCCATGCATGCTGCAAAACATAAACAAGCATGGAGGCAGACGGTAGCGGACGTGTTTCAGGGTTTCCCCTAGAAGTTTTTTTAACCGTGGTGGTGAGCTGTCGGGGGTGGGTCGGTCATTAATATAATAGGAAAGCATTACACAGACGAGAGGGAACTGAGTATTTATGTAAACGGTGTAAAGTTATGGATATAAATGAATCAAAGTCAGTAATTATATTTCAAATGTATTAAAACAAGGGTATTAGGTCATTATAAAAATGTAAATTAGGATGGCCTCAGCGACTAAGTTTGACTGAAATCAAATCAGAAGTTAAAGGGGTGGTTTATTCAGAATCCATTTTTTTCAGGTTTTCATAGTTTCTAATAGGTCCCCCTGAGCCTGTCATGTATTCCAAACATGAAAACTCTCTGTTCCCTGGTTATTTAAAAAAAAAAAAAAAAAAAAAAAAAATTTCACAAAAAAGCACAAAAAAATAAAAATAAAATAAAGGGGCATGGAAAAAACGTTAAAAGCTACATTGTTTACCATACTTTCGAGTGCAGCTTTAAATGTTACTGTTTAGGGACCGGACAGGTCAACGTGCACAAACACCCACTTCAGTAAAAAACTGAAAGTAATAATAATAATAATAATAATAATGCATCAGTTTTATATAGCGCTTTTCTAGGTCACTCAAAGACGCTTTACAGAGTTGCATTATTCATTCACACAGTCATTCTCACTGGTGGTGGTAAACTACGACAGACGTCTGTAGTCACAGCTGCCCTGGGGCAGACTGACAGAAGCGAGGCTGCCATTCTGCGCCATCGGCCCTTCTGACCACCACCAACATTCACACACAGTCACACTCACATTCACACAGGCAAGTTGGGTGAAGTGTCTTGCCCAAGGACACAATGACAATCTAACCCAGCTGGAGCTGGGGATCGAACCGGTGACCCTCCGGTTACCAGACCGGCCACTTTCCCAACTGAGCTAATGCCGCCCCAAAGTCCGGAAAACAAGTGGGCCCACGGGCCCCCAGTTGCCAACCACTGGCGTAAGCGCTCATAACAAACTCCAGACGCTGCAACAGGCTTTAACTCGTCACAAACAAATAGCTCTTGCTACCGCAGATGGAAGGAGATTACTGCTGCTGTTGCTAAGCACATCTGCAAAGATATGGGTCCAATCAACACGGTGGAGAAACATGAGTTTAATGAGTTACACTCGAACAGAGATATGAAATCCCCAGCTGAAAACACATTAATAAAGTTATGTTACCTGATTTATATGAGACATGTCAGGCCACAGTGGAGGGGGAGATTCACAAAGGGGGTGTTCTATTCTACGTATGTTTTATCGTCATCGGGATATAAAATTAGCTGTATCGCGTAGTGTTATCAAACACCCGGTTCTTCAGTACCAAGTCGGTACTAAAACAATTTAAATGTGACGGTTCCAGGTTTTCTGAAGTACCGGTAGTACCAACCAGCGGGTTAACCTGGTTTTTGCTGCGCTATCCGATCATTTTTGGTCATTTTGACAGATTACAGTCACACACCTGTGCGTGTGAGAGAGAGAGTGTGTGTGTGTGAGTGTGCACGCCATCAGACCGCGCTGTATTCGCCAGTCGCTGTAGCTGTCGGGCTGTGAGCAGCCGTTTCTCGCGCCGTGACCACTGATAGACACCTGGGGCCTCATTTATAAACCGTGCTCACGCAAAAACAGGTCTGATAGTTGTGTAAATTGTCAGACTTGTAGACCCTCACACACACACACACACACGACGTGCGCGCGCACACACACACACACACACACACACACACACACACACACACACACACACACACAAGACCGACACCCTCCACCTGCGTCTCTGAACAGAAAAACGAGAATTTGAATGGAAATATGTCACATTTAGGCGTTAAATCACAGTCTGTTCGTGTCTTCAAATGATATACTGTAACTGCACTTATTGGTGCATTACTGTGATCAGCTGTGTAGTTATTGTGATTACTGAAACATATGAATACTGCAATCAGTGGCACTCATGTGTAATGGATGTGCTGCTCTTCAGACTCTGGACGGGGAGAGTTATTAGAGTTCTCTAGATGAAGACTGGCTGATCAGCTGGTTCTCTAGATCAATCTGGATCAATGTGTCTCGTCGTGTCAACGAATACCAACAGATGTCCAGTCTCATTTACGTCATCAAGGAGCTGCATTTAGCTCATCTGTGTCTCGTTAATGTTTTGAAAAAAATGTGCGTTAACGCTTTTATTTTGTTATTGTCTCATCAACAAAAACAAGACTATCTGGAACAATATACAAAACCATTTTCCTGTTTCCATTTATCATCGCAAAGACTTAAAACGATCCTTTAACCTTTATATAACCTTTTAATTTTCTAAAGTTTTTTGTCTTTAGAGCACAAAAAAATGCACTTAAGACATATAAGGGTTAAAGACGACATATACGAGTCTGTGGAGCATAGAGATAGATCCAACTTCACTACAGGAAGCAGGTCCTTCACAAAAAGACACAAACTGTGTGTGTGTGTGTGTGTGTGTGTGTGTGTGTGTGTGTGTTTGTGTGTGTATTGGGGGTTGTTTATTATTACCCAGGTGGCCCAAACACACAGTCATAGAAACCACTCCATGTAATCCTGGTCCTAATTTAATGCATACAAACAGGATTATGATTCATCATCAGACCGGACAAACTTGCTGGAAATGTAAATAATTTAAAAACCACATCCAGGTGAGAGCAAAGGTTTCAGAGGTGGACAGCCAACAATCAGTATTATATCTGAAATGCTTTTCTCAGGAATAAGAGTTTGGTTTTTACCTTTGTTCCCACGGTCATCGCCCCAGGAGTTTTCCACCCTCCACTTTTCATAACCTTCCTTCCCATCCTGAGAGACGAAGGGAGAGATCAGAGTAAGAATTGGTGACGAGAGGAGAGAAAGTGACCCAACAGCTGGGTTTATTTAAAATGGAGGAAATTGACAGAATTATGAAAAACTGCAGTGGATTAGATCAGTGTAAACAATAAATCCTTGGGAAACTGTGAATGTGTGTGGTTGGTTAGTAGGAGTTGGTCTCATTCTTGTACTGTAGGGTTGTGTGAGCGTACCTTGTCTGTAACAGCAGTGAGGATCATAGCGTGAGTCATGAGAGAGTCACCATATATCAGTCTTTCTGCCTTGGACAGGTTCTTTACAGACACTCCAAACACAAGGTCATGGTTGAACCTGCATAAACACACAAGTAACCAGTGGTTTTTGAACTGTTGGGTGTAAAGGTCATTTAGAGAAAAGGACAATCTTGTTATAAATTCATCAGGCAATCCTAAAATCTATTTTAGTAGGAGCAGAAGAAGAGGCCATAAAAAACCACAGCCTTCATAAATCTGGGATTTTACATTAGCAACAAGGCAGCTCATCAACCTTTCATCTGCATCTTGAGCATGGCTGCAGAGATTAAGATCCATTAAGCTTTAGACTCATTCCACTTATGACCTACTGCCACAACAACAGATGTGTTTGTAAGATGAGCTTCAGCAGAGCTGATAGCAGAAATTCGGCACCATGCTGGCTGCTTCAGAGGCCAAATTTAAGCCTGGCGCCAGCAAATCAGGCAATGCTGATGCTGCACCTGAGGTGCATAAACGAGGCATGTTTCCTCAGTGGAAAGATCCTCTCTTTATAAAGACAGATGAGTTCTGGTCCAGATGATCATGTGGAACAGATGACCAGTAAAATCACTAGAGACATGGGGGTGAAAGTCCCGCCTATTCCCCTGCCCATTAGTTTACAACCACGGGCTGCATGGTGGCGTAGTTGTTAGCGCTGTTGCCTCGCAGCAAGAAGGTCGTAAGTTTAAATCCCAGCTGCAGACTTTCTGCGTGGAGTTGCATGTTCTCCCCATGCATGTGTGGGTTTCCTCTGGTTTCTTTCAGTTCACAAGATAACCGACAGGGTGATTGTTAATTGTGTGTATGTTGCTCTGGAGAAAAGCACCTAATAATAGGGGTGCACCGACTGCAGTTTTCTGGCCGATCACCGATCTTTAGACAACCTTTCCTGCCGATCTCGATTTTTTTTGCCGATCACGTATTTTTCATAACTAGAAGCCAATTACTTTAATGTTTCCATTTTTATTGAGTAAATTGAATGAATACTCACAAAACATGAGGTAGTGTCCTCTCATATAAAAATTATATATATATATAAATATAAAATATAAACAATTAATTAATAAAGCCAATAAAAAAAGGTGCCTCTTAAAAATAAAACAAGAGATGTGAACCATTACCAAAGCCCTTTTCTCAGGTCCTCCTTTAATTAATAGTACTTTCTGCCTGTAATTTTACTAAAACACTTGTTAAACCTACTCTAATAAACATTTCCAGCATTAACTCTGTGCATTGTGTAAATAACTTCAACATAGTGTCTCTATTCTGACTAACAGAGCAGAAATCATCCAGATTCACTTAATGCTGCTCATCTCTTCACCTTATAGGTTTTCTAACTGCAGCTGCGCACCACCCGCCTACTCGGCTCCCGTAGATTTTACTTATGGTGCATTTAAGGCGCCTCGTAAAAACGAGGACATAGCAGATAAACTATGGAATAATCTACAGATTAAACGCGGAGTCATTGCTGTTTGATCACGGCCACGGGACAGTTCTCCCCCGCTCCCCTCTAATGAGAGACACGCTGGAAAGATACGTTCTGCATTTAGCCTCAAGTTGTGTCCGGTGCACGCTGAAGCTACCGCCACCGGCGACGCTGTCCGCTCTCAGATCAGTGAGCTCCGTTTTTGCTTTTTCTGTCATACGGACTGCAACTATAGAGAAAGAGACGAGTGGAGAGCTGCACCAGCTCACTTTGTTGTAGTTTGAAGCGTTAGCAGCCGCGCTAGCAGCTGTTAGCTTTCGTCTTGGGTACAACTCTGAGGTTTAGCCTGGCGGGGTCCGATGAAAGTCTGGCGGGCCGCCAGGCTTATAAAGAGCTGGGGGAAACTCTGACGTGTAGCACGGACGTGATGTAGCGCGCGGAAGGGAGGGAGGCAGTCTGCACCTCCCGGGAAAGGGAGAAAAAAGCTGATTTAAAAGCCTATAACCAAGATCAAGGATCGGATGGGAATATGGTCGATTTACGATCCCCTCAAATTAACGTGATCGAGCCCGATCGATCGGCGCACCGATTGATCGGTGCACCTACCTAATAAATGAATAAACAAACATGCATTGCCCACAATCATGGTGTGTTTTTAAGGACGAGTAGCCAATTACAACTAAATGAAAAAGTTACAAAAAATAAATATACTGGAATAAGATAAGGACTATATAAATCATCAGGAGTCAACTCCTGGTGAAAAAACTAAATAAACAAACAAAAATAAATCATGTATTTATATGTTTTAACCAGAAAAATGTCCTGGAGGCGGGACTTAAACCTAAACAAACCAGCCACTAGGGGGAGTGCTTGTTGCTTCAGGATGCATCTATAATAATAATATACTAAGTTGATACACCAAAAAAAGGGTTTGAATAAAGGCAACTGGACTTATTTGGATCTTTGATAACGCTACTCATCCAAGGAGCTTTCTCAATTGAGTAGCGAAACGTTTGTCGTATTTCATATTTTGAAGTCTTAAAATTTGGTAAATACCAGTAAAAGTACAAAACTATGTTTTGCTTTAACAGAAGCCTTGCACAAATATATGATAATGTTGGTTTTCTGGTTAGTTTGGACTGAAGATGAGCTCCATCACAGGTGGGTTTTAAATCTCATTTAAAAGTTTTTTATTCCCTTGCTTTTACTTCTTTTTGAAATGCCATCAGCTGTTTCATACCTCCGTTTTAAATCCTTTTAGATATGCGTGTGTGTTCTTATTCATTCAGCTGTGTTTAAGTATTTGTATGTTTTACATTGGACAGCCCGCAAGTCAACCTTGTCTGTTTTAAAGGTGAAATATAAATGTGCTGTGTTATGAATTCACTCTGTATGCTAGAAAGTTGGATAAATAAAGTGGTAATTAAACTATTAGCTCAAAGTAAAACTGGTCACTAAAATTTTTAGAAAAAAACTTGAGCCATTTGTAGCCAATACAGACACTGAAATAGTCACTTGTTCTGTAGCAATGGAATTGAATTGAATTTTATTATAGTGTCATGCAGGAAGTGCCCAGCCCGTACAGGCTTATATGACACTAAAACCACAAAAGGGAAGTGGCCATACATTTACAAGACAGGAACAAAACCAGTAATTTACAAATCAGGATCTAAAACACTTTGTCTACAGACCCATGCTTTCTCTATAAATTTAGCCAACATAAATACTTCTTTGTCAAAAAGCCAACCTAGCAATGAGCAACTTGTACAAATATGGTCATCTGTTTCAAAAACTCCATGCACGTAATTGCAAAATCTGGATTGTAAACTGTTGAAATGACCCTTTCCTATTGTCAACTTAAATATAGTTGAATATGTACAGAAAATTTCTGTTATCTAAGAGCAGCAAATGTCTCCAGAGTTGCAGGTTACAGACCCCAGGGAAGGCAGCTTTCTGTTTTTTCCACATGTTGATAATGTAAACTTTTTCCTTTAATTTGATCCATCATGTATTTATTGTTAAATCACTTTGTTTCTTGAATAGAGCAGCAAAAATTTAAAAAATAATGAAAGAAATTAAGGTTAAAAATCAAAAGCTTTTAAATTAACCTGGAATTACATTTAGCAGCACTGACAAAGACCTTTAGGCAGATGTAATTATAAAGCCACCTTAAAACAATAACATCTTTATCTGTTACCTCTGTTCTGTACATAGTAAACTAATCAGTCTAAAGTGAATCCTTGAGTTGAACTGAGCCAGAAAAACTCTGAGTATCTTCTAGTATTCCAGTCACTGCATGTTAAAACCTCCTGAATTCTACTCACACATTCATGTCATTAATGCCCAGCTTGCTGTGGAAATGCTTTCCGACGTCACATCCAAACCACACAGCCTGAAAGAAGCAGAGAGAGAATAAAAAGGCTGTCAGTATCTTTAAGTCAACACACTTTCATGGCTACAGTAGTCACTGTGTATTTCACAGACCTCTCCATCCTTGATGGACTCTGCTGCTGCCTTCTTGAGCAGCTGGATGGGCTGGTTGTTGTACAGAGTGCTGTGACCTCCAACCATGTTACCCAGGAACTCCACACTGTACAGCTTCCCGTAGGGGTTCTGTGGTCGAGGGTCATTTACGAGGCAGACCTGAGGATGAAGAACAGCACAAGCTCAGAGACTGGACAGTGTCACTCACTGAGACTAACTCAGGTTTGTGGATGTGTTGTCCTACTTTGTCCTGCATGTTGTATAAAGGTTTGACGTGTTCCCTGTAGAACTCCTGGGGGGTGAGAGGCCCCATGCGGTGGAAGTTCTTATCCTTGTCCCTGTACTCCCAGCAGATGGTGTCAGGAGGGCTGCCTAAGCAAACGCTGACCACACGGAATACCTGGACACAAAATTTCCACATCAACTTTCATCTAATCATAAAAACACAAGTTCTAAATACTTTAAAAAGACCAGGAGGTAACCTGCTTAAACACAGTAAATCACCACAAGTGTAGAAATGAGTGCAGAGCTAGAAGATAAACTACAATTAAACATTTTGTTTCACCTCTAAATCCAGTGAGCTCTGAACCTATAAATCATTTCTCTATTGCCCCCCATTAACAGCTCTTCCCTTCTCCCACACCATGCACCCCCTCTGTCCACCAGGTATCCTGTAGTGTAAAAGTTCAGAAAGCTGAAGAATCAAGTTGCTTGGACTGGGCCGTCTGTCAATCTGGCCGCTCTAACCTCTGATACAGTTATCTGTGGAATTTTCCTCTTTTGCTTTTCGCTTCTCCCATCTTCAATTCTCCTCTTTCAGGACCCAGCACATGCTTCTCCTATCAAATACAATTAAGGAGGAACGGAGAGATTAAGAAGCAGTGCAGACTGTTGCTAGAGGTAGAAAAGAAGAGCAAATAGAGAGTGATGCACTGATTTGACAAAAAACAGATGTAGATTTGGACTGTAGCACAGTACGCTCTTCCATCTCTGTGTGGACAATTAATACATCACTCATGGTTTCAAATATGAAAGGATAAACTTTAACTCGACACCCCCAACAATTAGGTAATAACCCCCAACAATTAGGTAATAACCCGTAAATCTAACCTTCCTTCAAATTAAATATTAGACAAGAGGAGTTTGAAACTCCAGTTTGTCATGTTTTCTCAACCCACTACGCCCGGCCAAGTAATGCTTTCACAAACATATAAAAGTGCATCAATTCTAAAATTCTTGACTTACTCAAACAAACAACTCCCTCCTTCAATACAGCAACAACCAAAACCACAAAAAAGAGCAGACAAACAAAAATATACACATGCTGAGCCAACAAACCCTTTTAACCTTGATCCTTGTTCAACTACATTGTTTAGACTGCTTTATGAGTGAGATGGCAGCCAAGGTGTCCATCCTCTAAACCCCCACTCTTCTCTTTTTATTTCTCACTCTTTTGGCTAACTAAACTTTTGTTCCCTCCTCCAAGAGTCAAACTGTTTGAAAAGAATGACAGTTCAAATGTGTTACTGCAAATAGCATCCTCCTTACAAACTGAAATTATTGACTATAGTAGAACCAGCAACACTACTGGGTTTTCAAGCTGTCTGAAAGTATTATTAGTCATTTTACTCAGTCACACATTTATCTCTGTTGAAAAACCTCAGGAGTTTATAAGAGTTTAAAATACGAACAAGATGATTGGAGTTTGCAAGACAAAAACATGATGGACCCAACAGCAGGTCTAGTGACTTAAGCGGGCAGGGAAATACATCATCTCTCTGACCTTTAAATGTTTTGACTTTTATGCATTTGCCTTGGGTCTCTTATTGTGAAGAGTTTTCAAAAAGGAAGTCATGTCTAAGCTCACCAGTAGGATATAAATACAGCCGCCAGACTCATTTAAACAAGTAGTCTCATATTTTATCAGCTCCAACAGTAAAATGCACACTAATAACACCAGGTACAGCGGATAAAGAAACTTTAGCAGGTCACAAGTTAAACTGATAACATACCACTTCAAGGACAACAGCAGGCTACCTTTGCTTTGACTGTAACGTAGTGAGTGGATGCAAAACAACAACAACAACAACAAAAAGTCATAAAATGTATTTCCTCATGTGAGACAAACCAACTTCCCAAAAAAACTGCCTCAATTCTTTAATATCAAAACCTTTCAACTACATAGATGCAACTTTTCAAAAAATGGTGTGTGTGTGTGTGTGTGTGTGTGCGCGTTTCAAATAAACCCTGACAGCACAATGATACAAGCTCTTCTTGACACTTTTCTTAGAAAAGTCATCTATAAAACCACTGATACGTGTGAAAGGCAACCAGTACAGTTGATTTATGGAAAAACATAAAAGTGTTGAAAAATTAAGATGTGATGATTTGACCCAACAGGCGATAACATAAAATTTTATTATTTAATTTGGCCTCTCTCCGAAGTTTAAAACACTTCCAATGCTCTCTCACTGCAGTCTACTTGCATTTGCTGAACAATCATAAACTTATTTTAGCTTTTAAATAGGGCGGTCAATGAATATGGTTTTTATACAAACATTAAATTTGACTACTATAACCAATAAACTGGTAATCGTTTCATGCCTCCTCTCTTTGGACACCTGAACACACGCTGCTCAGGAAGCATTAGCCTTCATGTCAGGACAGCCTTGTGCCCACTGCCCACTCATCACACCTGGTAAGGTAAATAAAGCGGGTGAGTAAGAGGCCGCAGCAACGCGTGAGCAGGATCAACATTACAACACCTGTCGCCATGGTGACAGATGAGCACGAGTGACAGGAAAAACAGAAGAGAAAGAGGTGCTGAAATAATAGAAACTGCAAAACAGCAATTAGAACACATGACGAGGCCTACTGATTTGTGTTTGTTATGGCTGCATTCAGTTTTTATTTTAATGAAAATAAAACCAAAAATATTCATCATTATGTCAAAATCAGTAAGAATTCTGTAGTTGTATGCTAACAAAACAAGCAGTGATTTAACCTCGACCCCCCAATAGTCCTCATTTCTGTCACTTTTAATATTTCTAACTGAACTGAAGTTGTTTTAAAGACTCAGTTGTTTCCAGTAATAGTGAATCACTTTTTAAACATTTGGCTTTTTTCTTTGACTCTGGGTTTTTGTGGGAAATCCACAAGTCTGTCTTAATTAGGTGACAGAGAGTTTGCACATCCTGTTCTAAACAATAAACTGACTGACAGCATGCTATAGATGACGTGTGTTCTTAGTATCTGCTCTGCAGTGGCTGACACTTCCCTCTACACACTTGTTTGTTTTACGTGACCTAAACAGACCACCTGAAGGTGGCAGAGATGCCAAGTCACTGGCAAAACATTAAATTAGATATTAAAAAATTAAATATGCCCTTTTTACTGTTATGTCTTTGATCGAGGCGTTTTCTGAAACAAAAGTTCTTTCAAATCAAACATGGTGGCCAACACTTGGGGGTTAAAAGTTTATCTGACCCATCTGAAATTGCTCCCAATTGCTACTCAGAAATTAATTCATAACAATTGTCTAGGAGCTGTACTTTTGAGTGTAAGCAAATGACACCATGCAAACAGTTTGGCTAAAAATGAGTGAGGCTTTGATTAAACTTCCATGTTTTGTAAACATTCAACACATGTGGTTATTGTTAAATCCCAGCGATTGTGCAGAGAAAGTCAAGAAAAGTGAGCGAAGAACCCAGAACTGGCAAGTCCAGAGAGCCCAAACGCTGACACACATGTAGAAACCCACCCACATCGAACAACAAACCAACCGGGCCGACGACCCGCAGCACCGAGCCTCGGCGTTCCAGGGAGAAGGGTCCTTTGTGAGCGGATGGTCGTCTCATAAATTAGACTTGTCTTAGGAATCACTCTGTGTGCTCGGAGCCAAGACCAGAGCTACACATGGTCCGACTGATTCCATGACGCAATGGAGCACGGAAAGACTACAGTTGTGGTGTGAGGGGTACCATCTGTGTATTTTTTCATGTGTGTGAAGTATGGCATGTATGTATAGTTTCCCATGATTGCGTCTTTCATTTGTGTGTGTTTACTAGTTATTCATACAAGTGACTGAAGTTAAACACCAGCAGTCTCTGCAGAATGAAAGAGGAGGATGAGTTTTGTAATATTCACCAATCCTCTCTGCCTCAGGAGTGAATGCCGTCATTCTGATGTCTATGAAGTCATCGTTAGGATTCACAGCAGCGGTTTGCCTGAACTCACAGCAGGTGTCGGTAGTTTTATGCCAATAAATGTGTAATTAAATATATCCGACTAACAGAAAAATTGGTTCTTGGCACGCAAATCCATTCATTAAAATCAAATGCAAACAGTAAGTGGAAGCAGAGACGTTGACCCCGTTCGCCTGTCATGGGAGTGTGTGTGGGACCGGCGTGACGAAGACCAGGGCACAATCACAGCCGCCACATAGGCCACTTGGACAGGATCACTTCCACACACACCAAAGTAGGACTGACATGACACTTTGATCCCAAGTAATGCACATATGTGAACATGCAGAGGAAACACTGGCTTCCCCATGTACAAATGTCCAGGAAGGCCAACAAATGTAAGAACACAAATACACACAGAGCACACTGTTTAGGAGGTGAGGGTTTCAATTTATGGTCTGTTAAAGTCACCAGTTTGTTTGTAAACATGATCAACAACCCATTCACAGAATTATTTAGCTAAAGGAGAAAAAGACACACAAACTGAGGCTGTTTTATGAGACATTAGGGCCACTACATGTTGGTATCACAGTGGCTTTGAAGCCTCTAATAAGACGAGTCATCTCAAAGCATCATGTTAATATTAAACTGACAGCTAATATGTAAGGTCACACTGCTGATGCACAAATTATATACGTGGTTCAGTCACAAGGGGAACATGATAGAATTGCAAAAAAATTGCGGCAGCTGCAATTTTGTCTTTTTTGCACTTAAGATTCTTGGAAAATAAATTCTAAAGCAATTACGACGTACCTCTGACACACAACAACTATTGTGAGAAAATTTTTTGTGGACATTGAGATTAGGGGTGTAAGAAAAAAAAGTCAATTCAGTGATATATCGTGATATTTCATGTCACAATATTATATCGACATTCTTAAAGCGCAATATCGATTTCATTAACAATTTACATGCAAAAATGAACAGCGGTAGTTCGTTTTTGTGTTGCATTTCAACCTCCGATTGTTTGTTGGCTGCAGTCATTAGTCGTCAGCAGTTCTCCGCTTCCACGGAACATCAAGATCTAGGCTTGTCTAGATAGTACTGGTGAGTGGCAAATGTTGCTAACTTCACACGGCTATCTGATGAATGAAGTGGAGAGGATACAGCCAGCCCCAGCAACTTTCAGAGACACATTTTGGTTTCAAAACAAATAAATGTAGTAAAGACTGTGACAGGAGCTAGGCAGTCTGTAAAATCTGCAACAGCAAAGTCGAGTACTCGGGAAACAACAAATTCGTGAGCACTTGTTTCTAGATACCATAACATATAGCATTAAAACTAGCATAAAGCAAATTGATTGCTCAGTAGACAACTGAAGAGGATACCTTTTCTGTTCAGCTGCAACAGTTTTCCAAAAATGTAATTAATAAATGCTGCTATATATACTGTATTGCTTGTAGTATCACGTTATATCATAATATATCGTATCGTTGCCCCTGTATCGTGATGCATATCATATTGCCAGATTCTTGCTACACCCCTAATTGAGATGATGGTGAGGTCCTGCAACTCATATGAGGAACTTGAGCAAATGTTTCAATCTGTTCTGGAAACTTCCTCAAGAATGTCATTTTGAAATTTGTCAACAACTGCTGCCCAGTCAGATACTGGTTGCTGAAGCTTTACTTCTAGTGAAAAGGAAGCTTGTCATGTCAGTTAACTATTAGATGAAAAATATTAATATTAATTTATATAATTACAACATACTCAAATGACGTTTCAAATCCATTCCCATCCAACTGAACAGGCCCCTCATTGGGCCTCTGAAATAAACCAATTACCACTATGATAGAACATTTTGCTCTGCAGCCGGTGTCCAACTATAAATACAGATTCCAAGAAAGATTCTGGTGAAACGTACAAGCAAATAAACCCTTAAACATTTCAACCTCCACTGTGGTGGTTTTTCTTTTGACATGTGAAAATCCTCCGCCGCCATCAGCCGTGACAGAGTTGTGTTTCACAAAACAAACCAGTTCCAGGTGGACAAACACACTGGCAGTCCTCAGGCCCCTAACCCACACTGTAACAGCACAACAAAAGCAGTTTTCACTGTTGCACAACGTTCGCTTCTGTATGTGCGATTGTGTGTGGTGATGACTGGGCATCCATGAAGGTGCAGGTAGATGCAAGCAACTGTTTAAACAAGCAACCAGTCAGCAGCACAATACGGCCTAACAGCTGACAACAAAGGCTGCTGGACCTTAACTGTGTGGAAGTGTGTCGATGGCAGAGAGATTGACAGGCCCCACTCACACACACACACACACTCACTCTCTCTCTCTCACACACACACTCACTCTCTCTCTCTCACACACACACACACACACACACACACACACACACACACACACACACACACACACAGGGCATGTGACACGCGTTAGACTTGCTGCACATGTGTTTGTTTACACACATGAATGAGGTTGTACTTTTGCATTGAGTGTGAAACAGTCTTTGCCGCGCAGCATCAGATCAGTGACTGTTCCATAAACAAGATCGCTATCGTCAACAAGACGGTCGCTGGTCCAGAAATGACGCATGCACGTTTGACAGACAAATTCACATGCGTAAGCGTATGTGTACACAGATAAATAAGAGGGTTAAAGCACACGCCAGGCTGACGGCAGCATGCAGCAATTACAAATAAATAAACTGCATGATAACTTTCATGGCTTAAAGAAGGAAGATGGGGAGGGGGCTGGAAAATACTTTTAAATTTTTTGTATTGAATTGCAGATAAATGGATGGATCATTCATTTAAAACAAGCAGAATGCTACTTTGTTTATTGAACTCTATGCTAGTAAAAACTTTATATTAATTAAATTAAACTTTGTGAGAATAAATCAATTTAAATAAACTACAAATGACTATTTAAATAGGGGATTTCTACATGATTGACATTGTGTAATTTTGATGCCTGACATCAGTCATTGTTACATAAAAAAAGCTCTTAAAACTTTTATAATCTGAATATCTATCCTGCTACCAATCCTAATTATAATCTGTACTAAAATTAATTTGGTCTCTCATGCAGGTTCCTTAAACAATATTTCATCTGAGTGTTGTATTATTTGACAGCTCCCTCTTCTGGTTAAAAAGGAACCATGCTGAATTTACCACAACATCTGGTCTAAATCTCTCCTCCTCTAAATGAGCTAACTGGAGGTCTCAACACACTCCTATACACACACTAAAAACCTGTTTGACACCATGCTGTCTGCAGCTCTCTGGTCACAGAAAAAGTTAAATGTCATACTTTGTCAGTTTAACTGGATCTCTTTCACAATCATATCCTGAAGCCAACCCTTAGCAGTAAACCTGTTAAACAATGACCTATTTCAGTGTAATCATTTACTGCCACGACTGTGTTCTGATCATTCATTGTCCCACTTTGTAATCCATTGCTCTTTCATTTGGGTCCAAAAGAGTTTCAATATATTGTAAAATATAAAACTAATCATTAATATGAGAAGGTGATGGTCATTTATGATACTATTGTCGAATATCTCCATATTTATAAAAAGTAAGTAACATGGTAAGTGAATGGGTAAGTGAACAATCTAAACAGTAAAAAATGAAAATATATTTCTCTGTTTTTATCTCATTTCCATGAGTCACAAGGACAGTGACTACAGATGAAAAAACCCACAAATAATTTTTGGAAAACCCAGATGACAGCAACAAGCTTACAGACACCACATTTCCTCTATGCTTCCCCTCATCGAGCACTGCTCAGTTCCTCTAAAAGTTTCCAAAGCCATGAAAACCTTCTGGTTCCAGCAACAACACAAACAAAGACAGGATGTTTCCTCTCAGCCTCACCTCTTCTATCATGTTGTCGATGGTTTCGTTGAGATCAGGTTTAATGGCATCGTTGGCCACCATGTTCCTCAGTCTCAAGCAGTATTCTCTCAGCTGAAACAAACAAAAAGTGCACCTTAATGATGGAATGTTCATGCGAGTTTGAATGAGTTAGAATTGTGGGAAACGTCCAAATGTACCTTATGATTGAGAATGTCGTTCATTCTACGTGAGGCCTCCGAGCTGTGAGACTCTGGGAAGCATTTCTTTGGAATGACACCGTACTTTTCTAAAAGACAAGAAGGTATATAATTAAATCTAGTTAGTTTGATTTTGTTATTAAAGTGAAATTAAAAGATTCACTCACAAAACATGATCTCTGATTTGCGTTTGTGTGTGTACGAAAAACTAACCAATAAGATTGACCAGCATATCCCA
Source organism: Callopanchax toddi (assembly GCA_006937965.1). Lineage (NCBI taxonomy): Eukaryota > Metazoa > Chordata > Actinopteri > Cyprinodontiformes > Nothobranchiidae > Callopanchax > Callopanchax toddi. Next base: position 453,442 of record SSNR01000342.1, read on the forward strand.
CTGCCCTCCATCATTGGTTGGATTAGAGAGAAGGAACTGGACCAGGCGCCCATCCACTGGCTCCTTCCTCTGTGCCGTCTCCACGCAGGCATGGAGGAAGTAGTAGCAACGCTCGATCTGAAGAAACATCCACACCAAGGTACGGTAAGGGTTGACAGATAAATAAAACTAAAGAAAGCAGAACTAAATTAGGAATCTAACTAAGAAAACCTGAAGGTTTGAGTAAGACCTGAAATGAAAACTTAGACTACATTAAAACGTCCACCTTTATGAGTTTTATGTACAGGTAAATGTAGGTAAAGTTTATAATATAGTTCCAATTATCTGAAAACTGTCTTCTGCAACCCATTTGTAGATCATTACATTTTTATGTGCGAGTGAATTTTAGGTGGCTAAAAAACAAATGCTTCAGGAAGCTGAGATAATATATAAGCATTTCTAAAGATAGTTAAAAATTCCAAGAAACTCAAGCTCCTGTGAAAGAAAATAGAAAGATGGATCTATTCTAGACCTTTGAACAGTACAGGTTTTTCTTGCCTCCAATAAAGCAAAGTTTATTGCTCCTTTTGCCGAGCATTGAGGTTCTAGTTGAAATACGTGCACCATAAACTGCCCTATAGAAGAACCAGAGCACTGTAACAGAAAGAGGTGGTATTTGATAGTTAACCGACAGTTAGGCTGAGGGACAATAGGAGTATCTGATAAGAATGACTTGGTCTACTCTAAATTCTTTACCATAGCAGAACTCTTCAGTATTAGTATTATAGAATAAGTGTTCCCCTTTTCATTTGGCTATCAAGAACTAGAGACCTTTGCTACGTTTTGTGGCTGACTCAAAACAAAAAGTTGTTGAAACAGGTCCCTGATCCCAGAGCAGAAAGGTGACATGGATCCATCACGTTCTTTTTAACGGTTTCTGGGAGCTTCAAAGCCTCCGTGTGAGAAACATTTATTATAAAAGATAGATTCTAATATAGAATGCATAAAAACTGATGTGTTACCCTGGTGTTATGTTTTTAAATCATCACCAACGGGAGCTAGAGACAAAAAAAACTCTAAGTAAGGAATCATTTCCCACTCAAGACCAAAGCTACATGTGAGCAGGTACTGTGAGTTTAGATATTACAGAGCCACAGTGACAAAGTGGGTGTCATCAGGTATTATATGAAGATTAACCCTCAGTCCTACGTCTTGGAGGCAATGTAAATACAGATTATAAAACAAATCACAAAGTAAATATTTGAGTTAAATAAAAATCATGTGCTCATGAAGAGATTCTGACTTTGTCAGATCTACAGCTTAAAGACACAAAACTCTACACCTCTGATCTAACGAAGTACAAGAGCAGGCTTGCAAAAAGAAGCAGGTTATTCTTAAGGCTCGACATTCAGATTTTCATGTTCTGAACTAATTTTGCTTCAGAAGTCTTGGACTGTTTTTTTTTTTTTTTTTTTTTTAAGTAAAGATGACTTCATGGGGGAACCAACATGTGAAAAAGAGTGAGGACTAGAGCGAGAGAGGCAGGTGAAAATGTTTAGAGGCAATGCAGTGACAGGAGTCCTGAAAGAACAACCACAACATACATGACAGTGGAGCTCTGCATAATAATACTGCACCAATGCAGAGGCATGCACAGTGTGAAAAACCAATAAATAAAAAAAACCTAATCAAAACATGTCAGTTCGTGGCAAAACCTAAACTGCAAACAATCAAAACAAACAAAACCCAGATTTTATGTAAACGTTACCTTGTCCCAGAAAAAGAGATAGGACTGACTAAACTCAAACTCCTCTAAATTAAATTTCTTCATGAAGGGAAGTCGCATGACGTTGAGGCACGAGAAGATCCAACATCTCCCTGTTGGTTAAAAAAAGACGACAAGAAAAATTAACGCGCAGAGGTGTACAGCTTACTAAAGAAACCAAAGGAATGACCAACCAACCTGGCTGTGAACTTAATCAACTTTGTATTTCAATTTCAGCTCCCAGCAACCACAAAACCAATGCAAATAACAAAAAAAAAAAAATTATCATATTGTCTCCTGTCATTTTGTGGCTAAACTCGTGCCTGTCTTGATTACTGACTGTGTTTTTTTAACTATATTTGAGCAGGCTGATCACTAACACTTAACATTCTCAGATTCCAGTTTTTCCAGATAGAGCTGCTTATTTTTCTTGGACTTTTCAGTGAAAAAGAGAATTTGCATCCAACACATAGCCAGAAATAACAAGTTATGCATCATTTGCATGTAATTAAGGAATACATGAAATTACATAGGGTAGGTTTACTTCAGTGTTCATAAATAAAAATTAAACTGGATTGATTCTAAATAATCAGACACTGGAACAGATCAATCATCTGCGTGTGCCGACTCCAAAGGCGTAAGTATCTTGTACAATGTAAATGTATTTCCTCTAGAAGGTTTGCATGCAATTGTGAATTCAGCTGAACTCCATCATGTCCCACCTGAGTTTTTCTGGTTGGTTATGGGCTTGCCCTCTGTGGGAATAGAGTGCTGGAAGATATGCACAGTATCTTGGACCGTCTGTCGGTGCAGGCAAACCTCCAACGGGTCGATGCAGGTCGACACATTCTGGGCCAACAGGTAACGCGGCTCGGACCGCAGGCGCTTTACAAAGGTGGCTACCTTCTCCTGACTCAGACCTTTAGGAGAGCAAAGGGGAAGGTAGAGCAAAGGAGATTAAAAATGTGTGTATAGTGAAAGAATCAGAAAGTCAGAAGCAGTCAGACAACTATAGATTGGTAGAGAAATTTCCTATTCTCAGAATTCCCATGACCCATCTGTGCATGCCAGTCTAAAACACTTTCCATTTGAGATTTGACTTAAGAGCACTTGCGTTCAGGCAGGCGTCATAAGACTGGCTGGAAAATACCAGATCAATAGATATAAGCACACACCTCTTCCTTTTCTGAATACTAGTGCTTCCCTTTTTCAATCACCCCCAAAATATTACTGCAGAGGAGAAAAGCTTATTAAAGTTAATGACCCTAATTAAAACCAAGAACTCAGATGGAAAATCAACATCATACAGGGAACAATAGAAAGACAGTAATAAACAAGGAAAGACATCAAGAACACATTCCGATAGTGGTGTTGGTGGCATGCTAAAAGATCAGAGCTGGCTGCTAAGACTCATCTGGCTCCCTCTGTGAGAGGAACACACTGGAAAGCCTGTCTGGTCTCACTGGATAGGGACACACACACATACACACACACACTTTGGTAGAATCAAACTGGCACCGGTGTGTGGTTTGTAATTCTGTCAAATAATAGCACAGAGCAATTAAACTTTGAAAGGGACATTGCCTAGTCATGCATGCGTCCAAGAGTTCGACCCATCTCTTTCAGCTACATTCTGTTATTTTCCCATCGACCCAAAGCTAAAACGCAGAACTAAAACTGACAGATTAGAAAAATGTCAAACTTTATTAACTTACATGCTCATCTTATCTAAAACAGGAAAAAAAACTAGATTAAGCAATTTATCTTTAGTGCCTGCATGCACATGGTTTAAAGTAAATATTTTACTCTTTTTCCTAAATGTTTTGACACTGATGAGCACAGATAGATAATAAAAGCAAAACAGTAAGGGATGAATATTCATTCAAGAGACGGGTTGAAACAGATATGATAAAGGTGTTAGTTAGTTGTTCAGGCTGTTGTTCACTAAATGAAAGGATGAATGGTTAAGAGCTAAAAGCATGGTGGTTTTCTATGGAGTGGGGCCAAGCGCAGGCAGCCTGGGTGACTTGCAAGTTCACACATCAGTGGTTATACAGCTGGTTTTATACTAGCTAAGCACTTTATCGTGCCCATCATGGGCAAAGGGCTAAACCACTGCTGGAATAAAGTAGAACAATGAATATCCACTAAAAGGCAACCTTATCAGAGCAACTCAAACACTCAGAATGTAGGAAATATCCCATTAAGGTGTTAAAATAGTCCACATAAATGAGATTGACACAAAATAATCTGCCTACACACAGAAAGACTTATTTAAAACCATAAATTATAAACATTATGATTGTTAATACAGTTTATAGGGATTTTTGGAACTGTTCTCTTCTCGGATAAATAAAAAAGGGGGGCTTCCAAACAAAAAGCCCACTCAAATAAATCAACATGAAGAGTTTGACAGGTTTATTCTGAACTAGCTGGCTAGTCGGGTTAGCACATTTATACTCTATGTAGCCTCTAACAGCGGAATAGTAGTTAAATAGCTTCCTGTGTCTAAGGTTTGAATGACTGCTCCATGCTGACGGTCTGTCTGAACTAGCTGTCAACACTACAGCCAAGTTATTAGCATCTTTAAAGCTAACACACTGAGTGCTAGCTTAGCATCTTAGCTCCTTCAGCTGTCAACCTACAGCTTCCACAGAACCCTTCAGGGCAGCCGGCCGGCGATGAAAAAACACCGGGACTGATGGAGGGAACCGTGACACCCGACCTACCAGCTTCCATGTTCCCGAGGAGCCTGAGCAGCGGCGGCTGTTGTCCCAAGAAGTGTCCGGCTCTTTGTTTATTTCATTCAGACAGTCAGTCCGCTCGTTTATGGTTCACCGTATGGCTCTGACGTGGCGGCTGGGCGGAGCTTAACAACTCACGTTCCCGCCGTCAACCTTAGAATGACAGTGCTCTGCCAATCTAATCTAATCTAATCTTTTCACAATTAATGAATTTGAAAAGCGTCTTTTAAAATCAGTTATCTTGTCAGCTCAATCACTTCACAAAATTCTTCTTGAAATAAAAAAAAAGTTTTGTTAAAGCTGTTTAAATTGACCAATTGATGCTAGACTGTGTAAAATGGAAAAAAAAAGAAAGCCAGTTCCGTTGAGAAAATGTTTAGAACACTTGTATTGGTTTTCTGTGAAAAGGCTGTAGAAAGTTCAGTTTAACCATTTAGTCTAAGTGACCATTGGCCACTTTTGCATTGTGGGAGTTCAAAGTAACCAGCTAAGGATAAGATCACAAACACTATAGTTTAAAAATATATATTAAAAGCTAAGGACAAGATTATAAATATAATGTTTTTAAATCACTGCATTAGCATCTATGGATCAAATGAAACTGTGGTATAGGAACAGGACTGTTAGGATGATCAAATGTGACAAGGTAACACAAGGAAGAACTGATGAGTGGTCCTTGGTAACCATGGCAACCTGAATGATGCAGGAGGTTAAGAGTTGACAGTGGAAGGAGGAGCTGTTTAAATTCCCATTCCCGTTAAAACAATTAAAACTTTGAATTTGCTCTTTAAGTTCCCATTGCTGCTGGTTCTGTGGTGAAATGTGAGCCTGCCTGCAAAACAGGGTGACAATTTTCCTGCAGACCTTCCTGATCGATTGAGGATTTTTCCTGTTTTCGCTTCAGTGCAGTTGATAAAATTTCCTCAACTTAGAGCGAAGATGTTTTGGGCCTTTTCTGAATAAAATAACACACCTAACAGTGTGCTTTAAGTTCTGATTGATTTTGCACCCTAAACTGGAATTTTTTAAATAAAGTTTTCTTTGAAGCAAGTTATGAGGAAGATGTGTAAAAAATAAAAAACAACAGCAACAGAAAAAATGTCCCTGTAATACTCCTCAAAAACACACAAGAGGTGAAATTTAAATTTCCAAATATTTCAGTGAGCGTCCTGTAAAAACAAGCTAATGATAGGGGCTTTAATAAAGTGTCCTTAAACAATTCCTATTTCAAATATTTTGTATTTGTTCAAATGCCATTTTTAAACCTTTTGCATTTCAGGGTTAATAATGCAAAATGATGAAATTCCAGAGAGAAATGCTACAGTAGATCCACAGCTAATTTCTACTGCAAATAAGTAATAACCATGCAATGTAAACCAATGGTTGTGTAAAAGTTTATAAAAATGATATTTGTATTAACTGCTCTAAAATCTTTGAGATTAGAGTTATTTTCAGTTGACAGAAACACTTTGTAACTGGCCTCAATAACCTTTAGCTCAGAAAGACACTGAAATATTTGAACTATAAACTTTAATATGAATATGAAAGGATTTGTCTTTTGTTTCAGAGCCTTACTCATTTAAAAAGGAATAAAAATACCTCCAGTGTTTTCAGCCTCTTCAGGTCTGAACTAAACTCTGTCTAGTATTATTTTCTTGTTCTGCCGTATCACATTAAAAGAGATGTTATTTCCACTTCTCCTACAGACAAGACTCCACTTTTCTCATTTCCTCTCCCATTTACCACATATCAATGTAAATAGGAGAAGCATGGAGCACCATTAAACAAGCACTCTAATGGTTTAAGAAAAACAGTGCCATATCTCTTCTGAGTCAACCCAGGATGACGAAGTAGAAAATTTAGAATAGAGAAGACTAATTGTTAACACATTACAAAAGGTTTAGGAAAGTTTATCTTTTTGAAATAGAGCTTCCAATGAAAGAAATCCTGTTGCTGTGACCTTTTAGGCTGTAATTCAGATTAAACTGAAACTCAGCTGTTATGAACCTAATCTAAAAAAAAAAACCCAGCCTTTTGTTCATCAACGACTCGTGTTTTATGTCAAGTTAGTGGAATATTCTAAAAACTCAGCCAAATATGGATGTGATCAATTCTAATAGATATCTGCATTCCATCATTTGACATCAATAATAAACCTAAAGAAGGGTGATTACATCAGCAACATGACATAAAAGCAGAACTGTCTTTAGGATTTCACACATTCACCAATCAAACAGCTGAAATAAAACATAATATGTGTCTGTTTGCAACAACAACTAAACGGTTCCTGGAACTGTTCATTCATCCTACACCACATCCTGAAAATCTTTCAAAAGGAATCCTGTATCTACACAGCAAAATCAATAGTGTTAATTTCCCTGTGTTAAGCATTTTGAGTTGACAGGGGTTAATTTCTGTGTTGTTTCCAGTACTTGTATTGTTAAAACCGCTCAGGGGGTGGAGCTATTTCGCCGAGTTGGGCGCGCACACTCTCAGTAGAGTCAGTTTAGCATTTGATTTCAGTTGGCCCTCGTGCAGCAGGAGAAAACGTATTTCTATTCTATATTACTTTTTTAAAAAGTATTTTTTAACTTGGTTAAGTGTTAAAAAACACTATAAAGTGTCACAAAATAACACTGTGTGTTAAAATTTAACACTGTGATAAGGTTAAAATATTAACACTACTCAAAGTGTAAATTTAACACTGAGCCGGTGAGAATTACATAAACACCAGCATAGTGTTAAGTTTAACACTATAGGTGTCAAATTAACACATCCGATTTTGCTGTGTATTTAGATTACTTTGTATGAATTTTAGCCATAATAACCTAAAACTAATATAATAATAATAATGTCTGCATGGGGCCAGGATTTGCATTTGTTTCTCTTATAATAGAGGGAAACTCCCTTTATATTAAAACAAATGTTAGTTCCAGAGATAATGTCATGATCTCGTATTACCGTTCCTAGAATATGGCCCCTTTCCTGTTGGAGAGTCGATTTTCCTGCCTGTAAAATAGTTTTCCTGTCATTTAGAACACACACTTCCCCATGTGTGTGTGAGTGTGTGTTAGGGAGCGTGTGTAGAGGAGGGGGGGGGGGGGGGGG
>SSNR01000342.1:461047-554500 GCA_006937965.1 Callopanchax toddi
GGGGGGGGGGGGGGGGGGGGGGGGGGGGGGGGGGGGGGGGTATTAGTGGGTCACATCCTTCCTTTAACTTCATCAGAAAACAAACATCAGCAGAACAAGGTTTGATCAGTGGAATAAAAGGAATAAATAACAAGGCGACTTTTAGTTGGAAGAAACAGACGATTTCATTTTTCTATTTTTAAGAAAAAAGGAACAAGAGGCAGCTTTCTGTGATCCTCAGCATGCTGTCTTAATCCAGAAGAGGAAGTGTAACCAACTTGAAATCAGTATTAGGTATTTCTACTGGTTTAACCAGACATGTTGGATTATCTCCTCAAAGCTATCTGCTGTTTCTGCTTCCTTCAGCTTGGTATGTGACACATCTGATTGTATTTAGATCTAGAACAAACTTTCTTCTGTTTTTTAACCATATTTTGTATTTGAGAGAAGTAGACAAAGACATCTAAACGAATCAGATTAAATACAGTTTTGTTGAAGAGTGACTAATACATATGTCTGCATGAATTGTTGCTTTTTAAACCTTTTATTTATTACATATACATATTACAAGCTTTAATTTTTTTAAATATAAAGTGTGTTCATTTTAGTACATTTCTGTTGCATGTTTATTACACTTTAATATTTTTGCCATGACTAGAAAAATAAATAGCTATTTATGCTAAATTTTCTTGCCTATTTCCAACTTTGTATATACATAAATTAAAAGATTCATTTCTCTAATTCCTAAATCCTGTCATATTCTGCCCCCTTGTGTCTGGTTTGTGCCTGTGTTCCTCCTCCTGTGTCCTGCACTAATCTCCTCCAGGTGTGTCTCGTCTCCTTGGTTACCTCCCTCTCTATAGATGCTGTTTAATTCAGTCACTACCTTGTGTTGTATCCCCAGCCTCATGTGTCCTGTGTCTACTGAGTCCTGCCAGCAGTAAAGCTTCTTTGTGTTCTACCTCACCTGCTCCTGCCTCTGTCCTCTGCCTTTGGGTCCTGCACTACCCCAGTCATGACAAATCTTAAATTCTTCATTGCTCTGTAAATACACCATTTATTCATAAAAATACAAATATGACTATTTTGTTTGAGTCTTGTTTGAATAATTGAAGCTTTTTTCTCAGGTTTCTGTTCTGATAAATGCTCACGGGCTGTCCTGGGGAGACGGGAGATGTTGTACGTGCCTGAAGGGGGGAGTTTGACGCTGTCCTGTGTGGTTCAGCACTGTGACAGCACTTGGGAAGGAAAGTGGAAAATGTCATCAAATTCATCATCTGGCACCGTGGAGGAAAGTGCAAAGCACCGCCTCACCAGTGTGGAGCTCACAGCCAATAAAACACGACTAGATTTATTCATTCTGAGCGTCAGTCAGTCAGATGGAGCGTCGTATCAATGTGGTGTGACCTGGGATGATAAGAGCAGTGAAGTAGGACACTGGATGGACGTGAACGTTACTAAAGGTATAAATCCACGGTGAACACTGGTGCATCATGTGTGTCTGTTTTTAATCTTTGTGCTGTCTCAGCGGTTCCTGCTCAGAGGAACGTCATGCACAGGGTGTTCATCTGCGCCGGTGCTTCCCTTTGTCTTCCTGTGTTTCTGGGATTGGCTTATTGCCTGAGTTCAAAGGTCAAGCCTCAGCCGCATCCCAGGATAGAGGTCACCTACGCAGCTGTACAGAAACACAGACCACACACACCTCCACCTCCACATCCGGTCCCAAAGAAACGCACCTCTCTCACTCACAAAGGTGTCTACTTTTATTTTTAACCTTCTGCAACCTGATAAGTAGAACAGGCCAAAAGTTACAGTGACGCTCAAAAAAAGTTTTCACCATAATCTGTGTTTGTGTTTTTTAGCTTCCACAAACTCACAGAAGGTCGAGGTGGGTGAACGTTGCTTTGTAATAAACACTATGTGTATTTCATTTGGTGTTGTGAAAATTGATTTTCTGTTCTTACAATAACGTTTCAGATCAGCAAACACATTTCAGTATCAGACAAAGATAACCTGAGTACGCAAAAAAATATCACGTTAAATTATGATTTGATTGGTTATTTGAAAAGCTGAGTTCAGCATCACTAGACACACCCAGACCAGATTACTGCCACACCTGGAGAAATCAATAAAACCTGTATGACATGAAGTAGGCTAAAAGATCTCAAAAAGCAACACACCATGCTCCAGGTGAAAGTAACTCAATAGTCAAAGAACCCAGAGCATTGTAGGTTGCGGGTTTGAGCCCCACATTGAGTGACTATATTCTTAGTGTGAATCCTAAAATGACATTTAAGGTATTAAATTCATTTTGGAGGCAGTAGCTCAGTAGGCAGAGTGGTTGAAGGTCAGAGGTCACGTTTAAATAATACGAAGGAAATGGGAACGGACACAAAGTTCTGTCTCACATTTAAATAGAACATCTTGTTGACCATCAAGACCTTTAGAAAAAATATTCTGTTGACTGATGAGACAAAAGTGGGACTTCATTTGAAAACAGCATTTTGTCCTTTACTGATACTGAAATGTGTTTGCTGATCTGAAACATTCATGTGACAAATAAACAAAAAGACCTCAAACCTACTATCTGACAGCACTGTATTTCATCTCAAATGTTACAGTTGGTGTACGCAGACATTTCCCAGGATGCACTGAGGCAACAAGAAGCCATAAGGGAGCCAGTTCAGTCCACAGTGTACTCGTCTGTTAAGTTTTCCTGATGAGGATTGAGAATGAAAAAGCTTTGAGGTGGAACTTTACCTGATCTGCACACTAACAACTCAACTGTCCACACTGCTGGTTTTTTGTGATGTGAGCATTTCTGTTTGCACTCAAATGAAATATTAAAGCATTTTTAAATAAAAAGATATCATGTGAACATTTTGCAAAAACAAAAAACCCAACAAATGACACAAAATACAACATTTTATTGCAGAATAAATTTTCAGTGGCACGTTACATAACCAAATATACATATACATAGACATCTCTTAAATTAATATATTTCTTGTACTTATTTTACTTTAATGAATTAGCACACTCTGCAGTGACATTTTTACATGACATCAATGCAAAAAGAATTTTTTCATTGAATAAATTAAGCATATCAACAGAGAAGAAGGCTGCAGGGGCATTTTGGGTGATACCGCTACAAACTCACTGACATCTGAACTTCCTGCTTCTGTCCAGAGGACTTCTGTCCCTCGAGGTGATCACTGGTCCTATCCAGGGGTTTTCTGTTGCTAGTCCAGCTACATCAGAATGGTGCAGTTTCCCAGCAACTTCAAAGATCAGTTCATTCTGCTCAACAGAGACTTTACCTCTAAATAAGTTTGGTGCACAGATAATCCTTCAAATGTCTGGTTTAGTCACATTGCTGCACCAGCTGGTGCCCCTTCAGACTAAAAATAGGTCACAGCTAAATATTAAAGACAACTTCAGGCCTTGTGAGAAACTAACATTGTGCCTTAGACTTTGTAATTATAACCAGGAAGGCAGAAATTGCAAGAAACTTCAAATTCTAAGTGTTTTTTTGCAAAAAGAGAATTCAAAAGTTCACCAGAACCTAAAGCATCCTAATCAAGTCCTCTTTCTAAGCTCTCACGTTGGGGAACCGAACCCCCAGGAGAGACCAAACATACGCTCTGATACATAAAGCTAGCAAGCTTCAATGGGAGGTACAGGGAGGCGAAATGTTTTTTAAAAGTGCAATGTCTTTTTTCAGCTGATGTGGGTGTTGTTCAGCTACCCACACCTGTGCTGTAACCAGATCCAGGAGACTCTCATCCTCTCACACAGTGAGAGACTGAACACACGAGCGGAGAAAAGCGCTTTTGATAGATTGTAAGGCGCGGCTTTGGCTAAAAAAAACTTGTGGCAAAATGTGCTGGCAGTGTCTCCTACTTTGCCCCACCAAGAATGGTTCGCCCCTACGCGGGGCTTTGAGGTTACCCTTACAGATATAGAAACGCTGTGCTAGGAGGAGGCATGTTATATTTGCAGGGCTGTAGACACGATTCAGCAGCTAACGAGGTTACAAAAGCATCTCAAAAATCATAAATGCTTCCTAGAAAAAGCTCTAATATTCACAAGAGACAGGTTTAGACTCCACAGTCAAGAAGAAAATCTGCCATTGTGTTTCCACCTTCAAGGCTCTGCAAGACTTCTGTACTTCCTGTGCGTGTGTGCGTTTGTGGCTGCTTTTAAAAGCGAAGCAGGAACTCTTAACAGATGAACCATTTGAGGCTAAAGGTGAAAAGGAACATCCTGTTGTCTGTGATTCTGTTTTTACAGTTGGCTAGATAAAGACCAACAGTTCAGCCATAAACTTATGACTTCATATGAAATGAGATCATTATAAAAGCTGAGTCCAACTCAGCCTGTAACTCACAGTATCACAGCCATGCCGACACCTTCAAGTGATGATAAGAGCTAGGATTGATTATGCAGCTATGAGCAGCTGAAAGTTGGTTCAAAGACCAACATTAAAGCTGCGGTTTGTGTTACACTCACAGTATAATCAGTTTGTTTAAAGTGTGTGAGGGCGTGGTCTGGTTGTTTGTTACTTTTAGTTATAAGTAGAGCTCCTGCAATGGTTTTCTGATGATTGTTGTGATGTTTGTCTTCAGCTGAACTCTGCGTCTTCACGGCGAAAGTCTGGGTTATTTTCACTTCCTTAAAGTTACTCAGACTGAAAAACAGAAGAGAGAACAGAGAGACGAGTTACAGGCTCCTGTGATTTAACAGCGATACGGAGAAACACACCATGGGAACATGTTGTTATTTTTATGCAACCATGCAGTTTAGTCATGCAAAAAATCATCCTCTTGGGGAATTTATGCACAAGTTCATTCTAAATATTATCTGCTCTGGAGACTAAAATGATTCAAATCCAACCTCAAGTGTCCAAAAACACACAGATCCCATCATGTCGTTATTTATTAAACACAAATAAAGTAAAACTGGTGTCTGGCCTTGCTGCTTCCACAGGATTTAAGATGGAACGTATCAACCAGATGCATCCTCATCATCATCAGTGTCATCATCATCAGGCTGGTGCATACTGTAGGTGTGTGTTAGCACAACGCCAAGGAGGAAAAACATCAGCAGTGACCTCACAGGCTGTTGCTGCCCATCAAGCTGGGAAGGGTTAAAGGTAATCTGGAGTTTATCAATCTACAGAGACAGATTATTTACAAGTGGGAGACATGTAGGACAGCTGACGATCTTCACAGGAGTGGACGTCCAAACAAGTTCAAACCAAGAGTTTCATCACAGCCTCTACAGTGTGTAGGTTAAAGGTTAAAGGTCATGACAGGACGACTATGAATAAAAATGGCTAGTTTGGAAAGTTTTCAGGAAATATTTCTTCTCTCTAAAAACAAAAAACCCCATGGCAGCATGACTGCATCTGAATGAACCACAAGACTTCATTTGGATATATTGTATGAGACTACCCATAATGCACAGCACCTTGCATGGTGAAACACAGCATATCAGCACTCCTCTGTAGACCAAAGTATTCTAGAGTCTAACGTGAGTCCGTCTGTCTGGGACTGGGTCATAAAACAGGACAATGATCAAAAACACTCCTGTGTTGTTTAGTAAAGTTGAGGTTAGATTTGAGTCATTTTAGAACCTGTTAAAGATCAGATCATTTTATTATGTTCTGACATATGAAACCCTAAAACTCAATAAGGATGGACTTTATTTTGTTCTCATGACTGTAAATATCTAAATGAAATGTTGTTTCTACCTTACAGAACGTGTTGTTTTGTTTTGTGTGTGTCAAACTGTTGATAAGAGAATGCTGAGATGGGAGAGAAACTTAAAGCTTACTGTTGTGGATGAGTGGCTCATTTTGTCAAAACGGAACTTCAAGTTTGACCTCGGTGACGTCTTTGTTTTCCCGTCTGCACGACACAGAGGAGAGTAAAGAAAAGAAAGGACTTAAAAAAGAAATCGTTCTTCTGACAGTCAGGTGTGAACTCTGGGCTACCTGTTGGACTGCGGCACATGATGACGGGCGTACCGGAGCCCTGGCTGTCAACGCTGAGGGCGGGGCTGAAGGCGGGGCTGAAGGCAGAGGAGGAAGCCACTGACGGATGACTGGTCTGAAGATGGGAATAAATTATTACTAATGAAACATTAGAATTAGATTTTCTGTTTTTGTAACGTTTGCATTTCCTAAAGAATCCACTAAGAAAAGCAGGGGACGCTGAGAGGAACTTGTTCTGGAGGTCTGAGTGTTCTGATGAGATTGAAACTTTCATTTCTTTTGAGGCTCTTGAAATGATCTTTACATTCTATCAAGTTTATCATCTATCTAGTGATTCTGGTGTCAGTTGTTTTGTGATGAAAACTTGAACAAATTAGTTGGATTTTTAGAGCTGTTTCGATAAACTGACATTCAGACATAATTCCCCATAATGCTCTCTGCCATTATTTGCAATAAGACTTCACGTAGACTTAAATGCACTAACACGTGCACGTGGCCAGAGCAGCTGTCACAACAAACCACGGAGATAGATGTGATTAGAACACACACCATCCAGGTGCAACACTAGCACACCTTTATAGAAAATGTCTTTTGAAGACAGAATCTAAATAACAGGTTCTATAGAACTTAGATTCTCCTTTTAAAGTGATCTCTATTCTACATCACTGCTGTTGTATTAAATCACAACCTTAACTACGTTCAAAGGCCTTCAAGCAATCGCTTTGGTAAGTTTAACCAAACACAGTGCATCCATGAAAAGCAGGAAGAGTGAGAGGAGCTGATTTAGTTATAACTTTTAACGTTCGCTATTAGACTTTTCATAGTAATTATGAACTATTTCCATCCTTAAAGCTCTGGACACAACCAGCAGTTTGGATTTCTTGTTTTTTTTCCTTCAAATATTCATCTTGTCTTTTTTAAACAATGAAAAGCGGGACAGACTCTTTTCACATGATCGTCTGAACTCTTCCACTCACTGTGTCCAGCTCCTCCAGAGCTTCTGTTTCTCCTGTGGTGCTGCTGAAGCTGCTGGTGCTGGATGAGGAGCGAGAGATGTTCGGCCTGCAGCCGCTGCTGCTGCACTCCTTCATCTTAATGAATGGCCTGTTGGTGAAACACACAAGGACCAAAAACAAGCAGGAATTTACTTCATTAACACATTTGAATTTGCCCTAAAGAAAATAAACTTTACATTTTTGTAAACGTCTCTTATTAAAATGCATCTGTGGCTTCCGGCTCACCTCTCCTTGTTGGGGCAGATCTCAGGCGAGCTGGGATTGGATGACGTCTCTGATCTCACTTCCTGGGAATGGGGGCAGATCTCTCCTGGTTTTTGGTCGCTGCTTAGAAAAGTGAAGTGAAAGCATCAGTGCTTGATTTCTTCTACATAGGGAAATATTTAAAAAATCTCACATATTTAAAGAAACGAGCTCCAACCTGCGCGTGAGCTTGTCTGATGGGGTTTCTGTGCTGGAGTGGAGACGAGGGAAGAGGCCTGAGCGCCGTTTGACTGGACTCTTCAGAGGAGACTTGGCTGACAGAACGGGAGGCTGCAGGTTACAGAATTAAAAATCTCACAAAATATTTTACATCCATCCCTGAAGAATCTTGATTCAACATAAAACATCACAGCTGTTTGTTGATCCAACAGGTTGCTTGTCTCTGGCTGTTTCACGATAAAGTAAAACAGTGTTAAGATCCAAGAAGGGAAATTACAAAGTAGAGAGGGTGGAGGACTTTATGTCTGTTTCACAATGAGCCCCGAAATAAATAAATAAACCCATCTCTAAATGAGTTATCCTAAACATTTAGAGTTAAGAATCGTTTATTTTTTAAAAGCCATGTCAGTCTGACCTGCCAGCTTTAATGAGCGATGTGTTTCAGTGAGACTTTGGTTCACTTGAACTGTGAAAGTTTGCTTTTTCTGATGGTAAACGTTCAAAAGTTCTGCGATATCTAAAAAAACATTTAAATAGTTTGAGTTAGTGATTTTGCATTTATTCCCTAAATTAGAGGAACTTCAGATATACTTTAATTATTCTGAGGAGGAAAATGAGTCAGATTTCCAGGAGTTTTTTCACATCCACGTTTTAGATTAGTTTATAGAACTGAACTAACATTATTACATTTCCATTCATGTGTATGAATGGAAATGGTTAACTAAAATAATCTAATCTAGCTGCTTGTTTCTATAGTGAGATCTGGCCACATTGATCAGTGATGGAAACCATTTGTTGATAGTAAATAAATTCCTCCACTCTTTCCACTTCTCCTCACTATCTACTCACAGTGAAGGTGCTCTTTGTGCATTCACTGGTGCTCTGTGGCAGTCCTCCGCCGCTGAGGCTCGCCGGGACCCCACCTCCGACCCCGGGGCTCCGGTGGCGGTGAGACCCCACCATGGTCTCCATGGAATGGCTCCTGACACGCATGGCTCTCTGGAGGAGGAGAGGATGGCAGAAGAAAGGAAGAATTTAAGTGAAGATAGAGGGGAAGAAAGCAGGAATGTGGAAGAGTTTTAGAAAGTAGAACAGGAAACAGTCTGGGACAAAAGTACTTTCATTAAAATGTTGAAGTACTTTGAAGATTCCACCAGAGGGCGTAGTTCTCCATGGATGAAACAAAGCATGGCGTAAAGGAAAGTATTACCTTTCTAATTTATACAGTTGAGCTAATAGGAGTCAAACATTCAACCTTTTTTGATTTCATGATTATTCTCATAATTGACTTCTTTGCCTTCTGCCACACATCTGGAAATCTCAAAGAAAGCATGAACACAAACACCAGCTCGCACAGTCAACTTTATTTTTACACGGTGATCTTCCGTTCCATTCACAGTAATACAGAGAGGTGATACACAGCAAACGCTAGGAACGCAATAAGAATCGCCCCCCCTGGGACTGTCTGCAGAAAGTGTAAAGTAGCTGTCCATAATACCTGCAAAGAGCAAGAGACCCAAATTATCACAATATCCACACATTGTGTCACCTCACACACAAATAAATGGAAATACATGTCCCAAAGGTCTGATTAGCAACTAATTAATAGGTGTAAAAAACCAGAAGATGGAGCCTAATGAGGGGTGAGAGGGAACTGCAGTAAGAGCCCTGCAGGGTGTTCACACTCTCAGATGGACACACGTCTGCTCCCACACGTGCTGCATGAGACGTCGAACTCTGAGCGTAGACAAAAGCATCGCCGCGGTGATAACAATGGCTTTGGCCCCTCGAGCCATCCTGCAGACCTGTGACATTTAGCTGACCTCGTGCTGTAATGACGGTGATCAAATAAATGTCACAGAGCTGAGAAAAGATTGCCTGCTGTACTTTAGTCTGGGTTCATGTTCACCTTGAACGATTCCAGCAGTCCCCCGTGCCCCCCGTTCTCCAGCTTGTCCTCCTCCCCCGCCTGCCCGAGCCCCAGCACGGCCTGGCTCTGCCTGTGCAGCTCGTCGTGGAGGTTGTCCAGCAGCGCGGCCCGCGTGCGTCCCTGCAATCAGTTCACCCACACAGGAGACGTTCAGGACAGCATTGGCAAAAGCGATTAGTGGATGCAGATGAAAAGCTACAGAAGGCGTGCTGTGGCGTATCAGCGTAGTGTGCATCACCTCCAGTTTGGCGAATTTGTCAGATTTGTAACAGGCGTTTTCAGCATTGATCAGCTTCGTCAGCAGGAAATCTCGGAACTCTGGACCCTGAAGGGAAAGGCGGGGACACAGATAAGGAGGAGAGTTAGAGGATGAGCAAGAAAACAAGTGGAGGAGGCAGAAATAAGGGAAGGTGACCTTCATCAGCTGATATTGATGAGTGCTCTTGTTTCTTAACAGCTTTCTAAATCTTCTGGTCAATCTGAACGACACTCTGCATGATTGTTATGACCTCCTGAGGTAAAGCTGCTTATTCTAACTAAGATGTCCTCATGAGGTCCTTCTTTATGCAATAACTGTTTAAATGACAGGTTCTGATCAAGTTGACACTTGGATGACAGTTTTGATGCATCTATTTATATTTTGCGTGAGTGAAACAGCAACTTCCAAACAGTTCTCTGTTCTTCCTTCACAGCTCTCTGTTGATGCATATTCTCAGCCTCTAGCTACTTAAAAAAGACAATAATGTCTTTTTAAACCCTGATGGTGTTTCTTGACTAAAAGGTTTTCTGAATGAGGAGCAAAACTTCTTTCAGAATCATAAAAAAGTTGTCTTCATTTGAACTAACACAACTTGATCCCAGTGAGAATAGCTTTATGAGTTGTTACTTCACAGAAACAGTTTCAGAGAAGTAAATGACCTGGAAGGTTCAGTGCTGGACAAAATTCATGGTTCCGTCAATTCCAGCCAGTGGTCCAGGTCCTGAAGCAGCCCCAGACCATCACACTACCACCAGACAGAAGCTGGAGCTGCTGCACAACCAGCGCAACCAGGTCCTCCTGACCACCACCAGCAGACAAGGCGGGGAAGTGTTTTGTTAAAGAACACGACGACAAAGTAACCCAGCTGGAGCTGGGATCAAACCACTCTACCTACTGAGCTATAGCCACCCCGGAGCAGGACACACACCTTACAGAAAGTTACACTTTTGTCTCATCAGACAACAAAATATTTTCCCAAAGTCCTTAAGGTCATCTGATGTTTTTGGTAAAGGTGTGAAAAGCCTTTGTGCTCTTTTTAGTCAGCAGAGATTTAGGTCCTAACTCTCTGATGGAGGCTATTTTTGTCTCGTGTCTTTCTCATTGTTCAATCTTGACCTCTGACCTTAACTTTTGTGTGACCTGCAGTCCATTAAATGTTGTGTTTTTTCTTGGACTTTCTTATGGAGCATGATGTGTTGCTTTTTCAGATCTTTTAGCCTACGGTACTTCATGATGTCACACAAGTTCAGGTCTGGTAATCAGACCTGAAAGTGGTGAGGACAACTCAACTCAGCTCTCAAATAATGTGATAAAAACACAGTTAATTCACAGTTACTCTCCCAGTGCACCACAGATTGTAAATAGTTGGTCAGGTTGTGAATTTTGCAACATGGTAAGTCACCATCAGAGTGCTCAATACAAGATGAGTTTCTGATTTGCAGCACATGCCACACTTTTATTAATATCGAAGATGTCAAATATCCAGTTAACTTTACAGCTCCACATGGGCATCTCACCTTCTTGAAGACTGCTGGGTTTGGTAGAGGGGGACCAAAGGGAGGAACATCTTCCCTCGCTGTCACAGACACCTGTTAGCAGATAAAGTCACATATTTTTCTAATTGTTTGGATGTTTTTAGGGATTTTCACTGACAGGATGCAGCAAAGCTCCGCCCTGCACCTTGTAAGCCGTGTGTTCTGTACAGGGGTTCTCCACCTGCACCAGGATGTAAGCATGCAGGAAGTTGGAGGCGATCATATCTGGAACAAACGGTGTGGCCTCTTCCTGGAAGACTGCTGCCACAATGTCATTCCCTATGTGTCTTTTCCTTTGGAGCTGAGGAGAAAGGATTCAAACTCAGATCTTTGTCATGCTTAAAATGAATACATTTAAATCAAATATTTTCTTGCTGGAATATTTTCCATATAAATATATCTCAAGCATTTTATTAACATTTAGGCATAGCTCAAACGCTAATAGCCTAATATGCATCCAGTGTAAAGATGTTAACGCCAGAGTTTGAGTCTGGTACCTGCTGAACGTCACCCTCTGTAAAGGGAAGCTTAGTGGACACATGGAACATGATCTCTCTCTGTCTGAAGACCGTGTAGACCGATTCAGTCCCCGTCTGTCCATGAGACACGTCCAGTCCACCACGAAACCTGTAACAACATCAGACCACATGCTCTGAATCCAGGACTCACCCAGGAGATTTGAGTCTGTTTCCTAACATTTTCTCCTGATAGTTCAAAAACCCAGAAGTGGATTTCTGTGGAACAGTTCAGTTACTTATTATAAACAGCTTAATGGATGACTTCAGTTTGAGAAATGGAGATTAGCTCTGATTGACTTGACAAGCTAACAGCTAGTCTGAGCAGCACCAAGGTAAAAATAAATTACTGCAATGAAAAACAATTCAAATCTTAAATAATTAATGGAAATTCAGGCATAAGCTCTTTATAAACCTTTAGCATTACGTGGTTACTACAACAGACATTCTGCTTATAGATAGTCCAGCTGGAACTGAATCTAGCCAAACCTGCTACAGCTAGCTGCCATTTGCACTTGTAAATAACTATGAAATCCTTTAGAAATAATCATGTAATGTGAAATCATTTATATAAAGGTTTAAAAAACATAAACAGTTGAGATTAGAGCTGTAATAAGATAGCCACTTTGTTTGAATTAGCCATTAGCATGACAGCTTGTTCAGAGCTAACCTGTGTTTCTCCATTCACCTTTCTACTAAACCCCACTTCAAACGATCTGAACTATCACTTACTAGCTCAAGTGTGAGACTCAAATTTCCTTTTTTCAAATGATGAGGTTTTAAATGAAAAGTGCCACGGTATACAAAAAGCTAGCATGAAAGTCCACATCCAGAGCTCTGATTACATGTCCCTGTGGCACTTTCTTTCCTCAGATCTGTTTCACTAAGCAGTTTATCCCTCTTGCATGCTGAGTCTAAAACAGCAGGACAAATAGCTGCAAGGTTACTGTAATTAAAGCCTGATATTTACTTTCACCGCATTGCACTTGCACATCTCTTGTTTCACCCTTACACAGGTTTTTCTCATTTATTTATGAAGTTAAACTCTGCCCTCTTTCATTTACTTATATTGCTTTTCATTTATTGTCTTCTCTCACTGATTTGGTTCTCCAGCTTTTACCCTTTAAAATCCTGGAGTTCAATGTTGTCTCCTAATATATTAAGGAACTCCTTAAAGGCAGGCGTCTCCTCGTTGTTCCCGAACAACTCTTCTTCTGATGTCTGAGAGCAAAACAGGAAAAGACAAAACAAAACAAAATACACACAAATATGAATTTATGTACAGATAACCTAACGAAAAGCATCATCAACATTCCTCACCTGTCCAAACTTCTGGTAGACGAGGCCAAACTTGAACGTGTTGTTCACCTCGTGTTCATCGTAAGCCACGATCAGCTGGGATCCCTGTGCATGAATAAAAACAATGCTTTTTCTCAACATGTTACACACGTTCTGCTTGCTGCAGCCATTAGGAAAACATGTTTTCCTCATCTCCAACATGTCTCCAGGGTAGGTTTATTGGGATCATGTTGCATAAGGCCAATATGCAACAAACTGTAGCGCCCCCGGTGAGGGCCGTGGCTCTGTCTGTTTTATCTCTTGCCTATGAAGACACAGATGGCTTTCCTCCTTCCCTGAGGCACAGGCTAAAAGCATGCTCCACTTGCTCCTTCAGCAAACATGCAGGAGGAGGAGTAGATCATCATACTCAGTTTAAAAAGTTCATAGTGTAATTACTTTACCAAACAGAGTTGATATTGGAGAGGTAAGGGTGGTAAAATATGAAAAAAATAATTTATTGTTAGGATGTAGAGGGGTTTGAAAAGTTAATAAAGTTTGCAGAAACAACTAAAAGTGACCATATTCACAAACAGAGGATGTGAGCTTGTCAGGAAGTAATTAGGCAAGTTTTCAATATGGAAATGTACTTAATGAAGGTGAAGTTGGTATGAGAGCATGGAAGCTGAAGATAAACTCACCCGAGGATACAGAACCGGGCTGAACTTCAACCCCGTGGCATCGTCGCACAGAAGCTGAAAGGAACAAAAGCAGTCATGAAACAGGACCAACATCACCCACAGCAAACACAAAGCTTTAAAAGGTAACAGCAAAATGCAAAAGATTTTACAGGATACTGATGCTTTCCACAAATCCCCATAATTCAACTGATAATAGTTAATCATTTAACGTAGTTAAAGGTTATGGCAGAAAGAAACAGGCAGGCGTTTCGACATTTAAAAAGAAAAGTATGAAAAAGGTTAACACATTATAGAACTGCACAAAGACTTAAATTCAAGCACTTTTATATAGAATGTTAGAAATGTGAAAGAAAGCTCACCCTGTGGAGTAATTCTGAAGCATTGTTTCAGTTAAGCTCCGTTCTTTATTATAAGTTTCAGTTATAATAGTTACCTGTCTTTATGTCTGCATTTTAGGTTCTCTTTACATGAACTTTAAACAGAAAGTTTTTAATGATAGGATGTAAAAAAATTACTGCACCTAAACACAACAGTATAACGCTTTTTGACTTCAATTGAGACTTCTCCTTTTATGTCACTACATATTTTAGTTGTTATGTAAATACATGTGAACCCATCTTATTTACACATTTAATTGCTCAGGAAATAAATTAAGAATCTAAAAAGATATGTTAGAGCAGGGGTACTCAAAAAGCGGCTCGCGGGCCGGATCCATCTTCATTTTCATCCTGTGTCCCCCGACATGTGATTTTTTCTTTCTAAATCCACATTGCCATCGCCAGTCAGCGCAGCACTGCCCACGCTACTTGTTATTACAGGATGAGGAGCTGTAGCAGCTCCTGTCCTTAAAGCAACACTGAGTAACTTTCCTGAGTAGCCCCCTACTGGTTAAAAATGGAATTTCAATTGTCGTAAATAGGGATGCACCTATACTGATGCCATGTACTCATACTCGTTAAAGTTAATTGATACCAGGAAACATCACCAGTATCGGTATCGGGCCGATACCAATTCAATACCATATACTCATACGTGTTAAAGTTAACTGAAAATAGAAGAAAATAGAACCTGTCTTTCCAGTTCATTGCATGTTTTTGTGTGGTAGAAATATCGGTATCGGTAAGTACTCAGATTCAAGTATCAGTATCGTATCGGTTTGAAAAAAGTGGTATCGGTGCATGCCTAGTCGTAAATCTTCCCCACAGCTGTAGCTCGCACTGACTTTTCAGGTAATGATGTCGTCAGATAAGGTGTTGTATTTTAATTGTATTTAATATATGATTATTGGTAGTTCAGAAACAGTCTCTCGCTCTCCCTCTCTCTGCTGTCCGAGCGTGACTCAGTCTGGCCAAATAATTAATCAACCCAAATCTGACTCGACCCGGTGGCCTTCGGTCTGGATCTTACAGCGGGGAAGAGCCTCATGGAGGTGTACTTGTGTGTAGGAGACCTCCATGCCATATGTTTTTGTGTAGGTCACGCATCACCGGTTCAGGTGGATTTACTTATTTATTTACCTGTGAAGTAATGTTGAGAAAATCTTGTTTTTCAGGACACTTTTCTACAATATTTCACCACGTGGTTAATAGTCAAACTGGTTAAACCGTGAAACTCTCGCTGAAACCGTCAAACCCCACACCCCCAAATGACATTACTTTCTTTCTATTAGTACCAGGCTCTGCCATGATTCCAACAAAAAAGCAAAATTATTCTTCTAGTTGTGTTTTTATTGAAGGTCTGCAAACGTAAAGACCTAACTGCTCGCCTTCATATTAGCTACCTGGACAGCAAACTGCTCCCCGACCGTTGCTCCACCTGGTAACTGGCCGTAAAGCAGGTAGTGACGTCCTCTCAGGCACCTACCCGCTCCACAGAACTGTCTAGTGCAGTATCTGGCCAGTAGAGGGCAGCAGAGTGGTGTCAAATATGAAACTTGTCAAACTCAACCGTCAATGAGATCAGTCTTAATGTTCTAGATTAAAGTGTAAAAAGTTACTCAGTGTAGCTTTAAGTTTATTTTCAGTATTGAGCCGGCACCTGCTGCCCTCTGTCCCGCACTGCAGCGCACACAGCCTGACAACCACCCCACTCCTACCCCCCTACCCCCTGACTGTGGCAGAGTTTATACAACTCATTTATATTTATTGATAACTTTTTTCTGTTTTTAGTTTTACTTAAAATTTTAATAACTTTTGTGTTTGTTCCCAATTTATGAAGACCTTTTTTTCCACAGTTTGTTTTGGTAAATGACTATCGACTGAATGTAATTACTTTTTCCTTGAAATGTATTATTTTTATATTCAGAAAGTTAAACATCGCTTTGAATGAATAAAACTGAGATGAGCAAACAGATCTGCCTCCCTATAGTTGGTTAAATAAAACAACACTCAGATCAAACCTAGCTCTTACAGGTAGATGTTGTTTTTTTTTAAATTACGTGCATAAAGAGCTGCATGTACTCTGTGTTCTCACTTACCTTTGCAATCTGAGGCACACTGGGCAGCTGGTTGAGGCCAGCTAAAGAGATTCGATCATGAACTGTTTTGGCCCTCGATCTGCAAATAAAAAATAAAAAATATCTCTGCTTAGATGACTCACTCAAAGGATGTTTTATTACCATAATCTCCTGACTTCTGAGCTTCTAAATGAAACCTAATCTAAATGTTGTTCCCAGTTATTATGAAATAAGGTACATTTTATTTTAAAGTTCAGTCCTAAAAACAATCGTTAAACAAAAAGGCCTGTGATGAGACGGCTGCAGCAAAGTTTAACTTGCGATATTATTAGCTCCATCGCTGCCAGCTGTCATGAGGAGATAAGCAATCATCTGGAAACACCCAGACAGAGGCTAAGCAAAAACAGCATTATGATATTGCTTTTCTGTCGTCTTAATGAAAATGTCACCAACTGTGATTATGCAATAAAAAGTTGGAGTGCAAGAAAGTATTATCAGCGTTAAATATAACAAAGAGATAAAACAGCTGCAAAAGAGGAGGATGGAGAAACGAGAAGAAAGATAAAGTTTAGACAGGAAAGATTTTATGAACTGAGTCCACGTTAGAACTGTAAAGAGGCTGAATGAGTTTAAATTAACAGGCTGTGTAATGGACTTCGACATTATTTCTAAGTATATGGTCCAGATCAAGAAATGGATTATGTTTGTGTGACAATTGACCTTTTTCCTACCAGCTCACACCCTCTTTCAAACAGATTCCCCCTCAGGAGGTCATAAATTCCTGCCTTGGTGTCGAAGAACCCCTTTCATCTTTCTGTGACAGTAAAGATAATGCGGATGCTAATTTACAGCTGGTGATAATTGTTCAAATAACAAACTTTCAGGATGGTGATCAAAGAAGTTTCGATAACTCACAGACGAGATGGAGCCAGAAGACCCTCACCCCACCTTTTCTCACCCAGTGAAGAAAAACAAAGGAATTCCTTTTGTCTCTCCTGTTCTTAAGAATTTAAATGTCTTTTCAAGGAATCAAATCTAACTTCTCTCCATCCTCACAGGCTTCAGATGAAATAATACTTCAATGTGACCCAAATTGATATAAAGAAAGGTTAATATCCACAGGTTTACTTTTAAAATGTGTTTACAAGATAAAGTTTGATTTTTCCCTGTTTGATTTACTTAGGTAAAAGTTCTTTGGTTAATTTTCCTTGAAGACTTTTCACATTGTTTATCAATATGATACCAAATTATCTCTTTTAAATCTAATCTAGTCAAGAAACTAGAAATGTTATTCGTATGTACTCTTAAGCTAAGAGTAACTGATTTCTCTGATTAATCTGATGTGGGATTTAATGTGTTGCTATGCTTAGAATAAACATGATGCACGCAGTCTAAAAGGTGATTCTGAATAACTCTTCACGTTTCAGAGAGAAAAGTGGTAAGGTTTATTTTATTAATTAGAAACTTTATTCCTCTCATCAAAATTTAATCCCCTCTAAGCCATTCCTAAGTACTTCCCCTTGATGCAGATGAAGGTGGAGTCAACCACACCATTGGCTGAACCCGACTCCACCCCTGCCCTTTAAAACCAGAAGGCGCTAACTGCTAATTCCTTCTCTTCAGCCGCTCCTCTTCTCTTGCACCCCTCTTCCCTTTGGTTCTCTTGGCTTCTGCTCTTCGCCTCCTCTTCGTCTCCGCCTCTCCGGCTCTCTGCTTAGATGACCTGATGACCTCACCGGCTCGCCTGCATGTTGGCCCTGCTCCCCCCCACCAGGGAGCTAGGATGCAGAGCTGCGACATGAGGCCTCCCCGGAAGGACAGACTCCAGACTTTAAGTCTTAGGAACTTTCGGCGTTAAGCTTTTCTTTTATTTTCACGTTACATTCTTCTTAACCAAGTTTAGACGTTTTAAAGTTTATTTTTCTTTCATCCGTCGTTAGAAACCAAAAGTTAGACGGCGTTAATCTGAAGCTAAACTACATGAAGACATCCTCCTGCCATATGAGAGAGATCGAGCCATGCTTGCCCAAATCCTGGAGATCTGCATCCCTCAGCTTCTGATACCCTTCCACACTTGAGTCACCCATCGAGCGTTCAGGTTGTGACTGCCTTCTCTTCAAGCTGGAACAGAACCACTGTGACTGCTGGAGGAAACAAAGCCGTCCAGGCCTCAACGTATCTCGGGGATTCAAGTTCCGTGGTTCGGTGAGACAATCAACCTATGTGGTTATTGCAATATGATGCAATTTGGGTAAAGCAAGCTAAACCTAACTCTCTTCATCCATCCATCCTCCTGAAAATCCTTTAATCTTCAACTTCCCTTCATAGGCCAATAAATTAGCTTAATTTCATTAGTAAACCATTTCTCACTCTGAAACATTAGTCATTAATATTTATTTAACCTCAATAATTCATCTTGTTAATAAATTGAACTGGTTACAAAGTCAAATTCCTAACTTTGCTGTGTTGCTGTTATAACATGTTCATTTTGAGGTTTCTGTAAATAAATGTATCCGTATATAATCATAAATGGGCTTCCAGTAATTTTTGTGTTTTTCATATCGAAAATGGGTAACGAGCTTACTTCTTTCAGATTCAGACTGATAAATGATAAATAACAATAAAATACAAATAGGATAATATTCAAGGTTGTCTCAGCTTACCTTCCAAAGAAAACGCTGGCTGGTGCCCTAATTACGAGGTTTTGACTATTATTATTAAGAATAATTATAATAATAATATTCAATATATACAACTTTACCCTATATAACCCTACAGCTGTCATCCTGTCATTCATTTCTCAAAACACTAGATTGATTTTAAACTCGTGTACAAATACTTACTCGTGATTTTTATGACTTCTTAACTTTTTTACACTTTTTCAAGCATTCAGGGAGTTTCTAGAGTTTTGAAAAACTGAACAGAATTTGTTTTGTTTCATGCCAATGAGGCTGAAACACCTCACATTATTAAAAAGAAAGACAAGAAAAAACCCACTATCCACCAAACCTATGGTTAAAAAGGTTTAACAGACTGGAATAAAAACAAATAGCCAGCAGCAAAAACAGGAAAAGGGCAAAAGAAAACTCATTTTAACAATGAGAAAGATTTACTGCCCTCTAAATCTATTTACAGGTTTAACACTCGGCATCAACAACCACAATCAAATGTTTGTGGTAATGAGTCTCCTACGTGGCTGTGGAGGAACTTTGTCCTGCTCTTCTTTATTGTTTTAATTAAACAACCGGCCTGTCTCTTTGTTTTTGAGTTTCTCTGGAACAGAACATGATGTGTTGCTTTTTGAGATTGTTTTACTTTATGTTGTCAGACAGGCTCTATTGATGTAGTTAATTAATCACAGGGAGTTCATGATTTCACCTGGGGGACAATTACTTTCTCACACAGGATCAGCTTATAGATGAATAAAAAAACTTTTTTTGGTTGTTTTCTTTGTCTGATTTGTTTTCTGATACAAAACAAAACAAATGGTAAAACAAAAGAAATCTGTAAGGGGAAAAATATTTTCACCACCTTCTGTGATTGTACCTGAGCATGATGCGTAGGAACTCTTGACTTTCAGCCTCCTCGTGTTTCAGAGACATGATGAGGTTGCCGATGCTGCTACCTGTGCAGTAGTAGTTCATGTGCTCCTGCAAGTTAAAGTAGAGCAGAGACAGTTTTGGTCAAAAACAATAGTGGACCGGCCCTCAGTGAAGCTGACAGTGATCCAGACACACACCTTGCCTAGGAAGTGTTTGCGATAGGCTCGAGCTGTGCTGTTACACTCCAGGCGGTAGCTGTGCGTCCCACCGGGGCTCATGCCCTCGCCGCTGTCCTCCTCCTCACAGAAACTGGACTCAGAGGAGGAAGGGGTTCCTGCTGGAGCCTCTGCATCCTCAATCCAGTAACCTCCAAACTGGGGCAGGATTACCTGGGGATATGGGCCACCTTTCTCCAAAACCTTGTTACATGAAGGTTAAAAAAACACAGTGAGAGAAGGGGACGTTCAGTGAAACTGGGTAAAAAATGGTTTCACCAATGAAAAACAGCTGAAGCACCTCTGGCTAATGTCTCTTTACCAAAAAGGTGTAAATGTGTGTTTGAGAAATGACTCACATCTTCTATCCGTGGGTAGGGGATGTAGTCATCCTGTAAAATAGAGGACACACTCTTTAAAAAACAAATATTTTACTTTGTGAGCTTTCCTGTTTTTTTTTTCTTTTTTCCACAATGATCAAGTTGCACAGCCACAAACACAGGGACAGGATGCTAATTATTATGCTAAATGGTCATCCAAAAAATGATGCAACAGCCTGAAACGCACATCATCTGTAAACATCGGTGAGGGCGTGTCACCCCTTGATTTCAGGGCTATTTTGATTCAGTAGCACCTGAGGTTAAAAACTGCTATGTGCCTTTTGGCAAGCTTCGGCTCCAATGTGTGACCTCTAAACACTGCTGAGGTTTGTTCGCACCTCTGGGAGCACCAGGCTACGGACAGACGGTCATTTATATTCAGCTGCAGCAGGAGTCAAGATACTGGCAGGCCACGGAGGATCAATTGACAGCTGGAGCTCTTTCAGCTTATAATCAATCAGATCAGGGGGTTATTGATTTTACATTTCAGAAAGCTCTGAGGAAAATCTGGAAAATGTTCACGGGGAGACTTCAGTGGGCCTTATCAGACGGTTGAAAGAACAAGCACAAAGCAAAGCAGGATGCATGATGGAACAGTGATGAGGAGCAGAAAAGCAGGCGAACGGAGGACATAAAACACAAGCTAATGAGATCCACAGAGAAGACATGACCAAGTGTGCAGCCAGTCACACCTTCCATTTTTTGGTGTCTTCAGCTTTAGGGACCTTATTAGTGTCCGTTTGCAGCATGAGGATGGAAAAACACAAAGGTCAAAAAGAAAGTTCTGTGCATTAAAAGGTGCCTCGAAACACAGTGTTCTTGTTTGCAGACCTCACTTTCTCTGTTGCCAGATGACATGCATGACTCATATCTTCTGATACACTCTCTTACACGCACACACACATGCACACAGGTAATAGATACACTTAGTCATTCTCTGAATCAAGCCTCATCACACTGAGAGAAATCTGCCTTGTTTGTCATGATCGTTTGTCAGAAGCACTATCCTTGGTTTTTATGTCTAACTGTGTAAATGTCACACTAACCGGTGAGATGTTTGGTTTTGAGTGTCTGCAGCACTTTCTGGTTTGTAGGGAGAGGGCCCGTCCCCGGGCCCTTTTTGTCTATTTACATAAAAAACGCCGTGTGTTCTCCTCTAGGTGTTTTGAATCTCAATGCAACCGTGTTAAAATGGCCCCGCAGGGTCTCCCCTTTTGATTGATACCTCTTTTGACCAACTGGGTTGAGCTTTGGTCTCCCCAGAGCCAATAATATCAGCCGATACTCATCCTGAGTGAAAGGACTAATCCCCATTCTCCTGCCCACAGCTCTGACCAATCAGCTTTGACGTTGATTGTGACTCCACAGTCGTGTAGCCAATCAAATTTCCATCACAAAAAGGTGTCACTTGAGGGGGTGGGTTCTGTAATCGCTTCTAAATTTGCATGCGTATTTTCTGCGTAATTGTTGCGCCCTGGCTGCAGAGGCAGAGTTGGTTCTGCGCTCTTGTATTTTGAGGACTTTTCTTCAGAAAAAACATGTCCAAACGGACTGAAAAACGAAAATATACACACGATCAGTTGGTGGAGCTGGTCACTAGAAGACGGAGCGATTTTTCTGACCAGGAAATGACCGATCAGAGATGACCGCTGACCAGATGACCAAGGGGAGGCGTTCTCTGTGGATTCTGACTCTAGAAAAAAACGCTCCTAAGTCTTGAGAGGTAAGTTGTAATGTTTTATACAGCTACGGCTTGTTTTGATGATGTTAGGATATAAAAAAATACTGTAACTTGCTCTATTGTTGTGTGTGTGTGTGCACGTACGCGCGTGCGTGTGTCGGTGTAGCTTGCTTTTATTCGAGTTTGAGACAGTAGTTGTCAGAGAGTTTGTTTTTATTAGTTTGAAAGTTGTTTGAACATATTTATACTAAGAGGAAACGAGTAAATAGGTCTATTTTTTCTTTGTTTACCTGTGTTTGTGTGTGTGCGCGCGCGTGCGTGTGGTGGTGCTGTCAATCTGTTTGTTTTTTATTAGTTTGAACATAAAAACTAGTAAAATAAAAGTAAATAGATACACACATTTAGCACATTTTGTGCATTTAGATGTAGTTTAGCCATAAAAACTAGTGAAAGAAAAGTAAATGAGTATCTATTGTTTGCTTTGAGCAGGGGGCAGCAGGACCAAGGGGGTGGGGTGTTTACTCACTCTAATCGTTTGCATTTGCATTGGGTGGGGGTTGGTTTTCTGTGTAGCTGATAAATAAAAGACTGACTTTTTCTTTGTTTACATGTAAGGCCATCAACTGGATCTGATTCAGAGTGGGAACCTGCAGGAACCAGCTCATCACCCAGCAGAGGGCTCTGAGGACTGGATGCTGAAAATGTGAAACCATTTGGACTGTAAATATGCAAATACTTTGCCTTGTGTTGCATTGTTGTTTTGATGGGTTTATATTATATAAAAACTTTGAATGGAACCTGGTCTTGCTTTTTTTTTTACAATGTACCATGAGGTAATGAGTATTTTCATGTGGTTATGCATTCCCTACTGTAATATAATCATGCTGACAGAACATTTGGGTGTAGATTATGACTCCTCTATGCATCACCTTTCATTAGAGCCCTCATTGATGTCTGTAGGTTCAAGCATTCAAAAGTTACAGCCTTTTAATGATGGAATGGTAAAGCCTTATCCAAAGTGTCCATTTGCACACTCAAAATGGATTTGTCCAATAACGCCTGGACATACCCATAATAAAACAGGTCTAGAATAGTAATTTTTGAAGATATTGTTATCAATTTTGAAATCCAAATAGCCAAGGCTTTATTCTATAGCCTCAAATAATTTTCCAGTCCATATCTTCTTGTCCCAATGTGTAATTGCAAATCAAAAAATGGAAACAATCAGGCGAGGATAAAAAAGACTGATTTATGTGTGTTTAAACTTCCATAACTACATAGTAGCTGAAGTTACAATATGTTTAATTGCTGAAGTAAAATATTCAGAGTGTTTCCTTTCCAGGGAGACCAAGTTTTTTTTATGTACTCCAAAGGGTTCAAGAACAGCATCCAGTTTAATTTGGGTATGCATATTTCAGGCGTTTTTTGTGTTTTGGGGGTCCCTGATAACAGGTTAAAGGTATACCACATTGTTAAAACATCATGGTGTCAAAACCATATAGTTTACTATATCTCTCCTGCAGTTGAAATGCCTTTTGTAAAATGCCGGAAACAGTTTCTTGTTTTCTCCGTGTTTGGAGCACAGAGTAGCACCTCCCCTCCCCCACATGTTGCTTAGAGCTATAGGTTAGTTGTATATTAGCTAAACGGGGATATTTTTCTAAATGTTTCCCCTCATTAAAAATAAAAAAGGCATAGTCAGTTGTGTACATTTGTGTTCTCATAGCTGAAAACATAGGATGGTGATGGTGTAGCAACCAGAGCTACATCCAACACTATTTTTAAGGTAATGCTGTAAGTATCATCAGGCATTCAACTTTACTTAACATCAAAAACAGTGAGTAGATTTAATGCTGCATGTAATTTACTTTAGATTTATCTAATATTCATATAATTTGGTTACATTTTTATACATTTGCTTGCAATTTGTTTTAATTTAATGTCTATAAAATGGCTGTATTGTGTTTTAGTATGCACAGAATTTAATCATTATTAATACTAGCAATTAATTAAGAAGTCAGACTTTATCTTCAATATACTAATAGCTGACTTAGACGTAAATTTAGCATCATAGGATAACAGATTTTAAACCAAGTGACCAGACATTGACTAATAGTAGAATTTCTGCCTTTTTAAAAAGCAATTAGATCATGTGATACAGTTAAAATCCTTTAGGTCAGATTTGCTTGTGTTAAAACTTTTACACATAGTCAGATTTTCATACAAGCCCATGGCAAGAGGAGATGTCAATGACTCCGAAAATGCATTTTAAATCATTCTAACAAACTAAAGCCTTTATTTTGATACACTGCAAAATATGTGCACACGCATGTCAGAGTGTAACAGATTACTTTACTATTTATTACAAAAAACATGGGAACTTTGTCCATAGTCAAGATAGTTTTGCAAAAATAACGCTTTAAAGTTTCCTAATAAGCACCTTGCTTAAAGCAGCTATCTGGAGTATTTTTCTATGTATCAAAGTTTTCTAAATGTTTTAAATGATATTTCAGGTCTAAACTATGATCTATGGGTTGAGTTCCACAACATTATTCTGATGAAGACCCTCCTTCCTCCTATAGACCCCTTTGAATTCTGTGTGACCGACAAACTTTATCAGCCAATAAAATTCAAATTTCCGCATTGTCAGCTTTCAGTCAACGTGCACGCATTTCGAGCAAACCTGTAGCAGTAGGGGGCGCTCTCGTGCAGGACTCTCTGTGTGTTTCTCTGTTTACCTCTCAGCCATTCATGGAGGAGACAGAGCTAATTTCTACTAAAAACTTACCCATTCCCCAGCTAATGACAAATTTATTTTTAAACATTTCACCTCACAAAATGGCAATGCTTGCCAAGGATACGCATTTATTTTGGTCAAAAAGTTCATTCAGAGCCAAGTCATTTCTCTGTTCAGCTTCAGAGTACCACAGCAGCTCGCTGCTACAGAGCTAAGTATCAGAAGCAGCAGGGACAGAGAGGGCTCATCAGAGCCTTGCAGTATGGGAACATGATTTGTGAACTGTGAGTGATTAAGCCCTACAGTTTGAGCTGCACCGTTTATGCCCAGCTTACAGACTGAAGAAATGAGTCATGTGCACGCGACCACATGCACGTGTTGAGGTGTTTTGGGGAGGAGCCGTTGGATTCAAAAACTGCTCTCTTGATGAAATAATCCACAATGTGACTTTAAACGGGAACAAAATATGTATACAACATTGTATTGTTGTTTAAATGATTTAACTAGCTGATTTATTTGAACATGATTGTATTGTTGTGTACATGCTACAAATAATTCCTGCACATGTAAGACCTTAAGATGTGACTGAAGTATGAAGATGCTACAATAAAGTTAACTGAGTTCTTCATAATTGTGAAATGTAAAAATATTTATATTAAATACACACATGTGTAACTGCTTACTGACTGATGTTTGTTACTATAACATCTCAAATATGTTATTTGTCTGTATTGCAGTTCTCACTGTGTTTTCTGGAGCTGACAGTAAAACAAATGTGTCTTCAAATATTCAAGAAGGATGAATATATTTAAAAAAAAACATGTAAACATCAGAATGCTTCAACAGTGTCTGCCTGGGCTTCACTACAGAGACATGTTTATGTGAAAAACCCAACTTCTAAACATACACAGCTCTAAGATCACATCAAGACAGGCAACATGCAACACACACATACATACACACCTTCAAATCACAAATAAGTGTCTAACCCACATAATCTAATAGTACCCTCAACTGTACAACTAAGCTTTAATCCTTAAAAAAAGCTTTATTTGTGTGGATATTTTAATGTGAGCCTCATGTGTCTGTGGTGTCCCCGTAGAATGAGACACTAACGGAGTTAGGACCTTCCTTGAATAGAAGAACAAACACACTTACACACACACACACACACACACACACACACACACACACACACACACACACACACACACACACACACACACACACACACACACACACACACACACACACATCTAACTCTAAATTGTAGTGTTTTTATTATGTTAGAGGATGCATTGATACACCAGTTAAAGGTCTCACATTTACAGTTTCTCAAGGTGAAGAGTGCACTTCTTTCTTTAAAAAAACAGTTTGATGTGCAGCAGAAAGTCCTCATTCCTTTTATTGGCTTCTCACCTCACACTGAACTCTTTTTTTCATGCACACATTTTGGCAATCTAATCATGACCCTGCAGAAAACACTCCCCTATCTCTCGCCTGTCTTTTGGCGATTTGTTCCCTTCAGAGCGCTTATCTTCCTTTTATTTTTCCATCGCCCTTCTGTCACCTCCTCCCCCTTTTTTTCTTTTCATACCCTCATCTGTTCTCTAACTACTCAAAGCCCAAACCCTCAGGGGCCTGTGGAGGGCACAAAGTGGTCCCACACAGAGAGAAAGAGACAGACTTTGCTCAAAGGAAATAGAAAATCAATGTATTCCTCACAGAAAAAGAGAAAAAATGGTATAAATCTTTCTAGGGCTTCTTCTTGCTCTCAGCATCCATAATATTCAAAGTGAGAGACACATTAAAGTCAATGATTTACATAAACGGAGGCGATTAGTCAATAGGTTTTTGACAAAAAAAGGGAGGAAAGTTTCATCTCAGCATGTCAGCACTGTAAAATATGCAATGATTGTACAATAGTAAAGAAGGAAGAAGGAGGAAAATCTGCAAAAAGTGGAAGTAAATTCCTTCAGAATACAAACAAGAACATTTCCTACCTGCATCTTTTCCAGCATATCGAAGAACTCTGCCGACTGAAACAGAAGCACAAAAACAGGTTACAACGCTTGATCAAACATCATTAAACTCTGAGTGGCAAGGTAACTAAATTTCCTGACACCAGACACAAGTTTAGTCAGAACACCAACTGAGCCACCGCCTTTCCTCTGGCCCCAATTAGCGCCCGATGTAGGTGTTTGAATGCATAGCAAATACCTGAAACGTCGGGATTTAAAGGTCTTACACTGATGACATGAGTCCTGAGGTGTTGAGCTGTAACAACTGTGTACAACTCTCCAGCTCTGCAGTGTCAAAGGGCAGGGAAGGGCCAAAAAAAAGGCTCTCACACCCATGTACACATTCTGATAAGGAACCACTTCCTCCGACGGCAACACACACCGCCCGAACACACTCCCCCTCACCCCAAGTGCTTTTCGCACATTTTTGTCCCTGGAGGGCTTCCACCTTGCCACATAAACAAGCTGTGAAGGTGATAATGGTCTGCATGCTCTTTGTGTTCACATTCTGCAGCGCTCATGGCGTGTAATGGCAACGTTTACAGGTTACTCTACATGCACACACTCGCTCACACACAGCAGATGTCAATCCCTGTTGCCAAATTAAACTTCCTGGTTACAAAAAAACACAAGACTGCATTGTAGGAAAACTGTTACATTACTGAAACACTCATTCCTTCTCTTTGCTCTGCAGTGCATTTAATCAAATTAGTGAAAACATTGCAACCAAACCGGTGAAGTCTGGAAACGGGATTAATTGGCAGCAGCAGTTTAATTGGTTGCATTCCATCCAGAAGAATGAGGTTTTGACAGCGCCGCTCTAATATAAACGAATTGCCACCACCTCTAGCGCTAACACTCACTCAACACACACAAACACAGCTCTTATCAAAGAGTTAATATTAACTTGTAAAAGGTGCTCTGGGCTGATACAGCGCTGTGACTGAACCTGTAGTCAACAGCAGACAGCCAGACCTACAATAACACCTGCTCCTGTGTTGTTAGACGCTCAGGCAGTTGTGTGTGTTTGTCTTTCTTCCAAAAGTGTGAGAATAGCTGGAGGTCAGACACTATCTGGGCTATAGAGAAGGAAGAAGAGGTGTAAGTTTTGCAGTTTTAAATCTTCTGTTGAAGATCGTAGGTCACGATAGCCAAAAAATAAATCTTTGTGTTGGCGGAAAAACCTTGACGAGCAGTTTCATTATGTTTCTGCTCCACTGTCAATCTAAACTGAGCCTAAATATGTCTCGTCTTGTCCTTGCCGTTCTGTTTTCTGTTATCTTTGTGTCTCATCATGTTAATTTGTCCTCTTTTCTCCCATTTTAGCCAATCTTTTAACTTCTGGCTTTTCTTCCTCTATCTCCCTCCAGCCAAACAACATCTGCATCTCTTATCTCCCATAGCAACCTGAAGAGGATTTCTCAGGCAGCCAGCAGATTAAATAGGCAGCCAGCCAGCCTGTTGGACTCGCTGATTGACTGACAGACTCATTGACTGATAAAATTCACACATTTTCATGTGAAGTCATGAACATAATTGGCCACAAATTTAAGGAAATGATCAAAAGTCACAGGCTGAGTCTCCAGTCTGCACATCTCATCAGGTTACGTGAAGGATAAAGAGAATTCACACAGTTCAGCTTTATCAGACTAATACTAATACAACAGAGAGGAACGACATGGGAGCTCAACAGGATTATTTCCCCACACGTTCCCTTTCCTTCAGTGGTTCAGTAAGCATGTTTTGTGGATTTGTGTCCCTCGAGGCATTCTGGGATGCTGTGGGAGTAGACCTGTAAGGACTATCAGGTCCTTATACAGTAAGAGCTGTGTCCGCCGCGTTCCCAGATCTAAGTTCAGCTCAGTAGGAGATGAACTCCACCAGGCCTGTACCGTCTCCCTGTTCCTGTTTGTGGTGTTCATATTCAGGACATCAGGGTGGAGTCATGGAGAAGAAGGAGTCTGGTTTACGAGGTTTAGGGTCTCATCTCTGTGTTTTGCAGATGATGTGATTCTATTGGCGTCTTTAAGCCATTACCTTCAACATGCACTGGGATGAGTCAGCTGTGCTGAAGGTGAGGACATGGTTCCCAACAGGAAGAGGTGGAATTCATCCCTCAGGCTGGTAATGAGTCTTGCTTAAGGTGAAGGAGTTGAAGAATCTTGGTTGCGAGTGATAATAGGATGGAGTGTGAGATAAACTGATAGTTTGAGCCTTTATCTTCAGTAATGGAGACTTTACCTTTAACGTCTGATGGAGGTAAAGGGAAGCTTTGATATACTGGTCCAACTACGTACCATCACCTCTGGTCATGAGGTTTGGATCATGACTGAAAGAACGAGATCCCAGACACAAACGATTAAAATGAGCTTCCTACAGGGTGTTTGGACTCAGCTTTACAGATAAGTGGTGGAGCTTCATCCTCCAGGAAGCTGTTGCTCCTTCACTCTGAAAAAGGTTTGTTGGGGGGTTCAGTCATCTGACTGTGGTGCTTACTGGTGGCCTGACTGGAGGTTTTATGAACACGTCCCACTGAGGCAGATCCAGAACTTACTAGAGTGATTATATATCTCCTCTGGACTGGAAACACCTGGGAATATCCAGAAGGGAATGAGAATGTTGCTGGGACTCAATCATAGATGGTGGAAAACGGATGAACTTCCTCTTTGTTTTTTTCCCTTTGCTCTCCATTCTTATAAATGGAGATACTCTCTCTCCCCCCCCTCTCTCTCTCCCCCCCCCTCTCTCTCTCTCCCCCCCCTCTCTCTCTCTTTATCAAATATTCCAGATTTATAAAAAGAAAATAATATCTTAGAGACAAAAACAGATTATTTTTCCTCCTCTTGTTTAACTGAAAGCATTATCCATTTTCTTATAGCATGAGTTCTTATTGTATCTTCTCACACTGTAGCCATCATGCCAAGATAACCAGTTAAATATTTCTACCTCAGATTTAGAGGTCTGATATGTAAAGTGGATATAAACATTAGACACAGTGAAAACCAGACTTCGATCCACTAAAATCAGATGTTTAGTTTTTACTGACAAACTAGCAGCTTTAATAATCACTGGACTCAAACCTACCTTAGCAGCAGGACCTGCATCTTCTTCATGTGTCTTTTTAGCATGTGTTCTCATCGTCACCTCCCTCTCACTCACATCTAATCTCCACTTTGCCTACATTTTTAAAGCTCAAACAGGAACATCAGGTCAGGTGAGAAGCTGAACGGTTTGAAGCTGAGCAGGTCGGTCCGGTGTGCACACGTTGCACAAACACAAGTCTTCTGCAGGTGAAGTTTGTAGGACAGGTTGTGTTTTACTGTGTCACCTGCAGTGTCTGATGGGAAGGTTTTAGCTGTTATAGACTGAGTCATCATGAGTTGTAACATTACGACACATTAACATTGTTCTGTGTCTGATTAAAACAACATATTCTACTCAAACTTTATTTGTATAGCACTTTAAAAACAACAAGGTGTCGACCAAAGTGCTGAACATTGCATAACATAACTAGACATTAAAAACAGAAAAATATAAAATCATTCAACATTAAAAATAATAAAAGCAATAAAAGTTGGTACAGGAGTCACACTTATCCAGTATTAAAAGCCAACGTGTAGAAATAAGTCTTTAAAAGAAATTTAAATGATCCAAGGCTCTGTGCAGAGCACAGTTTCTTTAGACTGTTTAATTATATTTACCTAAGTATTAACGGTTTGTAATAATAATGACATGAAGATGAATGTAAAAGAAATTAGTCCATGTGTACAGTATGGCAAGGTAGACACTTTTCTTTTTTAAATTCATCCATAACATCACTGAGAAATGTGAAAAATGACCAATAGAGCTGGTTTAATGAAAATGATGAAAAATAGTGAAACAAGGTTCTAGCCCTATAGCAAGGATGTGCTAGCTTGACTAAAAACGCCTATTTTGTTGGGCAAAAATGCAAAGAAATTAGTCAAATTTTGTTTACATTTAAAAATAATTCTACTCAGCCATAGTATCAGTGTGATGTTTGTTCTTTCCTGTAATACACCATTGGGTATAAAAGAGATCAACACTTAGTGTTTGTTCTTTTATACATTTTAGATGTTTAATACGTTTTTATTAAAAGTAGCTAAGCGAGGTATTAAAGGGAGATGTATTTCTGTTATGGGAGTAAAATTTTGGAATGATGCTAAATTAGAATTTAAAACAGCAACTTCACTTTTAGTTTTCAAAAGACTTGTCAGTAAAAATATCTTTGAAAGTACTCGTGTGACTTATATGTTTATCATTCATTTATCATTACATTGAGGAGATATAGTGTTTGATTTGTAAGTGGGTTAGGCAATAATAATAAGCTTTTGCTTCTGCCTAAACCTGTTCAGTCATGGTATGCATCTATATGTAAAATACATATGTAGATAGATACGTATGATTGTGTTGGTATAGGTATATATATATATATATATGCAGGAAGCTTCTGTCTATAGACAAATTACTATCATGACTGAATAAAATAAATACTACTAACACTACTACTTTTCTTATTGTGAAGGATTGATTGTGAGTCCTCCACTTGTCTTGCTGCTACTGCTGCTGTGATGCCTTGTGGAGTAACGAGTTGTTATTTTGTAGTTTTGTAGGCCTCAGCTGTCAACTGTTCTATTAAGAACAACACGAAAAATAATGATATGACTCAAAAAGTATCAACATTACAAAATAGTAAGGGCAGCAGCTGGTGCTGAAAACCGCCATGTGGACATGGTTGATACTTTCACAACACAACATGTTAGTAGTAGGAACCACATGACGCTGTGGACAACGTTCTATTTACACAAAACATCAAGAACACAAAGGAATCCTCCACTGATTGGCAGGTCTAACAATACAGGTGAGATGTGAGTCCACTGAATAAGAACAAATATTCACCACAACACCAGCGTTTGTATATTCTGTGACATTATTGTTGGGTCAGGGCTGAGTAACAGTTGTTTTTAATGCTGATGTTTATGTTGTGTTTCAAAGTCGTGCTACAGAGTTTAAGGACACGACCAATAAGTCTGTGGCAGCCTGGGTTTAACTGGAGATCACACTACGTCACGATCAGGCTAAAACATAGCAACACCAATCAGTGACGACACAAATCAACCAAACAATTAGCACAACGGAGAAAAAAGATTCATGTTTTCACACAAAAACCATGGATTCCGTTCATGCAGCAATTAAAATAAATTACAATCCTCCCAACGTATCTGTGACAACTGCTGATCAATCTTTTTCTATTAAGCCTGACTCATTCACAGCTGAATGGTGGGTTGCTAATCAATAATTACCAGAAATCAGCCACACATCACAAAAACCCCCTGAAGTCTTCTGACCTGAAACGTATTTCCTTCACATATTATAGATTCCATCATGCATTATGGTATTTGTCCTGTCAGATCACATGTTCAGCGCCCCTTTGTGTTCTTTTCAGCAGCTTCAGAATGATGGATCAAGGTCACCACAACACAAAAACTGACTCCTTTTTGCAGAAACCATTATCTGTTTCCTGTACGTCACCCTGCAGA
Organism: Callopanchax toddi; assembly: GCA_006937965.1. Lineage (NCBI taxonomy): Eukaryota > Metazoa > Chordata > Actinopteri > Cyprinodontiformes > Nothobranchiidae > Callopanchax > Callopanchax toddi. The sequence continues at coordinate 493,271 of SSNR01000342.1, forward strand.
TCTCCTCCTTCTGCAACAAGTATCCAGTCTTTTATCATTCTGGGAAGGGGTTCATTTATTTTTAGTGGTAATGCATGAACAATGGATTTTGAGTGACGAATGGGAATCATCTCACCTAACAAACTCGGATTACGGTAGCACTTTTCTCTCATATTTTAAATGGAGCTTTTTAGACAAATTTTTTTTCAGGCTTTCTTGTAACATTTTTCCCTCCATTGGCTCCTCATGATCAGATCATCGTTCTAAAAGTGAAACCCGCAATTGTCTTTAAACAGTTTAGTGTAGATTTCACAACAGAAGGAAGTTGTCATATGTCACCTCACTTGTGTCATATGTCTCCCTCTAGTGTCCTGTCTTGTGCTTTGTTTAGCCCTCTGCCTTTTGTCTCCCACAGGTGAATCCAATTGTTATCCTCTCACCTGTGTCTCGTCTCGTCATCACCTCCCAGTATATCAGTGTGTTTGTCTCGTCTGGGTGTTGTCGGATCTTCGTCTTCTTGTCCTCAGCCCTGCTTTGTGTTCCTTGTGTCCCTACTGTTGAATAAAGTCTGTTTTTTGAGTCAACATCTGCGCCTGGATCCTCCTTAAACCTCCAAACCTGACAAAAGATCCGACCACGTTATGGATCCAGCAGATGCCGGCCCGGAGCACGCGTCACCCTACCTGGGGACCCGGTTGGCGTACAGGACGTCACCGGGTCCAAAGCAGTGAAGACGCCTTCCCCGGTCATCGCTGCCACCCGACACCATCAGGTCGGGAGTCCTCCGGGTCCACGTTGACCTCCCTGCTCCTCTGCAGCAGTCTAGACTGATATCCCCAGAGCCGTCTCAGTCCCAGCTGCCTCCCACTGTTTTCGCTCTTCCTGCAGAGCTCGTCCAGAAGGAGGAACCAACCAACATGGACCCAGCGGATGAGCTCCTCCTGTGGGCTGTGCAAGCGGTGAGGCACACCAACAGGATCATCTCCACCGGGCAGGCATGCCCCCACAGGAAGCTGCGCTTGGCGGAGGTGGTCCTCTCCCGCTTCTCCAGCTACCCGGCACTGGTGGCAATCCCGGCCCTCCAGGGTCAGTTGGAGTACGCCCGAGCGGCTTGCCTGGCACAGCAGGTCCTGATCGAGGGTTCTCACCTGACCTGCTGTGACGAGGGGCAGCCTCCTGGCCCGGGACCCTCCTGTGCCGCTGCAGCCCCGGGATCCTCCTGTGCCGCTGCAGCCCCGGGACCCGTTCCAGTTCCTGCCGCTGCAGCCCCTGGACTCTCCTGTGCCGCTGCAGCCCCTGGACTCTCCTGTGCCGCTGCAGCCCCGGGACCCGTTCCAGTTCCTGACGCTGCAGCCCCGGGACCCTCCTGTGCCGCTGCAGCCCCGGGACCCGTTCCAGTTCCTGCCGCTGCAGCCCCTGGACTCTCCTGTGCCGCTGCAGCCCCGGAACCCGTTCCAGTTCCTGACGCTGCAGCCCCGGAACCCGTTCCAGTTCCTGACGCTGCAGCCCCGGGACCCTCCTGTGCCGCTGCAGCCCCGGGACCCTCCTGTGCCGCTGCAGCCCCAGGACTCTCCGTTCCAGAGCCCGAGGTGGGCCTCCCAGAACCAGAGCCCGAGGTGGGCCTCCCAGAACCAGAGCCCGAGGTGGGCCTCCCAGAACCAGATCCAGACCCGGGCCCTCCGGAACCAGATCCAGACCCGGGCCCTCCGGAACCAGATCCAGACCCGGGCCCTCCGGAACCAGATCCAGACCCGGGCCCTCCGGAACCAGATCCAGATCCAGGCCTGGGTCGTCCTGAACTGTGCCTCCTGGCCTTTTTTCTGTTTGTCTGGTCCTCCTTCCTGGTCCCCCGCCCTCCCGCCCTTGTTGGTTCTCCTGGGTCGTCCGGTGTCCGCCCCTAGGGGGGGGGGGGGGCTCTGTCATATGTCACCTCACTTGTGTCATATGTCTCCCTCTAGTGTCCTGTCTTGTGCTTTGTTTAGCCCTCTGCCTTTTTGTCTCCCACAGGTGAATCCAATTGTTATCCTCTCACCTGTGTCTCGTCTCTTCATCACCTCCCAGTATATCAGTGTGTTTGTCTCGTCTGGGTGTTGTCGGATCTTCGTCTTCTTGTCCTCAGCCCTGCTTTGTGTTCCTCGTGTCCCTACCGTTGAATAAAGTCTGTTTTTTTGAGTCAACATCTGCGCCTGGATCATCCTTAAACCTCCAAACCTGACAGAAGTTCACAGCAAATCAACAGGAAAAAAATGGAGAGATTGTCCCTGGAAACTAGTTTTGTTTGTTGGAGTGTGAAAGAAAAGACAAAAGCTTTAAAAAAATGATCAAAAGCAGCCCAACAGTAGTGATTAACAAAATATGGGCAATGTCAAAATTTGAAAAGGGACTGTAAGATAATTAAAAAATAAATAAAAAAAGCATTTTGATTTTCTAAATTTCTCAGGAAATATAAAGTAAAATGGCCAAGCTGTGTCTGGCGTGAAGAAAGTCGATTGTTTGTTTAAGCCTCTTTAATATTTTCCCTCCCTCTGAAGGTAAACCCTGTTTTAATGTCAAGTTCACATAAAAATGAGGGATTTCAGAACTTCACGCCTAAAGGATCAGGATTCATTTTAAATAAATAAATAAATAAATACATGCCTTTGTTTAGTGCTTTTCTAAGTCATAGACTGCAAAGTGACATTACAGCCGTTCACACAATGAAATCACCATATTTACTTTGATTAATTTAAACATTTGAAAACTAATATAAATAATTTGTTTTGAACTTGAATTTTAACTCCTTTAATTCTCTTCAGAATAAATATCTTGTAAATCAAAGCATCCTGCAGAGTTTTTACTCCGTTTTTATAGAGAAAGCTGATTTATGCATGCTTTAACTCCTTTTAAGTTTAAAACTAGTAAATTATATCATGAATTATAGAGTTTTATAGTGAGGACTAATGTGTGCTTTACCTTCATGCTGGGCGGGGCAGTGCGAGGCGGTGAGGGGGGGCATTCTCCCAGCGGGACGTTGGAGATGTTTAACAGCTCCTGTTTCCTGGAGACAAAAGAAAATGAAGAATATTTATTTTCAAGTCAGTTATATCTTTGAAATACACCTTTCTTCATGCTGTTGTTAAAACTCAAACTTTGTTTTAAAATCAGTTTGAGTGAAAACACCTTCAGTTTTCAGCTCTAACAGTGAGTCAGCACCCACAGATTTAATAGAAATCCTAAAAAATGACAACGTAATGTTAAAAAATACACAACTTATCTGAACTATTCAACAATTTATCAACTCTAACTCAGTTTTTAATGCAACTGACCAAGTTATAATGAATAAACCAAAAATAAAGTGTAAGGAAACAATAAATCTGAAATAACAATTTCAGAAACAGCCACACACATGTTGGACATTTAAAAAAGGCCGGAGGACGTGTTGGAATCTCTCATTATGGGCTCAGACTCCTTACTGTAATAAAACTGTGTTTGCTTTTTGATTTCTCAGTCAAATTTATCTCTTGTCTTTTGCTTTTGACAAACATAAAACCAGATCTCAGTTCAAATGCCAAAACAACAGCCTCAGAGCTGTAATTATGCAGATTAGTGACTTGATGTGTTTGGTTTGGAAGATGTTTCATTATAATTGGTGTCAGACTGTTTGTTAAAACTGCATCATCCCTGATCAGAGAACAGCTTGTGTGCTGTTTTAATTATGTCTTGTATTACTCCTGCATGAGTCTGAACCTTTTGTTTTGACTTTTAAAAACTTTTAAAATAAAAATATGTTTAATTACCTCATCTAGACAAATCAATTACATTCATTGACAGGGCTCATGGCTCACAGGGCTGCAACTAATTGGATGAAAAATTGCAAGAAAATGCACAAATTTTCATTCTTTTTGTTGCAGTTTAGCCACAAAGTATCTCAATTATTTAGCATTAGTTTGCAATTAATCCTACTTCTGTTAGGAGTTTAGTTGGGCCTGTCTTGGAATGTCAGATTTTGTCTCCAATCAGTCGTGTTAAAGGGCAAATCCTCCTAAAGCTGTCTCAGGTTTTTCTCATTTTCTGACTCAGAAACTAGATGAAGGAATCTACGTGGGTTCCAGTCACGTGTGAGGATTCTGCAACTAGTTTGAGATCAAATCTGTGAACAAAAATCACTTATCGGTAACTTAAAAATATTTTTAAAAATGCATTTGAGGATTGTTGAAAAAATTTTCCTAATAAAAAATACTGGAAGTATTGTAATCATTTTATCTTCAGTTAGCCTCACACACTCAAAGTCGTGCATCTATTCACTAAGTTATAAAAATAAAAGCCTCGTTTAGAATCACAGATTGCAGTAAAATTAACTGATGTCCATTAGGTTCCTAAACAGCACCAGTGTGTTTGAACATTTAATGCACTTCTAATTGAAGGCTTTAAAGTGACCCTGATGGAAATATGCAGTTAAGTGCTTTTCTGCTGTTTTTATAGGCTCAGAGGAGATCCGAGGGCCGATACGGAGCTTCAAGAGGTTGTTATGGGCTGTAAGATCGTTCTCCTGCTTTTCTCAGTATCATAGTCTACTCAGAGCTACGAGTGCTCTTTAATGATTCCACATGATAAAGGTTGAGCTGCTACGGAGAGACATCAGGCATTCTAATAAAATCCAATCAGCTGTCATGCTTTGTGAAAACCCCTCTCAAACTAAATGTTACATAGTCTTCAAATAAAATAGAAAAACAGCGACAGTAAACCCATTTAGTCTGGCTTTAAAGCTGCAGAGTGCTGTTAAAACCACTGTTTCTCTCTGCATCCAGTGAAGAGAATGGCCTATATGGGCTGTTGAATACAAAGAGATGCTGAGTCATAATAAATCTTTTTTCTCTCCAAATTACGTTGTTGTTAAAGATGTTTTGTGTCACAGAATAAAAAAAGAACATTTTTCATCTATTCAAGCAAATGCATTAGATTTATTAGTGCTAACATTATGATTGATCATGTAGCTGGTGCTGAAACAGTCTGTTTCTCTTATCCATATCAACAAGCCATATGCAATCAAAGTCCACTTTATTAGGTACACTGGATCCAGACAGCAGTGCTGTCTGGATCCAGTGTCCAGTGGATTAGTGCTGTTAGTGCCTGGAAGGACAGAGGCAAGTTTTAATTAAGTGTTTAAATGTAAAACGAATCTGCATCCTCTTTCCTTTCATTAGCAGGAGACGTAAACGCTGCGCTCGTCTTCTCTCACTCAGTTGTGTCAAGTGGCTATAAAGCAGCAAATAAGCTGAAGCGGGTCCAGAATGAAAACCTGAAACAGAGAGCACAAAGCAGCAGCACATCTCTATTCCCCTTTCCCTTTGTTCCGTGTAATCAGCAGTGCTCTTTGACATTGACGGTAATTATCTCTGAGGTTTTATGAGGCTCACAGACACCCGATCAAAAATGGAAAATCACAGAAACATTTCCATTAGTCATTTCAGAGCAAGCCTCCCTAAAGCCAGTTCAGCCCAGTCAGTCATCAGTGCAGATGAAAAGCTCATGGAGGATTTTCAGCTTTAGAACAATGCTCCACTGTCTCTCCTGTCTGCTAGCTCTAAGTAGTCAAGGTGTCTGAATGAGCGTCAGGAGACAACACAATCTGAGAGCGGGAGAGAACAGGAGTGAAAAACAAGTCTTTTGATGGACATTGTTTATTGTTTTGTCTCTTTTGATGGAAGGTAACACCAGTGGTTTTCCATCACTGACTTGTGAAAAGGAAAAGCTTGTAAAGACATCTGTCTCCGGGGTGGATCTCTGCTGTGAGCCTCTATCACTGCCCTGCATCTATGTGACACCCACCTTTCTGTCCCACGCCTTCACAAACATTTCTGCACACGTTTACAAAAAAGGTATTTGTAGAAGAAGAGGACAATTCAGTTCTTCAACTGAAGCTCATTTGGTCTTTTTTCTTTAATCCAGCAAAATTCTAACAGCAGTTGTTGCATCTGTTAAAGCTTTTTGGTATCACGTATAGTTTGTTCATCACATTCAACTCAAACATCTCTGATCTCCACATCGTGTTAAAGAGGAGAATCCAACTTTTTACAGCAACTCAACCAACAGTGTGTTTGACTGACCGCTGACAGCTAATATCAAACATTAAACATAATTTCCCTTCTAATAATAATCGACTGGATAATTTGTTCAGTAGAAAACTGCATTGAAATAACTTTGAACAAGGAAGATGCTCATAGGAGACCTCTAATGTGTTAAAGACTCCAGTAGACTGTGAATAAGGAGACGGAGGGACATTACATGGTAGTTGAAGCCAAAACAAAACAAGCACCCTCTAGTGGCTGGCTGCAGTATAAACGTTAAGTCCCATCCCTTCTGTACCAACAAATGGAACATTTCCCTGAATTAAAACTAAAGATACAATGCAGATTTATTTTTCTTGACAATAGTTGTTATTAATACCCCCTACCCCACCACCAGGTGTGCAGGTGAGTAAATTTGGGCTTTCAGCCATTCATCCTGAGGCTCCAAAAGTCAATAAATATATTTCAGACTGTTCATCCTGGTCTGAGAATCACAGTCACGGAGTTTCAGCAAGAAAACTGACCTCCTCCATTAGCACAAACAGGAATTCCTCCAACAAAGATGTTCTTTAGGTCAGTCACACCTGAGGGATGAGGGGCCAAAGGTACTAGTACTCAGTGAAGTCATTCTTATAAGTAACAATTCTGAAAGGGTCCGACATCCAACCAGAACGGGGGAGAAGGAATAGTACCGGTACGTACTGGGACAAAAAGGGTAGGAAGCAAAGAAATGATTAGAGAGGAGCAGGTCATGTGGAACTGAGTCAGACGGAGGAGAGAGGCATGTGCAATTTGATACTCTTTAGTGCTTTGGGTAAAGGTGTCTTCAGATAGTAGACCTGAAAGTCCTTCAGACCGTTCCCACCTCCCTGCTTTGAGACCAGATAACAAGCTGAGAGAGGAGTGAATGAGTGAAGATCAGATGTAAATTTGGTTCTTTCTCTAAATCAGATCTCAAGTAGCTTCTCGTGTGGTTTAATCTGAGAGCATGTTGGTTGTTTTCTGAAACATGATCAAAAAAGTCTAAGTGCAATGTGGAGGTAGAAATAAACCTGTAACTGATCATATTTCATGTTATGATGCAGAGACCCCTCCCCCTCAGCTCTGGTCTGTTTTAGTCAATTAGATCCAGTTAAATCAAGCTAAATAAAAGTAGAAATAAATACTTTAATTATTTGTTAATGAAGAATATTACAAAACCATCCAGATATCAGCTGTTTGGTCTAAGTAAGTGTGAAGGGACACAACAAAAGAGGATCCATAACATTTTGCTCACTTTGAATCTAATGTTCTTTTATTCATGAGGTTATTTGATAAAAGTGGACCGACCACGTTGCATCCATCCCTCTCACGTTAAGCCGATAAAGATAATGTGGCAGGAAATTCTCTGCTATCCAAGCTGCTGCAGCTGCCACCAAATTGCATTACAGTAATACACAGAGGATACAGACTGAGGAAGGACTGGAGCTGTGATGGTGATGCATTCAAAAGCAGAACAATCCATTCTTCACCAACAAGAAACATGCTCTTAGAAAATGAGTTTGAGATTGTGTTTGTTGTCCTTTGAGGTCTGAATTCAAACCTTTTTCATTAAGTATTCAGGTTGCAAACATGGAAAATCAACAACTAGTACAAGATGCACTTTCCCATCGCAGCAGCATGTATATAATCCTGTTTGCATTCGACTGGTGCTAATTAAAGCTGATTTAACAGTAATTACATCTAAGCGCTCATCATGTTTATCGAATGATGCTGTGCATGAATGTGTGACACAAACGCATTTCTACTCCGCTCTGCATTGATTACATTTTTAAGATTTAACAAAGCAGCACCAGGGATGAGCTGGGACAGAAAGAGGGTGAGAGAAAAAGAGTAAAAAAAAAGGGAACGCTGCATCTAGATTCCCATGTGACTGACCAATCAGAGGGAGAGGAGATAGGGTGATGAAATGGAAACCAGGATGATGGAGAGATGATAAAAAAACAGCCAAGGACGGAGTCAGAAAGATCATGGACGGAGTAAATCGCTGCTCTCTGTTATCGCGAGTTCGCTGTACACAGCTCTATTTTCAGCCGCTCTTAATATTTGTTATGGAACTTGATAGAGACTCTGATCTGTAAGCTGATTGGCCAATTACACAACGGATGGTTTCACTAATGGAGTTAATAGAGCTGTAACTCTAGACAGAGTAAAGGAGAAAGACTGCACCGTGCAGCCTGCTGATGATAAATACATCACAGAACCCACGACATCACATATTAGACCTGCCAGTTAGTCACACTGGGAATCAGGTTGCAGGAGGCACACAGGACATCTGATATTTAATAAAACCACTTAATGAAGTTCCAAAGACATGAACACAGAGTAGAACGAGAACCTAATGAAGGGTGTCTGAGATCGGCGCTTAATAACTTACATTTGCAAACATAACAGCACTGACAGGTACACAGTCATGTCACTTTTATTGGCCGTTAAACACCAGACTGAATTACGACGGTGTCCTTCCTCCGTATCTCTGTGCAATCTATCAGTCTGTCATTGTTGCAACATCCGCTTCACATGTCGAGTTAAAAAGAGTCAGCGATCACATGAGTCAGACTGACAGGAGAGTTCAGGCATTCCTGATATGCAGGGAGGTCAAAGGGGCAATAATTAGAAGGCAACTGCAGGGTAAGTCACTGGCTGTGTCCTGTGGGAACGTCAGACCTTGGCTTTTCTCTTACGGTGTTATGAATAGATAGATACCAAGCTGGAGATCAGATCATCAAGCCTGACGAACTGAAATGATGTCATTATTAATAAGAGTAACAGATAAAAGGAGGGCGGTGAAGGCCGGGATGGCCTCTGGTGACCTTCATCTACCTCGACAGACACATAAAGGACTTGATTTTCCTTTTATGTATGTATATACAGTAAATTTATATATATAGACGCTTTACTGCAATTTGTTATTTTCTTAAATTGCAAACATGACAGTGCAATGTTTAGTGAGATACCAAAGAGAGGAGGCCTTGAAGTTAAATAACAACCAAACTAATGATTTATTTTCTATTCTTTCAGAACAAACAGCTCTCTACATTTGGATGAATTCCCTCCCACAGAACAACAGGTCAAAAGTCAGAGTGCTTATTGAGCTATGCTAAGATGTGGATCTTCAGTTTGAGTCTGTTTTTATTTCCTTTCTAACCAGATCTGTTATTAAACTCCCCTTAACACAGGATGAACATGCCACCGTTATGTCAAAACGCATCCTCTATAACAGTCAGGAAGCTTCACTGAGGCCAACAAGAAGGCAAATAACAGGCCTGCATGGTGGCTAGCTCTGTTGCCTCGCAGCAAGAAGGTCGCAGGTTCTAATCCCCGTGGCCTTTCTGCGTGGAGTTAGCATGTTCTCCACATGCATGCGTGGGTTTCCTCCGGGTGCTCCGGTTTCCCCCACAGATCACAACATGCCTGATAGGTTGATTGTTTACTGTACAATTCGCTTTGGATAAAGTGTCTAATAAATGAATAAACATAAACAGACCCCCATTCACCTAGTCTACTGTTCACCCTCCTTTCTTCAGGCAAAATACTGAGCTACCTCAAAGCCTGGACAAGGCTGAGAACGCTGACCCCTGAGCTGTCTTCAGCACTCTGAGTAATGACTTTATTTATCAAGGCTGAGTCTGAGTAACACATTGTGTTCTCCAGAGTCTTTAACCTGCTGCATCATGATGGTCTACACTCTAAAGGAGGGTTTTCAAACTTGTCTCATTCTAACAGGTCATTTAGAGCATAGTGGGGTCTTTAACAGTTATTTTAAAGTGATATTAGCATCTAGAACCAGTCCTTTGAATATGCATAAAGTACCAAACCAGTTAAAACCTTTTGTGAGTTATGATTTCATTGTTAGCAGCAGAAGTTAAACTCAAATGAGAAATTAAAGCTCTGAAGCGTATGAGTCATATGCTAAACATCTCGCTGCAAAAGCTTTATTATTCTTCTGAACTTAACTTCCTTGTTTAACTGCAGTACTGTTTTCCAGTCCAGTACCTAAGTACGTTCGATGGAATGTGTACTGGACATTTGTTAGTTCATTTCATTTTGACCTATATCATTCCGGCATAAATGCATTTAAAAGCTTTTTATTCATATTTCTTTACTTCAATCAATTAAAAAACACCAAAAACAAGCATTTGAAATATAAAATAGCCCTTTAGCATCAACAAAGTGATTCTGAAAAGCTCAGTTTTTACACATTAAATGATCAGAAAGAATGAATGCACCTCTCAGATCCCAGGTCAGGTTAGATTTTAAAACAGAACTTTCAGATTCTGTTTATCTGCTGTAGATCATTTGAAAAAGTCTAAAGAAAAAACAAATATCTGTGTAAAGTCTGGAGGACTGATGATTGTGACGAAAAAACTTTTAACAGATTTTTATGATAAAAGAATATATAATCACATAAAAAACACAGGACAGCTGTATATGTAAAATCTGCTTAATTAAAAAAATCAAAATGATTTCAAACCCATTCTAAGTGTTGGCTGTCAGGAGACTGTAGAATATGCAGAAACACATTACTGAGATGATTTGGTTTTCATTTAGTTCTTTGTTCTGCTGACATTTGTTCCCACATCAGTGGAAGAACGGTATGTGCTGCTTGCTGTTCCGTTTTATCATGAGCCTGATTCATTACTGCTACAGTATTTCTACTTAGGCGTTAACACAAATTACTGAGCTGGGTGTTTGTAGGCTCTAACTGGTTTGATTGTTTGATGATTGGTCAACTACTTGTTTAATTTTTATTGTGTCTTGATAAATATTTCTAAATCTTTTTGGGAGTTTATCCTGGTTTTGCAGTAAAGTTCAACAGAATAGAAAACAGCATCACTCTGAATTGGTTGTCCAAGAAAGTGATAACGTCTACATGATAAGGCTGCAGTGGTGGAGGTCAGCATGAAACTCTTGGGTTCAGAACTTTTCTTGCTTTTATTTCCTTTTTATTTCTATTTTTCATGCTGTTTATTTCCTCTCACTCTGTTTGTCTAGATGTTTAGGTGCTACTGTATACACGGTTTGGTTTAGGAACCCAAGGTGTGGGCTTGACCTGAAATTACTGCTTCTCAATGGGCTCAACTTTTGGCACAAATTTGTAGAAGTTTCAGTCCCATTTAATTTGTATGGAAGACACATCTTGCAGGAATGCTGCACGAATGTCTGACAGGCTCCTGATCAACCTTGGGTTAATGTTTAGGGTTAGGGTCTTCGTTTTCGGCGAGTCTTCTAGTCTCTCCTGAAGCAGAGCGCCGTTGAACGCAGCTTGCAAAATCATGCAATAGCCACAATATCTCGCAGGAAGTGAGAACAGGAAGTATGAAGCACATCTTTTGGTCTGTATTTGGTCAAAACTACCGTTGTGTTTTGTGGGAGCATCTTTTATTTCTTCAACAATGGGTAAGTGAGCTATTTATTGGAATAGTTACATAAATATTCCACAATGAAGCGCTCCTCGTCCATGTACCGACAGTTATTTATGTTTGCCGTACTAGTACTATAAAGTACTCCACAATGTCATGATACACAAGGCCTTGGCTCAGAAAAAAAACTGCTTCGCATCTTTAGCGCCGTGGCGGGGACCAGGACATCTGGGACGCGGTCCTCAGGGGACTACTTTATTAGACTATAATGGTTTCTATTCAAAATCACGGCTCAGGCGCTACGCGGCGCAGTGCTGATGTTTTATGTGGGACCCAGGCTTAAGGCTTAGGGTTCCAAATGTTGCTTGAATTTCTCTGGAGGGTTCAGAGACATTCTTGATAAGGAGACAATCTTGTTTTCAGGAGACATTCTTTTCTAGCTGTGACCACCGCTCAATGGTCACGGACATTTGTTGTTAATGTGGTGCAACAATGATACAACAATTATGTGAGGAGCAGCGGATTTAAATCAAGTCTCTCCCAAACACTGATCAGGCTGAGGAGCCTCTGAGTTCCTCACCCCGTAAGGCTTCACCCTGCAACTCACCTTGGTGGCTGGTGTTCATGATCAGAGGTGAGGACTGACTTTTTGAAAGGACAGGTTCACACCATGTTCACCACAACAGACCAGTTCAGTGTCTGGATCTCCTGCTCCCTCCCTCCTTGCCTCACTTTTGTGAACAAGACCCTGAAAAATGTAAAACTCCATTTGAGGCAGGACCTCTCCCCAGACCTGGAGGAGCCTTTTCAGGTTAAGAACTGTGGCCTCAGATTTAAGAGCTGGTCCTCATTCCAGCCACTTCACACTCAGCTGCAAACTTCCTTCTCAAGAGCCTTGTAATTTCAGGAAACTTTTGTTACTCTAAATCTTTTGATAATTTTCAAAATTCATGCATTCACATGATAGCAGGACCCTTTGACTTTGTCAAAGAAAGTGAGAACCCTGAGAACACCAAGACTATTTGGATACTCAGTCATGAATATCATTTCTAAATTTGTCACCGCAGCCTCAACCCAGTTAGACACGGTCTCTAACAGCTGAGTGAGTTCATGTAAACACGGATTCTGATTAAAATAAAGGTGCTGACCCTTATTCCTCTTTTTTGACCCAATGGGGCTGAAGTTGATTAACATTGAAAACTTTTTGATTAAAGAAGCAGGAGATTTGTGTCGGCAGTAAAACCTATGCCGTGTCACCACCTTCCCTCATATCTGTGGAAATGCAATAAATCCGATCTAATCCCATTCATTTTCTGGAATCCCCTGCCTCTTTATCGTTGCTCAATCTCACCCTGTCTCTTTGGCTTTAGTCAAAGAAAAAAATAAAGTAAAATATAAATCAGACGACATTGAATATCTCTCTTCTCAGCAAGCGTCACCACGTCAGGCTTGTACACGATAACCTCAGCAGAACAGAAAGGTCACGAAGAAAAGGGGAGAGATATGAAGACAGACGGGGATAGAAACAGACTGAATAGAAGACAGACAGATTGCTGAAAGAGAGAAGCCCACAGAGTGAAAGAAAGAGGGAGGGAGAATAAATGAATCTCTGCAGACTAAAAATAGCCCTCCTGATCCCTGGTGCGGAGCTGGGTAAATAGGGCTGTCTTGGGTGGGTCTCTGGGTACTTGTTAAAAACAATACCATCTCATCCATTACACTCCCCACAACAAGCAGACGTGTCATGAGCTCATATGTTTGAACAAAGAGAAAGTGTAATGAAATGTGGTCACAGTTTGTATAATCATGGGAAGGAAAAAATGTTGAAGAGAAACAAGACGGAGCGGAGAGAGAAGAAGAAGGAGAGCTGGAAATGTGTGAGTCTGTGATGAACAGCGGTGGTGTTAAAAATGACAGGAGGAGGAGAGTTTAAACGCACGAGGAGGAGAGGGAAAAACTGTGTAAGAGAGGAAAACCTAAAGCATCAACTCCATTAGGACGTTTTCCTGCTTGTTCAAAGGAAATAGTTCACAATCTTCCATTGGCTGAAAATATGTTTGCAAAAGCCTATTTCTTCTCGTAGATGAATAAATTCTATTAAAAGCTGTTTTCAATGTTTTACCATGGGAGAAGCTTTAGAAGTAGTTTTTAAAATGTTAGCATGTTTAGCTACCTAGCTAAATATCTGGCCGAGCTGCTAATGATGAAGATGATCATGTTAGCAAACAAAACAGAATTTTAATAGGATTACTTAAACAGTAGCACATATGTTGCACAACATGCAGTCTTGTCTAAGTTTTTGAACTCAAGGGACTCAAGGGAGGGCCAGGAGTTGATTCTTAGTGCACATCATGTATACTGTAGTATATTCGTCAGTGCTGCATGAACAACTGTGATGGCATTGTGGATTTAGTGAAATAATTACAGCTTGGAGTCATGAGTACCCCTGCTATAAATGGTAGACATGACACTGGTACACAAAGGAGCGCAGTGGAAAAAGGAACTGGTACGCAGACATTACTTTTGGCGCACATGCGCTTATGTACACCACTGATTACATTGGTCCCTCGCTCTTTCGCGGTCTCGCTGTTTCACAGATTTTTTAGCACAATTTTGCATGCTTTTTTCTTTTTTTTTACAGCGCATTGTGTTCTGCGTCCTGACCATTGTCAATCGGTCTCCTCTGTGCAGCACCCTTGCCTGTGTGTCACTGACATGGGGTGCAGTGCATCCTAGAACTCGCGCTGCACGCTGGACCACCCAAGAGCAGCTGGGTGCCTCTCTTCCGGACTGCAGAGCAAGATGCACCCTGCTACGAGAGCTTCTTTGCCTGCAGCACAGCAGGAGGTAGCTCTCTTGGCATCTTCTCAGCAGGTGAAAACGGTGCTGCAGGCTTTATACCGTGACAAAACACACAGTGTCCGGGCCGGATCTTTTAGACGCGATCAATAGATCAATTAAAGTTTTTTATTCTGCTGTTCTGACGGCCCGGTACCAAATGACTCACGAGAGTGTTTAAACAAGAGAAAAGTGTGAAAATGTTAATGCCTGTCTGAGAAAAGTGTATAAAGTGTGTAGCGAGGGGTTATACAACCTTAAAACATCTGTAATAATTGTAAAAAAAATAAAGCTGACTTTGCAGATTTCACCTATTGCGGGTTATTTTTAGAATGTAACTCCAGCAGTGAACGAGGGACCACTGTATATGAATTAAAATCTGAAATATGAACCACCAGTCATAATGGTTTTGTAGGGCTTAGTTATAGTTTTCAACTTCCTTTTTTAACTCAAAATAACTTTCCCTCCCAAACATTTGGACAAAAGCACAAACACATCTTTTACCTTGGCCTTTATACTCCACATTGGTTCAACGTCATACTTTTTTCTCAAACATTTCATTAATGGTTGTCATTTCTCTGAATCCTTCTAAAAATATTTGTGAAAAACATATTTTACATATTTTCAGGGGGGATTTGGAAAAAAAGTAATAAGAATTTCGTTAGTAGCGCATCACATGTGAAAACATGTTAAACTATCAGATACATGTTCTAGTGATTTTGGAATATTTTTTACACGTTCATATGATCCCGTGTTTTTGCACATGGGATCACATGTGAAATGTTAAATCTGTGGTTATTCTGTCAAAGAAACCTTCTAAGTAGATTCAACTCTTTAAGTTGACCTAGCTTGTCTGCACTCCTTAATGCTAACTCCCTTCCGTTCTGTGGTTTTAATAGTACACCAGAAACCTATTACAGAGACACAATTTGTCTTTATTTAACTGTCTATATTGCCAGTATCATAAATCTGTCAAACATTTACATTTTAAATGACAGAATTAGCTAACCTGCAGCAGCTAACCTCGCTCCATTTCAGTAGAGAAACCCAAGAAAGGCCTGGCTTGTTTGTTTTTGAATTATTTTTGTTCAAATTGCCATTAACAAGCCGAGAGGACAATATGTACTTCACATTTTGAGTGTGTGTCTTTATTTCCCTCAGCTGTGCCACTGACTGACAGATAAAGCCTGCTAAGCTAACTCAGCTGCTAGCTTTAGGAATTCTGCCAGCTGCTCAGTCCAACATTTCAAGAACCTCAAAGGCTATCCAGGAGACTGTTAAATGAACTATTTGAGCATCTTACAGTGTTAGAAGTGAACCGTTCTGAAGGGTTGTGCACTCTTTAAAGGGAGATGACACTCAAACTGTGTCTAACAATTTCCACCTTCTACAAAAACCCTAAAGCACAGGTGGTTGATGAAATGTTTCCTTGGCTGCAAGGCCACACAATTAAAAACCTTGGTTACAACAAACACACACAACAACACATTTAAAACCATTTATGTTTTTAGATTTTGTAATAACATAGAGCGTACTGAGCATCGTATGTTTAATGGTAACCCTGACATTTTGTCCCAATACAAGAAATCTAACTTGCCCTTTTCAAAGTCAGTTGTTTTCACCAGCTAAATGTACTCACTTGTAATAAGTAAGTCTACCAAAGGTTGACTTTCTAAAATCAATACTCGTGCCCTTTGTTTTGGCTAGACGTGGAGGGCTGAAGGATTTGCCACATCCCAGTCCCACGCCACAAAGCAGCATTCTCATTCAGCTCAGTGGGGCTCATTTTATGTCTGTTAACTCAAAAAGGCTCATTACTTTGTTTAATTTATACAGTTCATTATGTCCACAAGATATGTTGTCTTCTTTTTTAGATTATAGCGTCAATCGACGTTTCGAGCTAAAGTCTTTTCTTAAACATGTTTGTTTTCAAATCACATGTATTAACCTTTCCAATTTCAATGAACTGTCTGACATTTTGCAGTATGAATTTCTCCTGTCTTTGTGAGAGTCAGATGATATTTTAGATACTATTGTCATGTTTGTACAGTAAAGCTGGATCAAATACAGCCTCTCAGTTTAGCCAACAGACTGAAGACAGCTTGTGTTTTCAGAAAATCAATCCACAGCCCTTCTAAAGGTTACTGAGCAAAACATGATGTTATTCATTAGTACAATCGGATTTGCAATTATTGTGTTATGCTAAGCTAACTAGTTGATGACTCAAGCCTTATGGTTGCTTATTAAAAAAATTAAAGTGCTGCCAATCTGCTGGGATGACTCTTTTCATCGTCAGATCCAATCTGCTCTGTTAAAGTCAGTGTTTTAATAGTTAATACTCTTATAAGTAAAACAATTTCAAAGGTAAAGACCAAATTTGTTCATGCTGCTGTTTGCTATGTTGTTCTGCAGAATAAATAAATAGATAATAGATAAGCAAACAAATAAATAAAAGAACCTTCTCAACTACACACTGCTTAAAGCACCTCAGGGGTAGATACAACAGGTTGAAATTAAATATTTATCTTTTCTGTCTTTTATGCACATTACGGTCCATCCTCATTTACAAGAAATCCATGCAGGTTTAAAACCCTGCTAAAAGATGGTGTACACACAAACATGCACACATGGATCCAAGCATATTTTCATTGTGCATCCCAATCATCGTGGGACTGAGCGACACATGAAGAAATAGCAAACATCTCCCCTTGACATCCCCCCATTTAAATATGCAGATAGATGCAAATATGCCTTGTGTGATTCTTGTCTCTGCACAACCAAAAATCATACATGGAGGAATGAAATGAGGTAGAGCTGTGTTCTCTGACATCAGCACAAAGCGCTAAAGGACCGTGTGTGTAGCATCAGGGCGCTGCTGGAGGAGCACAGTGGAGCAACTTCATAGCAATTAAAAGCAGATCTTATTAGTTTTAACAGGTAGCTGCTATCTATGTTATGTCATCTATTAATATTATAAAGCATTAACACTAACACAATTACTGTGAATGAACATGTAAAGTTAAATTATAATGTCCCACATTTGTAAAGAACTTTTCTAAGTCATTTCTTGAGAACAAAGTTTCTTTTGTTTTTATTAGTCAGAAATCTCTTTCTTGGATAAAGACAGGACTTTTCTGTCTCCTGCCTCCAGAACACAGGCCTTTATATGTAGCTCCACTGAATTCAGGTTGGACTGAACCGTTATGCCCATTTTAAGAGGGGTGATGGGTCTCTGAGGAAATCCATTATTGTTGTTAAAGTAAAATTAACTCTGTCAACAACTTCATTCAGCCAGGGTCAGTTTAATAATAATAATAATAATAATAATAATTACCAACTTGAGGAAAGGGGTGTAAATCCCACATAATCTGCAAAATTGCTAAATTTCCCTTCAAACCCATGAGGTTTGGGGATGGGGATGGGGGCTAACGTACTTTGAGCCAAGGGGCCCCTGAGGTTTTTTGTATCTGTCTCAGCCATGTCTGGAGGCATGGCTGAGGGAGTTCTTTTTTTTTTCTTCCTCATCCTTCCCTATTGTCAGTCCTTTTCCTTATCTGCTTAAAGGGGGCGCCACAGTGTGCAGTGTGCCCGCAAGGACAATCTTACCTGTCTGTGTGTCTAATCCTGTAAGACTGTACTGAAATTGAATTTCCCCTCTGAGGATCAATAAAGGTAATCTCAATCATAATCCGGCCCTGTGGACTACACAGCGCCTCACATTACACTCTATCACATGCTGATGGCAGTAAGCTACACTGTAGCCACAGAAACAAAGTGACCAGACGCAGGTACCACCAGACACCTTTCACCACCAGCAGGGGGTAAAGTGTCTCGCCCAGGGACACAACAACATGGGGCTGGGGGCAAAAGGTCAGGCTGAGGCATAACTGACATAACTACTGTAAACACAGCCACACTCAGGGGGTTGGTAGAAAACAAGACCTTTTTCTAATCAGGGGAATCAATCTTTGAACAATTAAAAGAATCGACATGCTGTACTGGGCCAGCTGGTCTGCTCCCATCATGTTGGACATTTAAATAAATAAAGTGTTCCTTAAACCAGACCATCTCAACACAATACTCATCTGCTCCCTCTGAATTGCACCTGTTGTTAGTACCTCCAGCGAGGTCAGCAACTTAAGACACGGGTGTCACGGTTTCCCCTCCTTCTGACCGCTCCTCCCGCTAAGACTCCATTTCCCATCATCCCTCTGGCTTCACCTCCTCTATAAATGACCCTTCACCCCACACACCTGTGCTCAGTCATCGATTCATTCATTCATGCTACGAGCTTCATCCGAACCTACCAGGCTTCCGAGCTTCATCCTCAACCTACCAGTAAGTCAGTTTTACTACTTACTTATCGGAGTAGTCCCGCGGCCTCGCTTCCATCGAGAACCGCACGGCTGCTCCGAGATTAACTGCGTGTACGCGAACGCTCAGCGCTAATTACTGCCGCGTTTGAGCCGCACACACGCTACACTCAAACTCACAGAGGTTTCAGCCGATCCGATCTGACAGGATGACTGAGCCCACAACCGACCCTGCTGAGTTTGAGCGGATGCGTTCTGAGCTGACCCACCTGCGTTCAGTAGTGGACCGCCAGAACCTCCGGATCGAGTCGCTGAACAACACAGTGCTCCAGCTCACGGCGTCCGTCACCGCTCTCCAGCGGCACCAAACGGTTTCAGCTCTGGAACCCCACATCCACCTTCCGGACCGCTGGAACGGGATCGACGGCCGCCCCGATGGATTACTAGCCTCGCTGGACATGTTGTTCGAGTGTCAGCCGACCAAGTACACCTCAGCCTGCTCCCGTGTAGCTCTGTTAACATCGCTGCTGACCGGCCGAGCTCAGGAGTGGGCTGCAGCTCTGTACAATAATAAATCCCCTGCCTGCAACGACTATCCGGCGTTCGTCAAGGAGCTGAGGAAGACGTTCGTTCCTCCCAGCAGCGAGATCGGAGCCGAGTCCCAGCTGCTCAGACTCCGTCAACGGGCCCGTCCTGTGTGCCAGTACGTGGCGGAGTTCCGGACCCTCGCCGCTAAGCTAAAGTGGGAGGACGCGGCTCTGAAGTCAGTGTTCGTCGAGGGGCTTGCCGATTACATCAGGGACGAGATGGTGGGCCGCGAGCTCCCCAACACTCTGGACGCTGTAGCGGACCTGGCCCTACAGATCGACCGACGCGTCCTCACTCGCCCCCGCTCCTCGAGAGCCCCTCACCCCGCTGCTCCGGCGGCTCGACCGGTCTCTCCCGGCGCGGCCACGCCCCTCGCCTCTAAAGAGGAACCCATGCAACTGGGTCACCTGACCCCAGAGGAACGGCAGCGCAGATGGAGAGAGGGACGGTGCGCCTACTGCGGATCTTCAGAACATCGCCGTCCTCAGTGCCCACTGCGGCCACCGTCGGGAAACGACGAGACCCGGTAAACGTCGGGGGTGTTTTACCGGGTGCTGCCACTTCCCCCTCAAACCGTTTCCTCCTCAAACTAACCCTCCTATGGGACCAGGGGTCAACTGAACTTGAAGCTCTGTTGGACACAGGAGCAGCCGACAACTTCATAGACCAGAACCTGGTCCACCGTCTCCAGATCCCCCGGTGCAAACTGGACCGTTCGGTTCCGGTCACCTCAGTGGACGGTCACCCCCTTCGTCCTTTCCCGGTCCAACATCAGACCCAACCTATCCAGATGAGAGTGGGGGACCACCATGAAACCATTCAGTTCCTCATCATTTCCGCTCCCTCCACGCCTCTCATCCTGGGTCACCGGTGGTTCTGCCTCCATGACCCGCACATCTCCTGGTCCACCAACCGTCTAGTTCACTGGGGCCCCACGTGCCATCACCACCTCTCCTGCTCCCCCAGCAGAACCACCATAACACCCAACCTTCCTCAGACTCCGCTGGAGGGCGTCCCTGCTCCCTATCAGGACCTGGTCCGGGTCTTTAACAAAGAGCAGGCCTCTACCCTGCCTCCTCACCGCCCCTACGACATGGAGATCCAACTCCAACCGGGTACCACGCCTCCGCGTGGCCGCCTGTTCTCCCTGTCTCCCGCCGAGACCCGCTCCATGGACGAGTATGTCTCAGAGGCGCTCCAGCAGGGTTTCATCCGTCCGTCCACCTCCCCAGGGGCTGCCGGTTTCTTCTTTGTCAAAAAGAAAGATGGGGGCCTACGGCCCTGCATAGACTACCGGGGCCTGAACAAGATCACCATCAGAGACCGTCACCCCCTGCCGCTCATGTCCACTGCCCTCGACTCTCTCTCTCAGGCCCGTATCTACACTAAACTCGACCTGAGGAGCGCCTACAACCTGGTGCGTATTAAGAAGGGGGACGAGTGGAAGACCGCCTTCATCACCCCTACAGGGCACTGGGAGTACCTCGTCATGCCCTTCGGCCTGTGTAACAGCCCCGCCGTGTTCCAACGTCTCATCAACGACGTGTTAAGAGACATGTTGGGCCGGTGGGTGTTCGCCTACCTCGACGACATCCTGATCTACTCCCGATCAGAGGCCGAACACGTCCACCACGTCCGGGCTGTGCTCTCCAGGCTCCTGGAGAACCGCCTCTTCTGCAAACTGGAAAAGTGCTCCTTCCACCAGACCTCCGTGGCCTTCCTAGGCTTCATCATTTCGTCCGAGGGCCTCTCTATGGACCCCCAAAAGGTCCGCGCCGTCGCAGATTGGCCTCACCCCACCAGTCTCAAGCAGCTCCAAAGCTTCCTGGGGTTCGCCAATTTCTACCGCCGCTTCATTAAGGACTACAGCTCCATAGTCGCTCCGCTCACCTCTCTAACCAAACCAACCAATCAGCCCCGTCCGTTCTGTCTTCCCCCTACCGCCAACCAAGCCTTCCGAGACCTCATTGGACGGTTTACCTCAGCACCCATACTGCTCCACCCAGACCCCCTGAGACCCTTTGTGGTGGAGGTCGACGCCTCCGACGTAGGCGCCGGCGCCATCTTGTCTCAGCGGGGTCCCGACCAAATACTCCATCCCTGCAGCTACTTCTCCCGCAAGTTCTCCCCCACTCAACAGAAGTACGGTGTGGGAGACCGCGAGCTCCTAGCCATTAAGTGGGCTCTCGAGGAGTGGAGACAGTGGTTGTTGGGGACGGTGGAGCCGTTCACCATCTGGACAGACCACCAAAACCTCATCCACATCCAGTCCGCTAAACAGCTCAACCCTCGCCAGGCCCGATGGGCCCTCTTCTTCGAACCCTACAACTTCCTGCTGTCCTATCGACCCGGTTCCAAGAACCACAAGGCTGACGCTCTGTCCCGCCAATTCACGCACTCCGCTCCCTCTCCAGACCCCAGTCCCATCTTGCCGTCCCAACGGTTCCTGGCCCCTCTCCACTGGCCCCTGGAGGACTCTATCCGAGCAGCACTCCCCAATGACCCGGCTCCTCCAGAAACTCCCAACAACCGCCTCTACGTTCCCACAGGCTGTCGTCAGGAAGCCCTCACGTGGGCTCACTCCTCACCTTTGTCCGGCCATGCGGGCTTCGCCAGGACCCTCAAGCTCCTCCAGCGGGCCCTCTGGTGGCCGCAAATGGCGAAGGATGTTAAGGAGTACACCTCTGCCTGCGACGTCTGCGCCCGCTCCAAGTCCCTTAACCAGCCAGCCTCTGGGTCCCTTCAACCCCTTCCAGTCCCTAAACGGCCGTGGTCCCACATAGGACTGGATTTCATCACCGGCCTCCCAGTCGTGGACGGTCTGGACACCATACTCACCATCACGGACCGCTTCTCCAAAGCCGTCCACCTGGTGGCCCTCACTGGCCTCCCCACGGCCAAGCGCACTGCGGAACTCCTCCTTGAGCACGTGGTGCGCCTGCACGGCTTCCCCACGGATGTGGTGTCCGACCGAGGCCCCCAGTTCACCGCCCGGTTCTGGAAGGTGTTCTGTCGTCTGGTGGGTGCTACGTCCAGTCTCTCGTCCGGCTACCACCCTCAGACCAACGGCCAGACTGAGAGGGCCAATCAGCAGCTAGGACGTTACCTCCGCTGCTTTGTCTCCACCCAGCCGTCGCTCTGGCCCAAATACCTCCTGTGGGCGGAGCTCTCCCACAACATTCACGTCTCCTCTGCCACCAGCCTGTCTCCATTCGAGGTGTGCTACGGCTACCAGCCGCCCATCTTCGGTCACCAGGAACCGGAGGTGGAAGTTCCCGCTGCCCAGAACATGGTCCGTCGGTGTCGGCTGGCCTGGGTCAAAGCTCGTGCTGCTATCGCTCGGGCCCAGTCCCAGTACGTCCGCCAGCATCGCCGCCGTCACCGGCCCGGTCCCTCGTTCCAGCCCGGCGACAAGGTCTGGCTCTCCACCTCCAACCTGCGCCTCCGGACCGAGTCCAGGAAGCTCACCCCTCGCTTTATTGGTCCTTATGTCATCGACCACTCCATCAACCCTGTCGCCTACCGTCTTCGTCTTCCTTCGACTCTCAAGATCCATCCTGTCTTTCATGTCTCTCAGCTCAAGCCCTACGTCTCCTCGCCCCTGGTGCCCTCTCTCTCTCCTCCGCCTCCTCGCTTCGTCGACGGCGACCGGGTCTACACTGTTCGGCGCATCCTGGACGCCCGTCGTCGAGGTCGTGGGTGGCAGTACCTCGTGGACTGGGAGGGTTACGGCCCTGAGGAACGCTCCTGGGAACCCGCTCGCTCCATTCTGGATCCGACCCTCATCTCTGACTTCCGTGCCCGTCAGTCTAGGGCTTCTGGAGCCGCCCCTGGAGGGGGGGGTACTGTCACGGTTTCCCCTCCTTCTGACCGCTCCTCCCGCTAAGACTCCATTTCCCATCATCCCTCTGGCTTCACCTCCTCTATAAATGACCCTTCACCCCACACACCTGTGCTCAGTCATCGATTCATTCATTCATGCTACGAGCTTCATCCGAACCTACCAGGCTTCCGAGCTTCATCCTCAACCTACCAGTAAGTCAGTTTTACTACTTACTTATCGGAGTAGTCCCGCGGCCTCGCTTCCATCGAGAACCGCACGGCTGCTCCGAGATTAACTGCGTGTACGCGAACGCTCAGCGCTAATTACTGCCGCGTTTGAGCCGCACACACGCTACACTCAAACTCACAGAGGTTTCAGCCGATCCGATCTGACAACGGGCAGTGCCGGGTCCTCACTGTGTCCGGCTGCAGCTCTGAGCACAGTTCTAACTGGATTGCTATTGGAAACCTTAAAGTGAACAATCTGTTCAGAAGTCAGAGAACCCTCTCAAATACATGCTCTGTCCACATGATGCTATATGTAACATCCTCTACTAATACAGCAATAGATAAAGATATGTTCTGCAACATTTTGCTCATGCTTTAATAACCACTGATGTAATTGTGTACATAATAGTTGCTCACTATGTGTCTCTGATTTGTACAATATTTACCAAACGTTACTTTGAGGTGAATGCTTGAGGGTGAATGAAGGGTCAGAATGTCAACATTAGAAAACTAACTTTCAGTATTGCTGTGATATTTTTGTTTTTAGTTGTGTGTTTTGTCTGTAATGGACTTTTTTTGTTTCCATAGGAAGCAAATAAAAATCTGTGTAATATGAATGAGGAGTAGGCTAAAAGACACATCTGTTGCTCCCAGTCACTGAACTGTTGCACCACAAATCAACAGGTTCACGTAACCAATGCTAGTTAGAAGTTTCTAAAAGGTATTTAGAAAAAAACGTACTCACGTCTTACCATAAATGGCATTTAGCTGAAAGAAATGTAAGTCCTGAAGCTAGTGATAGGATGGTCTCATGATGGCCCAACTACAGCACTAACATAACACAACATAACATTAAGGAACATGGTATTTTGTGGTAAAACTGCATTCAGACACGATTCTCCAGTTGACCACACGGGACACGAAGCATTTTGAATCAAGCTAGTACCTGTGTTGTGTTGACAGACTCGACTTTCGCTCATTGCGTTTTGGCAGCTCCTCCCATGGTGCTCCCAGGCTAGTCTAGAGATATAATCCCTCCAGCATGTCCTGGGTCTGCCTTGGGGTCATGTCCCATCAGGACATGCCTGAAACACTGTGTGACCATCCTAACCACATACAAAGCTGAGTCTGACCACACTGCTGAGGAAATTCAGTCACTTGTGTTTGTGATCTCATTCTTTATGTTTTTATCATATTCATTGTTGAGGGTTGAAATGTAGATGTAATGGTAAATGTAGAGCTTCACTACCTGGCTTTGCTCCGTCTTCACCACAACAGAACGGTTTAGTGTTTACATCACCGCAGACTCTGCCCCGATCCGCCTGTCAGTCTCCTATTCCATCAGTTCCTCACTCACTCATGAACAAAACCCCGGGTTACTGAAGCTCCTCCATGTGAGGCGGGACCGCTCCAACACCTCGGAGTAGGCAATCCACCCTATTGCTGCTAACGCCACAGACCATACCCTACATGTCCTCAGTCAGCGTGTGTTCTGTTGTTGAGCTCAGTTTATCTGTAGCCTCTAGGATATTATAATCTGGTAAACCAGTTTTTGAATTAGATACAAAAAGACTTGAACAAATTATGTCCTTGAGCTCACACAAGCTTACTCCTCTTTATAAAAAACTAACGATGAACCAACTCGCACTATGTTTGAACGTCTGGGGCAGGTTCCTGGTATGCATGGTTGATGCTGAAGCCTTGCCTCCAGTAGTTAGATTTACACAGACTCATCTAAAATTACACACCCACACACACACACACACATACACTCTGATGATATAAAGATATTGACGACTAAAAACGTAGCTAGAGTTTAGTTTGATGCTAACTATTTTAGTCCAAGTTATGAAAACAAAGTAGCAAAGTGCACTCAGTGCTCTGCATTTAATGTTCAACACACAAACTCATCCAGAAAACTGAGAATTTCCTTCATCATGACGAATCCTGAGTGCTCGGTCTGCAGCCGCCTCCTCAGGTTCCAGTTTGACTGTAAACACGAAGCTGCAAATATTAGCTCAGAGAGACAGGATGACCATGAAGGATTAGGGGGAGGGGAAGTGTCAGGAAGCTCGCCCCTGTCAACCTTTAAGCCCTGTTTGTTACCAGGTGAGATATTCTCAGGGGTCTCATAGACTGTGTACAGCTTATAGCAGTAACAGTAGGAAGATGAACAGGTTACAGCAGGAAGAGAAAACACCTTTACGTCCTGAGTTGGAGGGACAGTGTAAAAGAGTTTAGTTTAGTTTCCTGCTGACCTCAAATGACCCTTGTCCTAAATGGATAAAGCAGCTACAATAAGAGTATAATCATCAACATACAGGATGGCAACAAATCAATGAAAACTGTTCAAATCTGAGCTTAGAGACACAGAAGCAGGAGTGTAAAAACCTTTGTTTTTCATGTTCCACTCTCTCCTCCATGTCTTATTTCAATCTCTCCTGTTGGCAATTCAAAAGCACTCAGAGCAAACCTCTATTCACCCACACTCCTCCATTCCTTTCTCCGTCTCTCTCTACTCAGTGTGTCATTTCCACCGACCCAGATACACAAACAAGTGTGGTCAATGAGACGCACACTCACTCAAAAATACACTCTACACCGAGCAGACGGACCAATAACAGAGCTGCAGATGCAAACTCACTGAACCGTGACGAACTCAGGGCGCCCCGTGTCCCTGGAATAACAAAGGCATTAAGTCAGTAAAGTTTTCTCCACACTCCAGACTCAGCACCGCACTGCAGACCATCTCCTTAACCCCAGCATTACTCCCACTCCCCCGCTCATCAAACTTCACCCACCCTTCGCTCTCCTCTCTCTCTCTTTCTCTCTCCTTCTCCTTGGCTTTGCGGGACTTGTGCAGGAGTCCAATCAGGATCACAGCAGCCCGGATGCCGGCTTTCTTGTTGTGATGTCCTCTGGTCTGAGACATGCCGGACCCTTCTGCTGGTGCCAGGAGGGGTTCGGGTGACAGCTGGTCCAAGGTCAGGCCGGCTCCAGGAGTCCCGAGCCGCAGGACCTGCTTGGCTTTGTGGGATTCCAGTATGAATGGTGGATATCACAGTCTACATTTAGAGACAGCTGTTACAGTCCTCTGCCAAAAAAAAAAATCCTGGTTTGAATTCTGGCCTCTTGACTGGCAATTTGTCTGTTCAGACAGACCTTCTGGAGTCAGCTGGCAGCTGTCCAAAACTTACTGAGTCTGAACTCCTATTTTTTTTTTTTGCAGGCTGTCAGATCAGAGTTAGTTGTAGTCCAAAAGGTCCAGTGAGGCACTGTTTGACTCCAGCTCAAGGTGAAATCCTAACTGCAGTCTCTGCTCCTGCGGTGAATCTGTACATCACTGCTCCACGGCACATCATGGTCCCTGATGAGAGGATGAAGACTTGCAGCCTCGCGGACGCTCTCTGTGTAGAACCGCATCTCTCTGTCCGCCAGCCTCTACCGTCCCACCTCTCCCTCCTTCTCCTAACATGCTCTGCTCCATCTCCCTCTTTGTCTGCCGCCTCTCTGCTCCCTCGTCTCCGTCATCTTGGCACCTCCCTCTCACGTCTCATAGGTCGGAGACAGCGAGGTACCTCCTCCCCCAGCTCCTCTAATGACTGCCTCTTTCCATCCCTCTGTGTCCTTGTTTCTACTTTGTTAATAATTCCACACCGGCCTTTCTGACCTTGTTCTACCTGAGCTTGATTTGGTGCTTTTCTTTTTGTGGTAAAAACCACGCGCCCTCACACCTATCCACCCCACATGTGCACATGTGTGAACACTCACACACACATCTCTCAGTGTGAAATCTCAATTTAAACAAGCTTATCAGCCTATTGCTTGCTGTGCAGTTGCCAAGGACATCGGAATTGAAATGTGGATCCCCAAATGAGATTAGATTTTTTTTCTTCAACGTGGTGAAAATATGATTTATACTAATTTTACACACTTTTTAACATAAGACATTAGAGTCTAGTTTACTTGCTCTGCCGCTCCTGTTTTCCTGATCCTTTGTTCTTATGTTTCATGCATAAACCACTCGTCTCATGTTCGTCTACAAAACATCCATTCTCTTATTCCGGTTTTACTCTTTACAGCCAGCCTGAGCCAGTTCCCTTTTCGGTTGATTCACTTCAGTAAACAAAGCAAAAACAGTCATCTCCCAGAATATATTGATCTTAAGTGTTCTGTCTCCATCTGTTGCCACCTGTTCTTCCTCCTCTCTCAGCAAACCAGCTGAATAATTGTGGGAAATTAAGTGAATGGATGCATAAATGTTACATGTTCTCTTTGACATGCTGTTCTATTTGCTTGCTGTTTTGTTTTTGCAGTCTGACAAAGATGCAATGTCCATGTTCTGCTGCTGTTTATAAAGACACTCTACATGCTGAATGAGAAAAGAAAAGCATGAAAAGTAGGATTCTGTGTTGGTTAAAAATCAAAGCATTAGACGGGGAACATTTTTACTCCTGTGAGAGAAGCCTTAGGACAAAATGGCAATTACTGATTCCATACTTTCCTACTTTACTTTTTTTGGGTTTATATCATTTTATTTTTGAATGCTTGTCAACACAAGTAGCTAATCAGCCAATCACAGGACAGTCACCTAATGCATTTAGACATCTATATGGGCGTAGATTTGGCATGGACGAAGGTGATGTGTCCCCAACAATACCCAGCAATCACTGAATTGTCCCTGCCAGTAATTCAAAATAGAGAAAACAAAATAGTGCAGAAATAGCACTGCATCCCCACCAATAACACGTCCAGGTGCAGCCCAGTGGACCAGGTGATGTGCTGCTGTTGGGCCTGTGTCCAGGGTAAGGAGGCATACGTGTCTGGATCGACCAGCGCGAACCACAATGACACCAGTCCTGGGTCTGGATGAGGACTGGCCATCAGGCATTTTCCCGGTGATGGTAAATTTGGGCTGGTCCCCGGACCAGAACCAGGACGGATCGCTTTAATCTGCACTTCCTGTTTCAACAAACTGCTGATTTAGTGCAATTTTAACCCACAACCATCTCTAAAGTTTACAGAAAATAGTCAGAAAAAGAAAATACCCAGTTGGCAGTTGTGTGGAGGAAAATGTCTTGATGATGTCAGAATTTTTATTTGAGATGACAGAAAGTCAACACTAGCTCAAAAAAACCCAATCTTTCCAACCAAAGTCTGCAGAACACCATCTGATCCACATGTTGAACCTTGAAGCAGATGGACTACAGCAGCAGACCACACCAGGTGTTAGCTAAGAACAGGGAACTGATGCTACATTTCACACAGGATCACCAGAACTGGACCAGGAGAGACTGGAGACACTTTTCTGGTCTGATGAGTTTCAATTTCAGCTGCAACATTCAGATGACATAACATGAAAACTTGTATCAATGGTTCAGGCTGCTGCTGGTCTGGGGAAGTTACTTGTTCCACTTTGGGCTCCTTAAAACCAACCAATCCTGGTTTAAGCTCCACAGTCTACCTGAGTATTGTTCATGTCCTGACCATGTCCATCACTTTATGACCACATTGGACCATCTACTGATGATACTTCCAGCAGGATGATGCTCCATGTCACAAAAATCAGAACATCTCTAACTGGTTTCTAGAACATGACAGTGACTCCAGTGACCTCTAGTCACCAGCTCTCAAATCCAGTCCACTATTTGGGATGAGGTGGATCAAGAGAGCCACATCATGGATGATCAGTCAATAAATCAGCTGTGACTGTGATGCTGTCATGTCAACATGGACCAGAACCTCTGAGGAATGTTTCCAACGCCTTGTTGAATCCATGAAGGATGAAGGCAGTTCTGAAGGAAAATAAGGTCCACCTCAGTACTAAAAGACTAATAGATGTATTTAATAAAGTGGCAGTTGAATGTTTTAGCACATCTAAAAACAACTGATGTGGATTTATCAGTGTTCTACCATCAACTGAGCTCACACAATTGAAATAATTTTCAGTAGTTTTTTGGAAAAAAAAAAGATCTTGTTTACCCACAGATTTCTTGCATCTTTTCTATTAACCAGTGCAAGGTTAGGGGTAATCCTGCACAGAACAAAACACAATCAATTTAATAAATAAAATTAAGATTCACACATGTCATTCCTGCCATGCACTTCATTTATATTACATTCACACTGTTAAATATTGTCCAAAATACCAAACACCTTGCAGACCAATTTACACTGTATACAAAAACATTTATAAAAATATTATTTTAAAGAAATGTTAATTCTTTCTTTGCAGCCTGGTACTGAATACACCGACGGGTCCTGGTCCCGGGGGTTGGGGACTTTAGGGGGCGTAGGAGGGTTTGTTTATTTTATTCTTTTGGTGAAAATGCATCATTTCTATTTGCTGCATTCCAATGAGCCATTTCAAACGAGTGAAATTTTAAATGTTGAATATATGCATATACAAGTTCAGTGCATGTTGCAATATAATCCTGAATTTATTCATGCACTTTATTATTAAATTAAAATGTGAATAAGATATGTTGAAACCTCCTATATCTGCTGAGTGTTCTGCACACTCAGAAAATCCAAATCAATGAGTGAATGCTCTGCTTTCCTTACATCCTATTCAACAGCTTTTCCAGCTGCATGTTTCTCATTGATTTTCTCATTTTTCTAACGAGCTCATGTTGAATAGGGTTTTTTGTTCACCTGGACTATAAAACATGTTCCCGCTAAACACTTTCAAAAGGTTGTTTTGGGAGACACGTGTATCATCAGAGGTCACTTTGATAAAAGTTTAAAAACAGACAAGGACACAGATATAAAACTCTATAAACAGTGTGACAGGCTGGCGCAGCACAATGACCCAGTGATTCATAACGCTGCACATCTGGTGCAGCTCGTCTGGGTGAAAGAGCACCAACATAATAATAAAAAGGTGAATGTGGTTCAGGAGCGTCTCAGGTTTCTGGAGCAGGAGGTAATTACAAAAGCTGATCTCTCAAGGCAACTAACAAAGTCTAACACAATAGATTTGATTCCTCTGAGCTGAGAAATAGATTTACGTAAATAACAACAGCTATTAAACGAAGGGTCTGTTTTTTCTTTCTATACATAGTTAAGCTCCATGGCAACCAAACAACCGCCAGAAGATCTAGAAGAACTCCTGAGGCTGTTTCCCCTTGACATTAACTGAAGAAAAGCCAGAGTACGGTAGATCTACAGTAAATGTCATTTCTGGAAATTGCTTTCCAAACCAGTAGGTTGGGATTTTAGACCGACGTGGTGTGAGGAAGTCTAGTGTGAGGTCAAACATTCAAGCTGACAGCTAAACCAGACTGTCAGCCATCCCTGATGTCTGAGACACATCATATATGTCCCTGTATGTACACACACACACACACACACACACACACGCTAATTATGCCAGGGTGGCATTGTGCGTCATTGGGGGGGGTTTAGGGCTGACACCCGTATCTAGACACGTTTAATCACTAACACTTGTTCAGACACTGCTGTAGCCGATGAAACTCATTTCATCATAGCTGCTCTTTATGTGGAGCTTTAATCTTTAGATTTTAAAATGTTAAATATTTTAACATATTAAAGCTCAGAGAAACACACTTTTCAAGAAAAACAACTGTCTGCTCTTCTTAAAGTGATTTCAGGATTTTTTTTGTTTAAATAATTTAACTAAGTTGTGAACAAGATTCTCTAAACTCTTGAATGCACTTCAGATTATAAGTTGTACCAATTTGTTCTGTTAACCTCAAGCTGTCATCACACTGTCTCTTATTTCGTTGTGTGTTTTGGTGCATCTGAAAATAATGTGGGCCAAGAAATGAAACGTGTTTATATAGTGTTGTATTAAGCGTTGTAATGTAAATGGTATACGAGTAAATGTTCATATGAGGTATACTGTGTAAAGATTGTGTAGAAGTTGATGAGTATTATGGTGTATGCTACATAGCACAGCTGTGCTGTTGATGTGACATTTAGTTCTTACCTGTAAACCTGCTGCTGTGTGTCTGTGATGTTCAAACCAGAAGCAGCAGAAGAAAAACATCACAGGGAAATACTATGGGTCCATGTAAAAAACACACTGTAAACTCAAAAAACTAAATCATAAATTCAAAGAATGAGATTGAAAGAAAATCGTAAAACTTAAAAAAGTACTGTGACTGTAAACCTAAAACTGCAAGCAAAGAAAACAATTCCATAAATGAAATGAGAATTTAAAATAAAAATACCCCTGAAACTTCCAACCTAAGCAGCATTCATGTCATCATTTATTTTTTGTTTACTTGTTGAAACTGCTGTTTTGTATTTTCACATTGTTTGACAGTTTTTACATTTCTTAGTCGCTCTCAGTCCTCAGCTCACCTTTACAGTGTCAATGCTGAGCCTGATGTTACGTGGGGCGGCGTGTAGCTCAGTAGGTAGAGTGGCTAGTCAGGCAACCGGAGGGTCGCCGGTTTGATGCCAGCCCCAGCTGGGTTACATTGTGTCCTTGAACAAGACAGTTCACCCACCTTGCCTACTGGTGGTGGTCGGAGGGACCTGGTGAGCGCCAGTGCATGGCATCTCCACCTGGGTCAGTGTACCCCAGGACAGCTGAGGCTACAATGTAGCCAGTGTGTGAATGGGTGAGTGACTGTTGTGTTGTACAGCACTATGGGGAGTGTAGAACTCTGTATGAATACAGGACATTTACCATTTATGCGGAGACAGGCTTAAGCCTGGGGCACACAGAGGGCGGATGCGTTACACCATGGAATCGCTGCGGTCTAGGGTTCACATGACGCGCTACGTAGCTGAACGTTTCTCGGGAAATCGCCGTATTAAAGCCGTAAAAGCTGCGCTGCAGCACTTGAAATAGAACCAGATCCTATATTTAGCGCCTCCACATGGACCGGCGTTTCTGGGACGCTTTGTTGCGCTCTCCATGTAGCCACTCTCTGTAACTACAATTGTTTGGTTTTTTTATAACGGCGCGGGCACAAAGCATCCGTCCTCTGTGTGCCCCAGGCTTTAGAGCCTATTGGCTACTTAATGAAACGATTGACAGCTGGGTGATAGAGGTTAGGTTTGACATCATTTCCACCAAAGAAGTCCTTCTGTTTTTGGCACCAGAGAGTAGCCTGATCCAGTCTCTGCTGAAATAGCTAAACAAATGCTAGGATGGTGGAAAACTCCAGATGAGGACTGAGAGCAAAGGGGAAGAGAAGGTCATGGAGTTGATCCTATATTGATGCCATAAAATACTGAGTAAGACTCATGATTAACATTTGAATAATTAATCACTCAGGAACCACAAGGATACAAAAACAAACCACTCCAACTTGTTTCTTCTTGTTGTCCTTTGAAACAAGTTTCCAAATCAGCTTCACCTTCTATTTGGCTATAGTGAAAACTGTTGAGTTCACTGTGGTGGGCTGGTGTGCATAGAACTATGAACACAAGAGCGTAAAACCCTTTTGCCTACACACAGACAGTTTGAACACGATTGTTTTCAGCCTAATGTGCTGTCATTTTGTACTTTACCCAGTACAAACACACCCATAAGCCTCAACTACACTTATTTGCTCCGTACGGAGCATCAAAACAACAAGCAACATTTGTGAATTGCAAGATGCCTTCAAAAAGGATTAGTGTCAAAGATAGTTTGTCACACCAGCTGCAGTGGACACAGTACACAAGCCTTCACACCTTGTTGGTGAGATTACAACACAGTTTTCACTCCATATGAATACAAAATGAAGTTTTTAAAATGATGATTTAATTGTTTACTGGGGAAAAAAAAAGCTAGCCTGGTCTGATGTGAAAAGGGTTTTGCCCTAAATTTAAAAACAAGAGCTAGCAACAACTACAATCCAGTGTTTGTGATAACATGATGAGTCTAACGTCACTGTGGAGGAATTCTGTCCCACTCTTCTTACATTCTGCCAAATTGGAAGGTTTTCCAACATGAATGGCTTGTTTAAGGTCAACACCTTCAGGATTTTATGGTAGACAGCAGAATTCATGGTTCCTTCAGTGACAGCAGGTCATCCAGGTCCTGAAGCAGCAAAGCAGCCCCAGACATCACACTACCACCACCATGTCTGACTGCTGGGATGATGATGGTTTTCTGAAATCCAGTGTCACGTTTACTCCAAATGTAACAGGAGACACACCTTCCAGATAGTTCAACTCTTGTCTAGTTAGTTGACAGAATATTTTCCCAAAAGTTCTGGGGAGCACCAAGATGTTTTTGGCAAATGTGTGATGGGATTTATTTTTTTGTTCTGGGAACAATCAGATGGTTTTCAATAGATCACAAAGCACAGTGACTATTGCCTCGTCTGTCCTTCCACTTATCTGGGTCCAGGTCGCAGGGCCAGCATCCCAGGTAGGGAAGCCCAGACCGTCCTGTCCCCAGCCACCTCCACCAGCTCTTCTGGCAGGACCCCAAGGCGTTCCCGAGCCAGATTGGAGATATATCGTCTCCAACATGTCCTGGGTCAAACCGGGGGCCTCCTGCCAGCTGGACATGCCCGAAACTCCTCCACAGGGAGTCGTCCAGTCCTCCATCCTGACAAGATGCCTGAACCACCTCAACTGGCTTCTCTCAATGTGGAGGAGCAGCGGCTCTACTCCGAGTCCCTCCCAAATGTCCGAGTTCCTCACCCTATCTCCAAGGCTGAGCCTGGCCACACTCTGGAGATAACTCATTTTGGCCGCTTGTATTCCCCTCACTCGTGACAAGACCCCAAGATATTTAACTCCTCAACTTGAGGCAGGACCTCTGTCCCGACCCGGAGTTGGCAAGCCACCCTTTTCTGGTCAGTGGCTATTGGTTCTTGGTATTAGAGAATATGAGTACTGTAGTGCCAGGCCAAGAAGGGCCTTTTAGATCAGAATCAGCTAGTATGTAAACCTTCATATACTCAAAGAAGGCCACTCATCTTTGGTCTATAACAGTGAGGATGAGTGAGGCAACCTGTGACAACATTGAGACACTGTGTTCAGAGAATGAAGACTTTTTATTGAGGCGCTCGTATGCAAAACATCACCGTAATTAAAGATTGTAAGAATATGACCAATACAAGTGGTTTACAAGACTTAAGGGAGAAGCAGGTTCTGTTGTAAAAATAAAAACTGAGTTTTTAACATTTGCTTACAGACCAATTATTCAACGTGTGCTTTTAAAGAGAGCTCCTAATCAAACAGGAAGCCCAGGCACTTTTAACTGGAGACAAACATTTTTTTACCTTGGGCTGTTGTTAATAATTGAGTGACCTCTGGTACTTGAGAGAGAGAATGCCATGAATTTGGTTTTAACTGCATTTATGACCATCTTAAATGACTGCAAACAAGACTGGAGGATGTTGAAAGCGGTCTGTAAAAACTCTGAGTTAAGCAGGACCAGCAACAACAGAGAAGTGTGTCATCAGCATAAAGATGGTACGTGGCATTTGAGAGGTGGTCACATTGACTTGACTTAAATAAACAATAGAATGGGTCCTAAAACCAAACCTGTTGTACTCCTAAATATTTTAGATGAGGGACATTTGGACATGCTTTATTCTGTCTGAAAGATAGTCAACAAACCAGATGGAGGCTTGGATTAAGATGATCTGAAGTAATGTTTGATTAGTGTGTGGTCAACAGTGTCAAAGGCCTTAGAGAGGTCGATAAAAAGGGCAACATGGAATATTTGTAATCCAGTGTCTGGGTAATTCACTTAGGACTTTTAGAGTAGCAGTATTGGTTCTGCACTGCTTTCTGAAGCTGGACTGAAAATCTGTTAGGATGACATTTGAATCTAAAAATAGCTTTAGTTGGTCACTGAATCTTTTCAAACATTTTACTAGGATGTGTATAGTTTTGAAATGGGCCTGTAGTTGTTTACTTCAGGGTCCCTTTCTTCAGGCAGGGAAAATACAAAAGCAGATTTGGGGATTTTATTTTTACTATTTTTTTGCCGTTTAGCTTAGATTAAAGATGTAGGACAGTGGCTCTGCAATAAAGTCTGCAGCCAATTTCAGAAAAAAGGGGTCAAAATGATCAGGGCCAGCTGCTTTTCTGGTGTCCAGTTTTGACAGAGCTTTTTAGACCTCGACACGAGACACGGGTGAAATTACAAGTACAGAGATCAGAGCCTTGAGCTTCTGCAATCGGATCAGAACACTGCGGCTCGGCTTTTAACAGGAACACGGAAAGGTGAGCATATAACCCCGGTCTTAGCTTCCCTTCACTGGCTCCCTGTTTGCAACAGGATTGATTTAAAAATGTTAATGCTAGTTTTTAAGGCACTTAATGGCTTGGCCCCCTCCTATCTATCAGATCTCTTAGAACAGCGCTCCAACACCCGAACACTCAGGTCAAACAGTCAGATGTACCTCGCTGTACCCAGATCTAAATACAAGAGTAAGGGTGATGGTTCCTTTGCAGTGTCGGCTCCAGGATTGTGGAACAAGCTTCTGCAGGTTAGATCAACTCAGCATTTAAGAGACTTTAAGAAGCTCTTAAAAACTCACTTTTTCTCCAAGGCTTTGAGCAAGTAGAGCCTGTATTTGCTCCTTGTGCTGGCATTGTTCTTATTGTTTAATCTTTGGATTTTTATTATCTCTTTATTTTTATCCTTGCTTTAATAATCATGTTGTATTGCTATTTTATTGTTTTTATGTGATTGTTTTTATTGTTGCTGTACAGCACTTTGGTGCAGCTCTGTTGTTTTTAAAGTGCTTTATAAATACATTGACATTCTGGGTTAAAACCGAAATCAGCTGCATCTGGATTTAAAGTGTCAAAAAGAGAGCCTGCTGAAATGAAAATAACTCATCTTGGTTGATTTATCTGTCAATCTGGTACATCTATGATTAAAATGCTGTGTCATTTTCTGTCATTTTATAGAGATGCTATTCTGATTTTACACTCTTTATTTAAGAGGTGCTTTTATTCCATAGCGGTCGAAAACGGAGCCAGAAAACCCTCAGACTTACTTTTCCTTGCCTTGGCAACATCCCTTTCTTTGAGGTTTCCAAATTCTGGAGAAAACTAGGAATCATTACATTCTTTAGCAGACGTTTGTTGATTTTTTTTAAGTCGTTCATGAAAATACTGCCATGCTAACTGTATAATATCAAGAAGAGAGACCCTGCACCATTCAGAATATGATAAGTCATGTATAAAAGCTTGCTTTTTAAAGTGCTTCAGAACTTTTATAAGATTTCTGACCTTGTCAATAGCACAATGATCACTTAGGTCTTGGCAAAGACACCTGTGTCTTTCAACCTTTGTGGAGCATTTGTCATAATTAGGTCAAGCAGAGACAGCCTGGTGTTGTGCTATTGGGCTGAGCGGGAATATCAAATTTTGGGGGTTAGGGTTAGAGAGTCACAAACAGATTTAAAGCTGTTTGATGGCAATGTCAGTCAGTCAAGGTTCAGGTCACTCAGTAGAATATGTGTGTTTGAATTGAATGCTATAACCTGATTGTACAGTGATGTAATGACCTCACTGCAGACACACAGGAGACAGTAGGGTGACGTGATGTTGATTTATATAAACTGCTACACCTCCACCTTTTCTGCAGTGATCCCCATGGAAGATATTCTTGATATGCATATGCCTTTATCTGAGACTGCTCTACTCAGCCATGTTTCAGATACTACTAGAACGTCAGTGTTGGTGGACTGAGTCCAAGTTTTGAATAAATCTAACCGGGTGGAATTTAAGGGTTTTTGATGAATGGTGTGATATCAGTTTATTTTAGCCACATTTCTCAAGACATCATAGAAACACATGGCAGATATGAACAAGTTGACTTTAAAGAAGATTAATGATTTTTTGTATTTAAAGTCAGTGCTTAAATCATTCAGTGACTTCCTCTTGAAATGTGACATTTAATCTTTAAGTTTTATCCATTAAAAATTTAATTTATAGCTACAAACTCTCATTTCTCTCTCCCTGTATCTCCTTATTGCATACACATGCATGTTCACAGGCTTGTGTGTCTCTTACTGGTGCCAGGCAGCCGTTCCTGTCACTTCACAGCTCCTAAAGTGTCTCACAAACAAACACATGCCAGTCGACCGGCGTCACCTCTCTTTCCAGCTCATTTAATGACAAGAAACATATGAACTCTTGACGCTAAAATGTCTTTAATAAATTACATTACATGTGTCAATCCTTTCATTTGGTCAAGTCTTGTACAGCTGCAAAGCTGCACAAACTAAAATGAGAGAAAATGCTTCTAAAAGCTGCAGAAAATCATAAAATGACCTTCAGCTGCAGAGTAACAACTTCAAAACCACACACACACACACACACACACACACACACACACACACACACACACACACACACACACACACACACACACACACACTAAAAACCTTGCTTGTGTTCCCTCAGCAACACATTAAGCATCATTTTAACATATTCAGCTCCTCCATGCAGTTTCTGTTAGACTTCTGGACATGAAGAGATTCAACTTTAACCAGAAATTTCACTTCCAACAAAGAGACAAGCCTTTTAATGTGAGGTTAACAAGAAATCATGATATCGCATTAATAAAGTGTTGCAATCGGACTGTGTTCATAAAGCTATCAAGATTTCAGGCAGGAACCAGAATAAGTCTCATTTCTTTTTACAGACTTTGAGAAGTGTTCATGAATTAGTGTGCTGAGAATTAGCTAATAGAAATGAGGGGTTTGATTGTTTTTGAAAGCATATTTGAAACACCAAACATCATAATTAATGTGTTTTTGTCTTTGTTCTCTAACTTTGATGGGTGTATTGGAGCTGCTTTGTTCAGCTGTTCCAAACATTGTACAGTAAGAAGAATGTCACGATGGGTGTTTTTGTTCTGGTGTCAATTTATTTAGCTCTTATGTTACAAAAATAAGTTATGATTTACAGCTCTTGGTACTTTTTGAAGTAAATGCTTAATTTTCATTGTGTGCATTAGGATTTCTCCACAAACTAAGACAACTCTGATTAGAGACACAACTATCAACCATTACACTCTCTAACTCACTCTGTAAAACAGGTGAGTTCTCCTTGTTCTCCCAACTTAACTCTGATCAGATAGGTCACTTAATCTCTAACACGCGTCTGGGATGGATCTACAGAGACACCACCTCTACAGAGTGTTTGTGGTTGAAGAACTTCCAGATCTTGGCCGATTTCAGTTCTTTAAGTGTCGAGGTGAATCATCTAAAGAGCTAGTACTTTCAAATTACAGTTGATCATAATGAGATCAGGTGAATTAAAAGCCTCTTATGGTTTTCAGACCAGTCATATAGAAATGTTGTAGAGTTGCAAGTTGTATTGCCCTGCAGAAAAATCTAATTGCAATCACAAAATACCACCTCAGTAGCCAAAGAAACATCAATATGAACACCTGATTCCATGAATAAGGAGCAGAATATCTGAATGTGTTTTCCCAGACGTGAACCCTTGGCACATTCATAAGGTACAGGTGATGTCAGTGCACACAGTAGTTTCCTGTAGGTTTTTGAAGATGTAGTTCTGTAGCTATGATGGGAGGAAACCAAGAATAGTTTTACTAAATATGAACATACCAATGGTTTAATCTGCAACAGGACCAAACCATCCAACACCAGAGTACAATGTACAATGATGAGTCAGCGTTTTAAGGTTTGTGATGAACCTCAGAGCTCCATGGTAGACTGTATCTAGAGCATGTAGTCATTGTGAGGAGGCATGCATGTAAATGACATCACCATAGTCCAACAATGACATAAAGGGAGCTGAAACAAATTTTTTTTGCCTCAAACGAAAAGCAAGACTTAATCCTGAAAAAGAAACTGCATTTTTTATCAGTTGCTGGATGTGAGCCTTGACTTATTGATCAGAATTCCTAAATATTTGTATTTAGACACAAACTCGATGATTGAACCCTGCAGAATGGTGACTGGTGGGAGATTTGTAGATTTTGATTTTGAGTCAGAGAGCTTCATAACTTTAGCTTTTCTAGCATTTTAAACTAATTATAGAATTGCACAAAATGTTTTGAACAGTATTAAAGAATTGTTGGAGCTGAAAAAGGGCCTGATGAGGTGTAGATGTAACCGAGTACACCACGATGTCATCAGCATATGGAAATTAGTATTTGACACTCCTTGGTCCAGATTGTTGATGAATAGAATAAATAGGCTGCATTGGTCAAATCCATTGGGAGATTCCCAACTGCACCAGCAGTCTAAAGGACTAATCCTGGGAGAAATGATTGGTTGGGAGTTGGTTCATCACACAGAGCTGAAATGTTCAGGAGCCAAAAGAGTGGATTCTAGGTAATCTGGTGTCTGGAATAAAGATTACCGTCACTAGAACACATGGGAACAAGAGCATAGTTTGACAAAGATCTACAGTGAGAATGAACAGACTGCACAGTTTATATCTGTTATTATTTTTACTAACACATCAGAACTAATAATTAACCATTTCCATGCAGTCCATGTTCTTCACTCTGAACGGTGCAGGGTGCAGCACTTAGAGAGGTTGTAACCTTCTGAGGGTCAAATGGATTTAACAACTGGGTGAACTCACTCTGCATTGTTTGGTTCCAGTCATTTTAATTCATCTTTCATATAGTTAATCTTGTGTATTATTAACTTCTTGAGCCATAGAAGTCCAGACCTTATCTACAGGAAGTCATTATTAATTTAATAATAAAGTCTTAACGTTGGTTCTCAGTTTGAATTTCATTCCTGTCTATGGTGTGTGCAGCATTAACCCTTCCTCTTGTTTACCTCTCATCCCTGTCTGTCACCACGTCACACGCTCATGTTGGTGTAATCTTCCACTGACCTCAGGTTTTTTCCTCTTCAGCTTCTCCTCCTAAACCGCCTCCACCAGTCCCCCTTCCTTCAATCAACAGACTTACTGAGCTAAAACTGATTTTTAAAACATGTCTCAAAAGCCAGGAAAACTGTATAACCAGATATGTTCAGAGGTAGAGAATTTACACTATTTGATCAATTGTTATGTCTAAAAACCACTCAACCACCAAATAAAAAAGGAAACTGTTCTGAATGGTTGTAATTTGGACAGAAGTGATCCAGACAAGATCATCACAGCTGAAAATGTGAAAAAATATTTGATAGAGCTGATTACTCATCTGCAGCTGATTGCATAACTCAGTTTAGTCTGGTTCTCTCATTCACACCTATCTGCCTTTCAGTCCTACTCAATAGGTGACCGTGGGCCAGATGCTGCATCTTTTCAGCCCACGAGTCACACACTGTGGACCCAAAGTGTAACTCTTTCACTCTATCCATGTTTCCATTTGGAGGCAGTCTGGTATTATGCACTGTATGACAGGGGAAAGGGGACTGGCTTTAACTAACTTTCACTTTAACTTCCAGAGCGGTGCACTCTGAAGGTTTGCTCATTCGGCAGAAACAGTTTAGACCCTCCAGGTTCAGCCTTAGAGATCGGGTGAGGAGCTCAGACATCTGGGAGGACCTCAGAGCTGAGGTGGTTCAGTGCTTTAATGGAGGCATGTCCTGCTGAGATAGGACTTACTGGAGGGGTTAGATGGTCCTGGGACAGCTTTGAGGTCCCATTAGGAGATGAACATGTCTGAGTCTGGGTTTCCCTGCTAAGGCTGGATAAGTAGAAGAAGATGAGTAAAGTGTTGATGATTTGTTCCAGTGTTTGGACAAATATTACCCCAACACTGTTTGGGAGCTCACAGATGTTAGTGTGAGGCTACATGGCTAGAGCTGTTGTCTCCAGAGCACCGCCACAGTTCTGGTAGAGTTGCCCACAAGCCTGTGAGAGCTGGAGTCCTCTTTAGGACATTTGTGCTGCCATCCTGTCGTCACGTGGTCATTTTTCATTTGAAGAGGGTACACTGTGCCTTGGGTTGTTTTCCTCCCAATCCAGTTCTTCACATTTCTCCTCTTCCTCCAAATCAAATGCACCTTGAAGTCTGAAGGAAAAACACATCTACGACCTTTTAAGTGGTGAAACATGCACTCATGACATCAGCAGAAAGAGACTGAGGGTTCTGTTGCCTGCAGGTCATTTTAGAGACTCTGAATGTAGAAGTCTTAGTAAACTTGATGGTTAAACAGAGACAACAGGATGGTTAGGAGATAAAATGATGAGCAATTTACTATAGAACAGCTGGTGACATTAACGCAGGTGTAAACACAACTGTAGTCACGTGGATGCTAGTGCTAAAACAAAGTGCAAGATTAAATCAGAGGATGTTTCTGTGATTTATAATGGTGCAAACATGAAATCAAAGTTATAAACAATCAAATGAACTACTCGATCTTAAAGCCTCTGTTGCACTCAGAGCTTCTATTGCAGCAGTGAGGTTTCCAGTGGCCTCTTGTAGCTGCTCATTCAGTTAAAACTAGCAGCACAAGTGTCCATAGTGATTTTATTAGAAGCTCCTGAAATGAAACCCAAGAGGCAGATTCAACTAACTCACAGATAACTAGTAGTGTGTGGACACTTGAATCCAGTTTAAATCCATCATCAAGCAAAAACAACAAACTAATCTCAGATGATTAACACCTCCAAGAGCGCCAAATGTACATCATAAGGTAATAAACCAAAGGCTATAAAGCAAGGCTTTAATCTACAGTAAATTTACTGTACTTCCTTAAAATGGTAAATCACTCAAACATTTATCATCTGTAAAATTAACCGTTGATGCAGCCAGTTGACAAAAAACAGTAAAGCGGTGTAATTTATCAGCATAAAGCAGGGTTTTCTTCCTGTCAAGCAGCAGCCTCCGCACATCACTCACTGACACACACGGTACAGTGGGCTGCTGCTTGATGACAACGACTGTTTTAAACACGGTTTACGTAAAGAGGTGCGCTGCTCCCGAGGAGATGCTGGGTTGAGAAGCAGAAAATAACCTGATGAGTAAACAGGATTCAGGGGGAGGCGGTGGAGAGATGAAGAGAGTGTTTTATCATCTACAGCTCGTTTTTATGGTGGAACTGAAGTGAAAGTTTGACGGATTATAAAAGGCTGACCTTTGTTTTGTGCTACTCCAAAATTATGTTTCTTAGCTTTTTTTGTTTCTTTCTGTTTAAAAGAAAGTAATTTAGAGGAAATATTACAAGCACATGAAGTAGATTTCACAGTTTTGTATAAAGAAAAGAAATCAGAGGCGTCTTTATGATGCAGAAGAACCCAAACAGTCTCAAACTAGAGGCAGTGAAAGGAGTGTAAACATCAGATCAGTAGAAATAGACCATAATGCATTGCAGCTTGAGCCAAACAGTAATTTTATACTGACTTTCAGACTCATTCAAAATGCATTTATTTGTCAATGTTTTGTTAAGTGTGTTGTTTCCTCTGTCTGAGCTGCAGGATGAGAATTTATACGTGAAATGTTTAAAATGATTGTTGTCTCGCTGTCCTGGGCTGGGGGCTGGTAGTGGGACCTGGCCTTCTGGTCAGGGTCTGCGGTGGTGGGCTGCTCTGTCATCGTGGTCTGGCAGGACGGTCTGCTCATATTGGCCCTGGTATGAAGGGACTGTCTCCTGGGTCTGGGGGCTGGTTGTTCCCTCAGTGCTGGTCCCCGGCCCTTTGAGTATACAGTATGTATGAGGAGTGTGAGTGGGTGTACGGCTGGGGTGAGGGGTGGGGGTTCCTGCGGTGGTCTTCTTGGTGTTCTCGTACTCTGTGTGGCCTCTGGATGTCTGGGGCTCGGGTCTCCTCTGTGTCTTCCATGGGTCTTGAGGGGCAGGTTTCTTTTCTTGCACTTACTATTGGACACTCCTATGGAGAGACCTCAAATACACAATAGGGCTGCACAATATATTGAAAATTCATCGCCATTGCTATAATAGCAAGTGCTCATCACAAAAAACATCAGAAATTGTGATAAATGTTTGGCTCAAATGTTTCCATACATTAAGATAATCCGTTAGCTTGTAGTACTTGACCAATCAAATGTAGCCCTTCCCATATGCAGCCAATCAGATGGATTCATTTTCATTAGATACCCGCCCTCTGAGTAGGCCTGTGTAATGGCTTGGCTTAGCTTAACTTAGCGGCTGTCAGCAAAACAAGTGAGGAAAGTGTTGGTGATGACGACATCGTGCCTAAAAAAAAAGAATGTCTCTCATTTGTAGTATTTTTGGTTGCAAGAGAGACGATGTTCTGCAAACATGTACTCTACAAATCAACCGCGGGTGTTTTTGTGTGTCTGTGTGTACATGCATATGTGTGTGCGTGCCAGTATTGAGTTGGAAAAATGGATTTTACAAGAGCAAAGTGGCAATTCTAATAAAGAATGTTTTCTAAAAATACAGTATATATCAGGTGGAGCCTTATGGCAGCAGCTGCAACATCTCACCTGTGATAGTAAATCTGTAGGGCTTGCTTTATTTAGACATCAATTCTGATTGCTATACTGCAGGATACAAGGAGAAAACATTTAATTAAATCAAAAAATAAATTAAATGATTTTTTTTAGAACAAAACATTCAGAATATTAAAGCTTCACTGAGGAATCCTCAAACAAGCTAGGTGTAGCTATTTTACACAAACACGTCTCAGAGCTCTCACCCCTCCCGTCGGCTATAATCTTTATGCCGCGCCTCCTCCGGACATGGGACTGCACATTGCCACAGTAACAATAGCGAGCCAAACACCAGCCATTGAAACGCTATGCTAATGTTCACCCTGGTATTTCCTCTTTCTACCTCCAAACGTTTTTAGGTTTCTGCTAGCTGAAAAGGTGTTTTTCTTTTGGGGACTTTTCCTAAAATTGAAGCGCTAACAGCCGGCTGCTTCTGTCATTCTCTCACTTCCAGCATGTTCTGCTTTAAAATGCTCCAGCACGCATTAATGGAGGCAGTGCGGAAGTGAGGCGCTCTGGCAAGACAGACAGCCGGATTGTCCAATAGTTGCTTTCGGTCCAAAACGTATGATTGGCTGAGGTTTTTAGAGAACTGTGAGGGAACCACCTCATTGATTTCTTTTGGGTTTTTTAATCGCCACAATATATTTATAGCTATATTATGTTAGAACGTTGTTAAGAGGCATTAAAAATACTTTTTAAGCTAAAGTGTCTACCAAGTTCCCTATGGTACCTTTAAAAATCACAATGTGAAAAGTCAGCTGCACCATTATAATGAGGTGCAGCTTAATTTGTTTCATTTTTTGCAAAAAAAAAACCCTTAAAAACTGCTGTTTTAATACAAAATGATTTGATATCTTGTTTTGAATGATGTTATTTCTAATTTTAAAACTTTGAAAATCATGATATATATTTATTTATTATTGTTCTATTGTTATATAACTATCTAATAAAACAAAACAGATTCAAAAACATGAAACAGATTAGTATAGTCATCATATTGACATCTGATTTTAAAAACTATATATTAATATTATCATTATTTCATTTTTTAAAGGGTTAAATGTCTGCTCAGTGACTTCCTGTTTTTGTGTGATCCACACTCATTACATCACTGTCATATTGGACAGTTTGTTATCTCTGCTTTACTCGTCTTTTTAAAAGCACATTTGCTCTGCTCTTTCCACTGAAGCACTTTCTTCGGTCTTGCTTGGCTTCTAATGAAATTAGATTCTCTCTGGGTGGTGGTCCTACTTGTCTGGCAGCTGGTGCCACTCATGCAAACTAACAATTTCCTCAGCGGGCTACACAAAATGAATCATCAACAGTGTGATATAAAAAAAAGAAAAAATTCCCAGACCTGCTTGACAGCTGCTTTTAAACATAACAGCTTCATGAATCACTTGGTTTCGTATCAGCATCAGAAAAGCAAAACAA
Source organism: Callopanchax toddi (assembly GCA_006937965.1). Classification (NCBI taxonomy): domain Eukaryota; kingdom Metazoa; phylum Chordata; class Actinopteri; order Cyprinodontiformes; family Nothobranchiidae; genus Callopanchax; species Callopanchax toddi. The sequence goes on from SSNR01000342.1 coordinate 538,221, forward strand.
ACCATAGAAAGTAATGGATTATTATTTAAAGTTTACAGCAGTGTGATGTCTGTTCTCAGGGAAACAAACAGAGTGAGTTATTACTAGTCACTCTGCCCAGCTCAGGCTTTTCTCTATACCAGGTGTCTACTCGTAAAAACACACACGCTGATACGGACTTAAATATGTATCATGTTAAGTGACATGAGAGGCTCAGCTCACACAACTGATCAGGATTACAAATCAATTGGGACGTCAAAAAACAAGATATGAAATAAGAAATCAGCTTCTCTAAGAGAATATGAGGGCAGATTTTACAAACGGCACTGCAACGTGATGCATTACACGTCAAGTTAATGTGTTTTCCCCTGGCACAGAGAATGTAACCCAATTAGACATGGCCTTAATTATCAAACCTACTTAACTCACATCAATAATGTTAATTTAACATCCACATGTGAGGACAGTTGGCCTGTTTGGCCGAATAAACTACGGCAAAAAGTTTGCTGTGGTGTTTTCTTCCTCTTAACGGATATTTGTCCAGAATTTATACGTTTTTATGTCAAAAAAACAAAAAAAACACTAAGAAGTTAGTATTTTGAAAAACCTAATTAGAGAGAAAAATAAGAAGCTTCCCCCCCCCCCAAATATCATTTTAGAAAAATTTAATTAAAGGACATCAGAATGAAGTCATGATTAAATTGGCACATTTAAAGTAATAATTCAAAACCATTAGGAATGCTCAGAATCCAATGAAGACATAAAAGTAAAGCAAGATTGGAAAAATGTAAAGTGTACAACTTAATAACATATTTGTTGCCACATGATCCATAAAGTCAATCACTACTGAATGCAACACTGTCTGCATTGCATTCAAAAGTGAACAATAAAAAACATGCAACATTTTAAATCTGATGAATCTAATTGTGTTATTTTAGTTATATTGTTCCTTTTTTTCTTAGTTCTCATTAAGAACTAAGATCTGGATCTTAACATCTTGTCTATGATGCTGTTTGATGTATTATAGGTGGGTTACAGTGAGATGACTGTATTAACATGTCACACAGCCCCTCTACTGCTGCTAATTACTGAGTCACAGAAAGACTCTTTTGTGACTCAGTAATGTGACACCTCTACGTTAGCCTGGAGAGTTCATAAGGAGAGGTGTGATCTCTGCCGCCGTCTGATTTCTTTACTTTCTTGTCAGCGTCGTGCTTTTAAAATGCACTCAGAGATTCTGGTGAATAAAACTTCTTTAGAATGTTATTGAGATTAAAACAAAATGATAGATATAATAGGCAACTAACTAACAACCATGTGAAGAAAGACAAAAGTTTCGAGCTAACCTAGAAACATAAATGACCCCTTTAGCTGAAGGGTGGGAATAGAGCAGCCCTCTGCTGGGGCTGGTTCGCTCCTGGGTCTCGGGTCTCTGGTTCCGGCTAGATCTACCCTGGATGGCCGGCTGCAGGCAGTGCCTGTGAGCTCCTAGCCGCGGCCCCCCAGGGGCTCTAGCGCGGCGACTGCCGGGGGGCCCACGTGGGGTGAGCCTCTGCGCCCTCTGGGGGAGAGTTTAGCCACTGCCCTGATGGCGGTCTCCCTGGGGTGTCCATGCCCTGGGTGGCCTCTGGACGTCTGGGGCCTGGACCTCCTCCGCGTCCTCCATGGGCCTTGGGGACGGGTCTGTGGCTCCTCGAACTTATTATTGAATGTTTCAATAGAGAAACCTTACATAAACAAGCGCGCATGTATACACACAGGTGATCACAAGGTGCTCACATAAAGACGGACTCAGGTGTTTTCAGACACATTGACTGGGGCTGTGGTTGACACTGAACTCTCTTGAACTGGTGTATACGTATACATTTGAAGAATATCACAACTGTTGTGTATTCATATGCTGTTTGTTGCTGTTGTATCTTTTCTCCCTGCTTTGTTTGCTTGTTTGTTTGTGCTTTATTTACAGGTCTAGAAGTGGACTCTTCACGTCTCTTGTTCTCTTCTTTTTCTGTTTACTTTCTCCCCCATCCCTCTTTCTGTACCCTTCCCTTCACTTTCAGGCTCCGTGTCCAATCAACCATAAAAATATTCTAATAAAGATTTTGGGGGTTATATTTAAAAAAAAATCAGGAGGAGTTTTATAGCAGTGGCTGTAACCTCTCACCTGAAACAGCAACACTGTTGGGCTTGTTTTTGGCACTCAGACATTATTCTGTTTGCTCCACAGCCGGACAGGACACGGGGTTAAAAAAAAAAAAAAAAAAATGCACTCAGAGATTCTGGTGAATAAAACGTCTTTAGAATGTTATTGAGATTAAAACAAAATGATAGATATAATAGGCAACTAACTAACAACCATGTGAAGAAAGACAAAAGTTTCGAGCTAACCTAGAAACATAAATGACCCCTTTAGCTGAAGGGTGGGAATGGAGGACTAGGCTCTTCCTTTTAGGATATCAATAATTCATTTTCTAATTTCATGCTTATTTTCAGTGGAGCACCCTTACTTTATGGATTCTCCCAGCGAGACGACCTGAGCTTCTGCCTGTAGAGGATTTGGTTTGTTTGGAGCAGAGCGGCTGAAGGCCACGCTCTGATTTGAGTGACATCTTCTCTTTTATGCTTAGAATAAATAATAGACGGGATGCAGGCTGACTGGCAGGATGACAAACACGTTCTGGAGCGCAGATGAATTAAAAGCAGAAATTACACATGATAATAACACACCGGGATGATAGGCCGCACTCGGCCTGCGTGTTAAATCTAAATAATAACCCGTCTGTTCCGCCCTTTTCTGCTCATAACTAGCAGCATTTATGCAGGTTTGGTCGTTTCATCAGCTCTCTCCTCCTCCTCTCTTCCTTCACTCTTTTATCTCTTTGCTTCATGTCTCACTGGAAAATAGTTAATACTCTGATATAATTTCAGGGCACACAGGATGAACCTGCTAACAGCTTCAAGTGAATTAATCACAGATGGCTCTCTAATGCATCATTATTAAGGACTGACACTTCACTTGTCTCCCTCTGCTTGCCTTTTCCATCAAATATGATTCACTTCTCTCCCGTACTTTAAGAACTGCTGTAAACAGGTTCTCCTTTTGTTATCCTAAACACAACATTAGCTGAGAACTGGCGCGCGTCTTGGTGCACGGAGCCCACACAGCCAGGGGCCGTGCTGAGTCCACCAAGTAAGACAGCATGTGTTTGTTGAGAGGTGGCAGATGGAGAAGGAAGGAGAAGAGAGTGAGAAGGACAGAAAGTGTGACGGTCAACACACACACACACACACACACACACACACATAGAGCAATACACACAGACAGGCTTAACCTTAAAGAGCGGCAGATAGAATGTGAGATCATTAAAAGTCAGCTGTTATCACAAATCTCTGCCTCATATGTCTGAGTCTGGAGAGGAACTGAGTCAGAGCTGCAGCATGAGGCCAGTTCAACCATAAAAACACAATCAAATAAAGATTTCACAGCGTTGACTGTCTTTTCTGCCTCTTTTGTTTTTAATGTAAGGTCGTTTCTCCAGCATATGAAGAACCTAGTTTGGTGTCATTTACAGGATTTGTTCTCAGGCACTTCCTAAAATCACAGCTTATTGTATTTCTGGATAACCAGTAATAGGTTTTTTTTTTTTTTGTTATTCTATTTAAATCAGTTTATGGAGCCTATTACACTGTGGGAATAACACAGTCATCAGATTAGGTTCTTATTAGCCAATCCTCATGATCATCATCTGTTATAGACATTCTTGTGTTTGTCAACTTAAAGAGTTAACACCAGAAGTTAATAAGTTGTTGATGAAACTGTTTCAGTGACAGTTCAGCTGAGGTAGGAATGATTTAATTACTTTTTTTTATTACATATACTCCCTGATAGGATTCAATAAACTGGAGGAACAAATAGGTAGAAAAAATAAATATATATGTTGTTTATCAGTTATCTAAACACCTCCTTTTGGGACAAAATCAATACCTGGACTATGTCAGTCATCATGTGCTTCATGCCTGTCTGTCTTATTGTGCACTAAATTCACATGCTGGATTTTACCACTGAACACAGCTATAGCAGCAGCTTCAGGACTTTTTGCTAAACAACCAGACCTTGTGGTTTAAATCCCCTCAGCAACAACAGCGCTCTGCTCCTCCAGCTGACCGAAGGTGTGTTCACAGGGTGTGGAGGCGGGGCTTAAGGAGGAGCTTTGAGGGGACACCTGAACGGCCCAAATCCTTGGATAAAATCAGCAATTAAAACCTGGCATAATTTAATTTCTGACAACAAAGTTAAAGAACCCTTTTGGGTCTTGAAATGGATAGGATTTGATTCAGACTGTCCCCCAAATAGATTGGATGCAGGATTCAAACAATGGGCGAACAGGGGATTAATAAAACTTGCTGACCTCTTTGAGGGAGGGTCACTTCATCAGTTTCATGAACTTAAAAACTGTTTTAATTTGAGCAACTAAGATTTTTTTTAGATTTTTACAAATTAAGCACTATGTAGAAAAAACTAAAACTAGAGATGACCCAATGGGAACCCATTCAGGCCTGGTGAGGATTTTCTTAGATCAGATGCTGGTCAGGGTAACATATCAAAAATTTACAAAGCTATGCGAGATCTAGATGGGGCAGACACGGTATATGTGAAGGAAAGATGGGAGAAGGAAAGTGCAATTAGTATTATGATAGAATCCTGGGAAAAAATAATTATTCAGCAATGGAAAGGTATATCTTCTTCGGTTTGGAAAGAATTCAGGTGGAATTAGATTTTTTAGGGTCCCTGCCTTAAAATCTACAGGGAGAGCCCCCTGCTGGAGAGCTTGTGGTAACAGTAAGGCCACCCACTGTCATGTGTTTTGGGACTGTCCGACTCTGTTACATTTTTGGACAGAAGTAAAAAAAACCCTTAGAAGAGTTACTGAGAGTTGCCATCTCAATGGGGTTTGAAACTCTATATTTGGGGCTAAAACCTGACACAATTAAGGGGTTTAACGATGGATACTTGTATAATACATTGTTATTGGCAACCAAAAAAGCGATTACAAAGAGATGGTTAGCAAGGGATCCTCCCACTCTTAAAGACTGGTTTAAAGTGGTAAAAGATATCAATGAAATGGAGAAGATGACATATTACCTTAGACAAGATAAGTTAAATCCGAGAGGTTGTGGTCAAAATGGACAAAATATGTCGAAACTAGAATAGGATAATGGGTGGAAGTATTCATCCTCTATGTTCCAACTCAACTCACGATCTTATTTTATTTTGTTTATTTTGTTTTATTTACACCCCCCCCCCCCCTTCTCCTCCCCTAGAAAAATATAATTGGTTAAGTTTATAAATATTAATTAGAGGATATTCCTTAATGGTATAAATATTTGTAATTAGTTATGATGTCCTAAATGGAATCCCTCTCAATTTGTTTTTTCTTCCTACTTTTCTTGTACAGATGTTCATGAAAAGAGGCCAAGTGGTTTGAAAAATGTGCTTGTACACTATATGCTTTTCCAATAAAAAAAATTGAATAATAAATCCCCTCAGCAACAACAGCACTCTGCTCCTCCAGCTGACAGAAGGTGTGTTCACAGGGTGTGGAGGCGGGGCTTAAGGAGGAGCTTTGAGGTGAGGGGAGGGACTTTTGGGCCCTTTTTGATTAAAAGTAACATTGTGCAATAATGCAGCTTTAATGATGTATTTTTCTAATAGTTTACAGTCATAGTTGATCATTATTATCAACTATGATGTAAACTAGTGACAGTTTTGATAATTATTATCAACTATTATTAATAGTAAAAGAGGGTGAACTCCAACAGTTATTGAGCAAAACTCCTGAAGGACTCAGAGTGTGTTGAGGATCACTTTCAGCCATTACAGAAAGATTGTGAAATTAACTGAGTTATTGTCAATTTTGAGTTCTTAAATATTTTTCTCTCAGATGGAGGTGAAACATCTTCAGGAAACAATAGAGGTCCACTTGAGAATGTGTTCGTTTTTTAAGCTTATCTTGTCCTGGACTAATAGGTGAAACATCCCTAGTTAGACTAAGTGTTAATCAGCTGTAGATTTACATGTAACAGTTACTTTGTAAAAGCCTAATCTCATAGTGATTCATGGGGTATTTAGCTAAAACTACAGCTAAACAAAAACACACAGATACAGGCAAAAACTTTAGGATGCCTTTTGCCATTGGGTGAAAGTTATCATTAGTCAAAAATTACATGAAAAAACAAGGCTAATGTCTACATCATGGTGACTTTTCAAACTGTAATCGATGCAAAATGTTCATTTACTGGTGGGATCAATTCCTGGGAATTTAAAAAGAAAAAGTCTACATTTATAAAAACAACATGAGATATGAGCCCAAAGCGCTGTTTACCCCAAACAAAATCACACAAACAGGCCACCTGATGTTTGAGTTAATAACTGTAAAAGCTTTGATCAAGTGAGACTGATCACAGCTGCTCTGTTTCACTGGGAAATCAATGCAGCATAGGTAATTAGTATGACATGATTTTGTTGTTCCTTTAATTTGGGTTTGACTACCCCAAAGTGCTGCGACTCATTAATATAGCTGAGCCTAATTTGGACGCCTCTCGTCTGTGTTCAGTTCCTCTCTAACTTATCACGTTTATGTGCAGCAAACATGGACTCAGAGGTATTTCAGAACATAAACAGTGTGTTCAAACAACATGGTGACAAGGTTTTCTGTAAAAAAACACTCATATTAGTGCTTCATAGTTCACAGTTACTTCATCACTTAGAGCCTTGATGGCCCTTGAGTCATTAATGGCTGTGAAAATAAAACACATGGTGAAGGAAAAGAGACTTGTAGTTCCTACATGAACACACAAAAGCAGTTTCATTCTCAAGGGCTCTGAAACAAAGACAATAAACTGAAACAAAGACAATAAACTAAGGCAATAAGAAGTAGCATGTGTGCTGAAGTACCAGCAGGACCAGTGAGCAGTTCTGTGAGAACCAGAGCAAAGTAAGAAGGAAAACAAAGAATTTTAAAGACACAAACGGATACAGAGCTGTTTAGGGTTTTCCTCTAAAGGCCTTGTCTGCTACCTGATCCACGTTGCACCAGATCCTTTATTCTCTTCCTGCAGGACGGACAAAATAACAAACCAGAAAAAGACGGGAGACAATGATCTCATGTAGCCTCTGCTGCTAATTTGACCTCACATTGTTGTTGGAGTTTACTGTTTTTAGAGCTCTTTCTTGAATTAATCAGACATATCAGTTTACTAACTTGGATTTTATTATAGTCAAAATGGAAAAAAGATGCCTTAAATGTTAGAAAACTATTTTACAACCACACATATCCCTGTACCAATATGACGAGCGATGTAAGCTAACTAGGACCTGATCTGTGCACCTGCAGCTCATCAAGACCTGTGAGGAAAAGTCTGAGAAAAGCTGAACTCCTCACAGCAAAAACCACCACCAACAAGAAGTAAAACCTTTTAACTGAAGCTATAGGTGCACAAACTGAGACATCTTCAACCCAGACAGACTCTTTGCCCTCATAACATCAGTAAATCTTCAGTAACACACATTCATACTGTACTCGACACAGACGGCTATTACAAACTGCTCTTTTGACCCCAGATCGTCCAGAGTGGTTCATGATGGATGATCCCTCAGCAGGACTAACGGTGTCTGGGCTCGAGGTGACACTGAGAAGCCAGCTGGTCTCAGCACAATGGAGACCGTCCCTCTGATAAACACAGCACCGTGGGTCAGTGTGAGAGCTCTTATTACAACCTCTAGTTCAGTCTCAAACATCGTTGACCCCTGCCAGCTCTGTGGAACAGAACACACCAGGTCTCTGGGGGATTTGTCACTCAGGTGACCTGCAGCAGAAAACTGAGCTTTAACGAAGTGTTGGGAGAATTAAGGAAGAAAGAAATCAAGTTTTCTATTTCCTGTATGTTGTTATATGAGTGACGTAGCCCCGCTGTGCTTAATTTGATCTGTTTTGGTACTTTTATCTAATTTTACTGAAGGTACCTGTTAGCTTCTCACCTGGCTACATTTCCTCTCATTTATTTATATTCAAAATAAGAAACAATAGAAGATGTATCCACACGCTGGAGCCCTGATTTGCCCTGCAGTCACTCATGTCTTGATGGTGATTAACATAAATGAACCAGTACCAGCTGTGTTCAGAAACACCAGCCACCATCTGTCCGGTCATGGAGTCCAGGGAGAGGTGCAGGTCACCTCCCTACCACCGGGCTCAGAGCTTGTCTTTTCCAGACCATTAGGAACTGTCAGGGCCACAGGCCAGTTCTGGATCACAGCTTGTTTGTCTAAAGTCAAGTCCATGACAACAAGTCCTCTCAGTTTATCAGGTAGGAAAGCTTTCCCTGTACAACAACGAGCTACAGCTTTAGATTAAATAATAATAATGATCACAGATCTCTGCAGAGGGAAAGAAAACATATTGTGGTCATTTTAAGGTGTGTTCTTGTGTAAAAGTTGAGTCATAATTTAATTCATGTAAAAGTTTAAATCACAAACATTTACCCTGCTGTCGGTTATAGATGAGTTGGAAACATTTGGACTGCTGCACTTTACCTGCTGCTGGTGGCATTTACATTTGTAAATAACCAAAGAACTCCTTGTAAATAACCATGTGCAGAAAAACTGATGGCAGTGCAAATATTTGTTAAATAATATCTGTATGATCAGGAATACAGAGAGGTCATCAATGACTTTGTCAGCTGGTGTGAGAACAACACTCTCCACATCAACGCCAGCGAGACAAAAGAGATGGTAACAGACTTCAGGAAGAAGTCCCCTCCTGTAACACCAGTGAACATCCAGGGAAATGTCATCAAGGTAGTGAACTCTTATAGGTTTCTGGGTGTTCACCTCAACAATACTGGTCTACAAACAAAGATGTCCTGTATAGGAAGGGCCAGAGCCGACTCCTGCTGAGGAGACTGAGATCCTCTGGAGTCAGCAGGACCTTGCTAAAGACCTTCTACGACTCCGTGGTCACAACCGCCCTCTTCTATGCAGTGGCCTGCTGGGGGAGTGGATGCACCAACAGAGACAGGTACAGAATCGACAAACTGGTGAGGAAGTCTAGCTCTGTGTTGGGAGGTCATCTGGATTCTGTGCATGAGTCTGTGAGTGCGCTGGGCAGCTCCTTTAGTAGAGACTGATACATCCCCGCTGTAGGAAGGAACGCTTCCGCAGATCATTCATCCCAACAGCAGTCAGACTCTATAATATCATAATGTCATGAGCAATGTATAGTGGTACAATGTAGTTGTTCTCTTCTTCTTTTATTCTTACTTGTGAGCTGTGGTAATGCACAAATGTCCCCATTGTGGGATCAATAAAGTTTCATCTTATCTTATGAGCTGTTATGAACATTCAGAGATTGGAGCCGTTAGGGCAGCGCTCTACAGCTGGGTCCATCTGAATAGTATCAATGAGCTAAAAATGGCTTGTTGAAAAAGAGTCATGTGCAAAATACATCATCATAAATACATCATCATCCCAGCAGTCAGTCAGACATGGTGGTGGTAGTGTGATGTCTGGGGCTGCTTTGCTGCTTCAGGACATGCATGACCTGCTGTAACTGAAGGAACCATGAATTCTGATGTTTATTAGAAAATCCTGGAGGAGCATGTCTGAGCTTTGACCTTAAACAGAGTGTTCATGTTGGAAAACCCTCCAATGTGACTGAAATGAAACAATTATGTAAAGAGAGTGGAACAAATATCCTCCACAGCAACATGAGAGACTCATTAGTTCTCACAGACACTGGTTACTTCAATGGATTCATAATTTTTTTCACATCACTAGTTTCCAGTTTTTGTGCTAACCTGTAAAAAAATCACATAAATGACATAAATAATAATACCAGAGAAAAATATAACACAAAACATATTAACATCTAGAAACTACAATCGAGAAAGAAGAAAACAATTTAAAAACACCCACACATATGAGGAAACCCGTCTTGAGGAAAAAAAATCCAAGAGACAATGAAAGCAGGATGAAATGGTTGAAAGGCAGAGGAAACACAAGTACAGGAACACGGAGGAGTTAGAGGAGATGTGAGTGATGAAGGGCGATGATGAATAGCAGATATCCCTTCTCTTTGTGAGCGCTGATTACAGTGTCAAATCACAGACAGGCCTTTGTTAATCACCAGGCACGCGCTGCTTTACTCTCACTGCTGTCATTACACCACAACAGAAATGTCATCAGACCATTATTTTCATACACTTGGGACAATTTATAATGTAATAGTTGAGCTCTATGTGACAGGGAAATAGCTTTGGAAGATATTTCGTTGCACGTGTTTGAAACATTTATCACTTCTGACTGGAAGGGTTCCACAACAGAGAAAATAAAACACCTTTCTGTTTCTTTGTTTAGAAGTTACCTTCTTTTACAAACTGCTCACCCAGTCTTTTCTTAACACCTTTTCTGTTTTTTCCATCTGTTTCCACTGGGAACATTAAGTCATGTGTAACATCAGAGGGGATAATCAATTTCCTGCTTTCTCAGTTTGCTAAGCTGACTGACGCTGGCTGACAGCTGGCTGCACAACAATTGCAGCAAAATACACACAAACACACACATACCTGTGCTAACACACCCATTGAGAATTATAGAGGGTCTGAAGAAGAACAGACATAAATCACACAATAAAGAAGACAAGTCCTGTTACTTTATATAATGGTACCATAACCAACAGATATCCAGGTTTTCTCAAAGAACAAACAAGTTAACATTAATATTAAACATGCTATTAAAAGCCTGGATGTCAGTAATGGATATGTTTACAGTTCTGTCAAAAATTTTTTCCCCACTTCAGCTTTTTATTGATATTAAAGGATGACCACCCACTTTGTTAAACCAATTAACTGTGATTAACTACATTATCTGTTAAGCTGAGTTCTGTTCTAATAACCTCATCCAGACCTGATCACTACAGACCTGATCACTACAGACCTGATAACTACAGACCTGATCACTATCAGACCTAATCACTACAGACCTGATCACTATCAGACCTGATCACTACAGACCTGATCACTACAGACCTGATCACTACAGACCTGATCACTACAGATTTGATCACTATCAGACCTGATCACTACAGACTTGATCACTACCAGACCTGATCACTACAAACCTGATCACTACCAGACCTGATCACTACAGACCTGATCACTACAGACCTGATAACTAAAGACCTGATCACTACAGACCTGATAACTACCAGACCTGATCACTACAGACCTGATCACTACAGACCTGAACACTACAGACCTGATAACTACAGACCTGATCACTACAGACCTGATCACTACCAGACCTGATCACTACAGACCTGATCACTACAGACCTGATCACTACAGACCTGATCACTACAGACGTGATAACTACAGACCTGATCACTACAGACCTGAAAACTACCAGACCTGATCACTACATACCTGATCACTACAGACCTGATCACTACCAGACCTGATCACTATAGACCTGATCACTACCAGACCTGATCACTACAGACCTGATCACTACAGACCTGATCACTACAGAATTGATCACTACCAGACCTGATCACAATCAGACCTGATCTCTACAGAATTGATCACTACCAGACCTGATCACTGCCAGACCTGATCACTACAGACCTGATCACTACAGACCTGATCACTACCAGACCTGATCACTACAGACCTGATCACTACAGACCTGATCACTACCAGACCTGATCACTACCAGACCTGATCACTACAAACCTGATCACTACAGACTTGATCACTATCAGAACTGATCACTACCAGACCTGATCACTACCAGACCTGATCACTACAGACCTGATCACTACAGACCTGATCACTATCAGACCTGATCACTACCAGAACTGATCACTACAGAATTGATCACTACCAGATCTGATCACTACCAGACCTGATCACTACAGACCTGATCACTACAGACCTGATCACTACAGATTTGATCACTATCAGACCTGATCTCTACAGACTCGATCACTATCAGACCTGATCACTACAGACCTGATCACTACAGACCTGATCACTACCAGACCTGATCACTACAGAATTGATCACTACCAGACCTGATCACTACCAGACCTGATCACTACAGACCTGATCACTACAGACCTGATCACTACAGAATTTATCACTACAGACCTGATCACTATCAGACCTGATCTCTACAGAATTGATCACTACAGACCTGATCACTATCAGACCTGATCTCTACAGAATTGATCACTACCAGACCTGATCACTGCAAGACCTGATCACCAGACCTGATCACTATAGAATTGATCACTACCAGACCTGATCACTACAGACCTGATCACTACAGACCTGATCACTACCAGACCTGATCACTACAGACCTGATCACTACAGACTTGATCACTTTCAGACCTGATCACTACAGAATTGATCACTGCCATACCTGATCACTACTAGACATGATCACTACCAGACCTGATCACTACAGACCTGATCACTATCAGACCTGATCACTACCAGACCTGATCACTACAGACCTGATCACTACAGACCTGATCACTACAGACCTGATCACTACACACCTGTAGCATAAATAAATATCTTAATAGAACCTGTCTGACAACATGAAGGAGGCTAAAAGATCTCAAAAAGCAACACATCCAGGGGCGTGGCTACGGGTGGGCCTGGGCGGGCCTGGGCCCACCCACTGTGTACCTGGGCCCACCCAATCAAATGGCTTCCTCAACAAAATTATATATATTTGTTTTATTTTTGAGGGATTTCATTTAAGCAATGATTAAATGAAATAGAACAGAGTAAATTTGACATCAACAGCATGAATGTGTCGTGGTGATTTAATAACTATGACATCATTTGTAAGTCTTGCTCTCATTGGCTGTTTTGAATAATTTCGGAACTCTCCAGACGAGCTACGGTAACAGCGCAACTGTGAGTATGCTGCTGTGACCTGTAGTGTCAACCAAAGCATTTAAGAAACGGCAAAACAAATCTTCATTTCTAAATGTTTCAAAAAACAAAGAGTGGAGGACCTGTCCTGTGTTACAGGGTTGATGTGCTTTGGAATTTAGATGTTTTGTTCATAGATCTTTCTGTCGCTTTCTGACAGGTTCCTCTCTTCTGCAGTTCACATTTTGCAGCCTTGTACTTTCGCGGAATGTTTTGTGCAAATTTGCATACTTTAAACTTTTTTTTACAGCGCAGTGCGTCCTGACGATCTCCTCCATGGAGCGGAGCGCAGTGCGTCCTGACTCCCTTTTGCGCGCCGCGCGCTGACCAAGACTCTGGATCAGTAGCGGCGCTACTGTAGCGCCCTTATGCTCCCTTCCCTTTACGAGCTTCTTTTCTGCAGCAAGGTGGGAATGACAATCTAGACTTTTACAGGTAGAAAATATGTTTTTAACTGATTGACAGACTGCAGAATCAGAATCATGGAGCAGCATGATGTCTCCAAACGGTGCGCTCTCCGCTCCTCTCTTTTTCCTCTCTCTCTCTCTCTCTCTCTCTGTCCGACCTGAAATAATTAACGTGTTTGACCCGACGGCTCGGGCTGAAATTGAGACCTCTAGTGATAAACACAGAGCAGCTCTCAGATCACTTCTCAGCATCAGCTGTGTGTTGTTTTACCTCAACCAGCAGGTGTCCGTCAGACGCCATCAGAAACATCAATGAAGTGATTGATTCAGCCGTTCTGATGTCAGTTTGTGTTTAAACGAGATCAGTGTGAAGATGTTAACGCCTGTCTGAGAGAAGTGTATAAAGTGTAGTGAGGGGTTTTACAGGCTTAAAACATCTGGAATTATTGTAAAAATATAAAACTGATACTTGGCGGATTTCACCGCAATTGCGGGTTATTTTTAGAACGTAACTCCCAGAATAAACGAGGAATCACTGTATAGACACAGATCTGCTTAAACCAAAGTGACATTTACAAATACACTGATTTTCAATTACATTTTTGGGCCCACCCACTTTTTATTAGGCCCGGCCAAAAATCTATTTCTGGCTACGCTACTGAACACATCAGGTCCTGTTCTGAAAGAAATCAAGAACCCAGAACAACATCTAAAGCTCTCTTTCTGTGACATGCTAGACCCTCCTTGGCAGAGACTATCCTCCCTGGCTGCGCCTCGGCATTGGTGGTGCCTTTCTCCAGTGGCGTGCTGGGGTGTCTCGGGGTCTGGGTCTGGGTGCTGGGGGCGTCTGCCTGCTCTTCTTCCTGTGGCGGCCTGGTGGGATCTGGGCCCCCGGGGGTGGTCGGGCCTCTGCTGGGGCTGGTTCGCTCCTGGGTCTCGGGTCTCTGGTTCCGGCTAGATCTACCCTGGATGGCCGGCTGCAGGCGGTGCCTGTGAGCTCCTAGCCGCGACCCCCCCAGGGGCTCTAGCGCGGCGACTGCCGGGGGGCCCACGTGGGGTGAGCCTCTGCGCCCTCTGGGGGAGAGTTTAGCGACTGCCCTGACGGCGATCTCCCTGGGGTGTCCGTGCCCTGGGTGGCCTCCGGACGTCTGGGGCCTGGACCTCCTCCGCGTCCTCCGTGGGCCTTGGGGACGGGTCTGTGGCTCCTCGAACTTATTATTGAATGTTTCAATAGAGAAACCTTACATAAACAAGCGCGCATGTATACACACAGGTGATCACAAGGTGCTCACATAAAGACGGACTCAGGTGTTTTCAGACACATTGACTGGGGCTGTGGTTGACACTGAACTCTCTTGAACTGGTGTATACGTATACATTTGAAGAATATCACAACTGTTGTGTATTCATATGCTGTTTGTTGCTGTTGTATCTTTTCTCCCTGTTTTGTTTGTTTGTGCTTTATTTACAGGTCTAGAAGTGGATTCTTCACGTCTCTTGTTCTCTTCTTTTTCTGTTTACTTTCTCCCCCATCCCTCTTTCTGTACCCTTCCCTTCACTTTCAGGCTCCGTGTCCAATCAACCATAAAAACATTCTAATAAAGATTTTGGGGGTTATATTTAAACAAAAATCAGGAGGAGTTTTATAGCAGTGGCTGTAACCTCTCACCTGAAACAGCAACACTGTTGGGCTTGTTTTTGGCACTCAGACATTATTCTGTTTGCTCCACAGCCGGACAGGACACGGGGTTAAAAAAAAAAAAAAANTGATCACAATCAGACCTGATCTCTACAGAATTGATCACTACCAGACCTGATCACTGCCAGACCTGATCACTACAGACCTGATCACTATAGAATTGATCACTACCAGACCTGATCACTACAGACCTGATCACTACAGACCTGATCACTACCAGACCTGATCACTACCAGACCTGATCACTACAGACCTGATCACTACAGAATTGATCACTACCAGACCTGATCACTCCAGACCTGATCACTACAGACCTGATCACTATAGACCTGATCACTACCAGACCTGATCTCTACAGAATTGATCACTACCGACCTGATCACTACCTGACCTGATCACTACAGACCTGATCACTATAGAACTGATCACTACCAGACCTGATCACTACCAGACCTGATCACTACCAGACCTGATCACTACAGACCGGATCACTACAGACCTGATCACTATCAGACCTGATCACTACCAGACCTGATCACTACAGAATTGATCACTACCAGACCTGATCACTACCAGACCTGATCACTACAGACCTGATCACTACAGACTTGATCACTATCAGACCTGATCTCTGCAGACTTGATCACTACCAGACCTGATCACTACCAGACCTGATCACTACAGACCTGATCACTACAGACCTGATCACTACAGAATTGATCACTACCAGACCTGATCACTATCAGACCTGATCTCTACAGAATTGATCACTACAGACCTGATCACTATCAGACCTGATCTCTACAGAATTGATCACTACCAGACCTGATCACTGCAGACCTGATCACTATAGAATTGATCACTACCAGACCTGATCACTACAGACCTGATCACTACAGACCTGATCACTACCAGACCTGATCACTACAGACCTGATCACTATAGAATTGATCACTACCAGACCTGATCACTACAGACCTGATCACTACCAGACCTGATCACTACAGACCTGATCACTACAGACCTGATCACTACCAGACCTGATCACTACAGACCTGATCACTACAGACCTGATCACTTTCAGACCTGATCACTACAGAATTGATCACTGCCATACCTGATCACTACTAGACATGATCACTACCAGACCTGATCACTACAGACCTGATCACTATCAGACCTGATCAC